>CM060900.1:231377220-231574720 GCA_030762935.1 Hymenopus coronatus | reverse complement strand
TGAAGTAAATCAACGCTGTGCCATCAATCGTGCAGCTAGACAAGAGGTCATCGTGCAGCTGCAACAACTCTTACATAAACACAATCAGTTGGTCCTATTGTTCAAAACAGCCTTAGAAATGATGCCGTCAGACGACCATAAAATAGTGATCAGAGCAGACAAAAAACCAGCAGGAGGACATGAGAGACGGTTCAATGCACCAATGTTAAAAGAAGTTGTCATTGTGGTTATTGGAGAAAATATGAAGTCTCGCGATATTGCAATTCAACCTTCAGCTTATCAGCGAAACACATACTTCGTATGATGCATTGCAATACCCTCTAATATTTTGCCGAGGAGATGCCGAGAAATTGATCAAGATGATTAATCCACCAACTGGTATGTATCAATGTAGAAACGAAAAATAATGATGCCGACTAAGGGCCTCTTTACTGCTGAACATCGCAAATCCATACCAACGGTAGAAATTGAAAAAGCACTTTAGAAATCAGCATACTGTGCCAAGTGAACGCAATCGGTTAATAGTCCGCAGATGACAGTGGTACCATCGTTATTTGTTGCTAAATGGCAGTAGCACTCTGTTTTTCCTCCCCATTCAATATTAAGGTAAGGCACCAGTTTATCGATGAATAAATAACGCAACGCAACAGTGAAATTCAAATATATTTTAATGTTTTAACTCTCCTTTCTTTACTTCTTCGTTTAAAATAAATAAGTAAAGAAGCTTTCCTGGCGACAAAAACCTAGAGTACGTAATTATTTATTGCCGATAGATGGGCTTAGTACTGCTCTATTTCTCTTCCCCATACAGTGCTAAGGGAATGCACCCTGTTAAGGATTCAATGACGCAAGATAGCAGAAAAATCGACTGCATTTTTTATGTATTAACTATTGTTCCCTTGTCACATCGTTTAAATACAGAAAAAAACTTATTTGTTTCACGTATGAAGTATATTTCTTCTGTCATAATTCTTTAAAATGTACAGGTTAAAACTATGCACACAATCAATAATCCTTCTTGGAATCTGAAAATGGCGGACTGAGGGGACGCGGATAGTATACGGTTTTAGGCTACCTATTACAGAGTCGTCCTCCGTGGTGTAATGGTTACCATACTAACTTCATATACCCAAGGGCGTGGGTTCAAACCTGGCGTAGATCTATTTTTTTCGGGCGTAAAAATCCTTAGCATGGCTTCCTTCGTTGGTCCCGTGTCGTAGATTTACGGCATGTAAAAGAACCTGAAGCCTGATAAAGAGGCCACTGAGCAAAATTAAGCGGTCTTTCACGCCCAGTATAGAATGGGACGCTGAAAACCTCAGTAGTTAAAGAGCATCCATAAATAACACGCCATTTACATTTACCTATAGCAGATGTTAATTATTTGAGATTATGTGGTACATGAACTAGCTAAAGGTGATTTCATCACAACATGAAGATATTTCCGTCACCATCCCACTACAATTGCGGTGCTCTTAATACATTAGATCAAGCAATATTTTGGGTTAAATGGAGAAATTTAATACACAAAGCTATCATCAAATAAAAACTTATCAATTGCCCAACCAGATCTACTTGATCTTTAGCTATGTAATTGTTAGCCTTAAAATGACTGTTTTGACACAGAAGAAAATAAAGAAAGAGGTGTAAAACACTAGGAATAAAGGAAAGAAAGAGATTCGGAAGAAGTAGTCTGTTTCTTTGCGACTTTCTCCTTAATGTAATTCATTACCTCTTTCAGCGTTCACCCGCCACACTATGGAAGCGCTACCATTATTGTTATTTAGCCAACGGCATCCTTGCTTACCACGCTGTTAACTGAATAGCCATTCTTTCCACTCTACTTTATGGATGCGTTGACTTTCTCAATTTTCGCAAATACCAACTATATATACAACATTACGTCGATCATTGCACTTCATTAGTCGCCCTCCGTGGTGGCACGCTAACTTCATATACTCAAGCTCGCGGGTTCGAACCCGGTGGAGCAGATACATTTTTTCAGGTGTAAAAATCCTTAGCATGGCTTCCTTCAGGCAGGAAGTAAGCCGCTGATCCCGTGTCGTAGATTTACGGCACAGGAAAGAACCTCAAGCCTGATTAAAGAGGCCCTTGTGCAAAATTAAGCGGTTTCTCACGCCCAGTTTAGAATGGGACGCTGAGAAACACAGCAGTTAAAGAGCGTCCATAAATGAAACTCCATTTACATTACACTTCATTGTGCTTTTCAGATGCAAATGTTGGCTGCCTGTCGTTGCGCAGCCAACAGACCATTAGTCGGCAACATTACCACTATGGAGTTGTTGTCATAGGCTCTTTCAAAATACAAGTGAATCAATGCAAGCATAAATCAACTAATGTCAGATATAAATCATTACTGTTGTTATTAACTGTTTTTCATTTTGATTCCTAGCCAAAGTAAATTATTTTTTACAGGTCAAGAAACAAACAAAATGGTCAGATCAATGTAGTTTTATGCTTTTATGAATGAATATCTTATGATTCTAAACGAGGACAACCACATTTTGAAATAACGCCGATTGTTTCATCAGTTCGCCGTTGATATGTGTGTCAAAATTGAAACGGAACGTCTGACTTATATACGTATGAACCAGAAAAAAATACATTCAGAAGAAAACATTCATTTACACGATGGCATGAACGCAGATAGATATGGAAATAATGTTAGCCGATATACTATTTTACCAGCAACATATGTGGGAAGCCCGAAACACATGCACGAATACGCGCAAGATGCTATGACCTAGGTGCGCCAGCGGCCGGGCAGATTTATTTATTACTTTCACGTGCAACCCAAAATGGATCGAAATCACTAATCTGTTATTACTCGGTCAATCATCAAGCGATCGTCACGACTTTAACAGCACGAGTATGCAAGCAAAAACTCAAAGCACTCATGGACTTCATTGTAAAATATCATGTCTTCGGAGACGTACGATGTTGGATTTACTCTGTAGAGTGGCAGAAAGGAGGACTGCCTCATGCACATATTCTCCTGTGGATGGTCGAAAAAATAAGACCGAATGAAATTGACTCTATCATTTATGCAGAAATTCCTGATCCGAAGTAGATCCTGAATTGTATGAAGTAGTGAAGAACATGACTCATGGACCATGTGGTGATCACAATCGGAAATCACGGTGTATGATCCACAACAAATGCTCGAAGCGTTATCCGCGTGCTTTGTTGGCAGACACAATTACTGGCAGTGATGGTTGCCCCCTGTATCGTCGTCGCTCAGTAGAAGATAACGGTAGAACAATAACGTTGCAAGTCAAAAATAAGGATGTCGTAATCAACAACACCTGGATTGTTCCTTACTCGCCACTGCTTTCCAAAATATTTAAAGCGCATTGCAATGTTGGGAACTGCAATTCGGTCAAGTGCATCAAATATGTTTGCAAGTACGTCACGAAAGGAAATGACATGGCAGTATTTGGTATTGCAGCTCCAAATAATAACGATGAAGTTACAAAATATCAGATGGGAAGATATGTTAGTAACAATGAAGCGGTTTGGAGAATCTTTTCATTTTCCATACGGGAACGTCATCTCACTGTAATCCATTTAGCTGTTCATCTAGGGAATGGACAACGAGTTTATTTCACGGTAGAAAACGCAGCGCAAGGAGATGAACGACCACCAGCGACAACCTTGACAAGTTTCTTCGAGACGTGCGCAAGCGATCCATTTGAAAGAACGTTGATTTACTCGGAAATGCCAAAATGTTTTACATGGAATGCATCATCCAAGAAATTCCGTCGGAAACAAGGACAGCCTGTACCGGGATAAATGAAGGTATATTCAACCGAATCATTGGGACGCATTTTCACAGTTCATCCGAGCAATGACGAATGCTTTTACTTGCGTTTGTTATTAGTTAATGTTCGTGGACCAACTTCATTCGAATTTCTACGAACCATTAATGGTGAATTGTGTGCAACCTATAGAGAAGCCTATCAACATTTGCATTTACTAGAGGATGATATTCATTGGGATCACATACTCGCTAATGCTGTTATTTTGTCTACTTCTGATCTAATTCGATCACATTTTGCCATCATAATTTCAACGTATTTTCCATCAAGTCCACATTATTTCTTGGGCAAATACAAAGAAAATATGACTGAGGACATTTTGCACCGAGTACGTTCAACAATGGCAAATCCAGAATTGGAAATTTGCCCAGAGATAACCAATGAGGATTTGGCATCTTTAGAGGATGTGCGTGATGGTGTCCGGCAAAATGCTGCACGAAATAGGAATGCCTGGGCCTAATCGTCCCTTGCACAATGCATTCAATCGTGAATTTGAAGGAGAACAGCAATATGATAGAAATGCTTTGAGTCAATCCGTAAAAGTAAGGTCCCTCTTTTAAATCAGCAGCAAAAAACAGCTTACGATATGATAATGAGAGTAGTTATAGACGGCAATTGAGAAATGTTGTTCCTCGATGCACCCGGTGGAACTAGTAAAGCATTCTTAATTTCATTAATTTTATATACGATTCGGGCACAAATTCAAATAGCACTGGCTGCAGCATCATCTGGGATTGCTGCTACATTTGTTAGAAGGCGGACGAACCGCTTATTCTGCGCTCAAACTGCCATTGAATTTGTAAACAATAGATGAACCGACATGTAATATAACCAAAACATCAGCAATGACGAAAGTACGACAACATTGCAAAATAATAATTTGGGATGAGTGTATGATGGCGCACAAACGAGCATTGGAAGCACTCGAACGAACATTAAGAGATTTGCGCAGCAATCACGTCTTCGGAGGCGCGATGATTCTACTGGCTGGAGATTTTCGCCAAACGCTGTCATTCATCCCCATATCAACAGCTGCTGATGAAATAAATGCCTACTTGAAGACATAAAATTTGTGGAGATACGTGAAAAATCTAAAATTAACAACGAATATGCGAGTGGCGTTACAAAATGACATATCGGCGGAAATGTCAAAGACATTAGTAGACGTTCGCAATGGGAAAATTCCAGTTGACATTTCTACTGGCCTCATTTCGTTTCCACCAAATTGTTGTCATCCATCTCAGATCTGTATGCTGTCAGTAAATCACTCGACTCACACATCTAAGTTAGCAGATGGAAAATACCTTCCCACAACATAATTAATCCGAGACTAGTAGACAATACTATGTGCACCATCTAAATATATACACATAAACAAAAGGGAACGTCAACAAACGTGGCACCTACCACGTGACAACGACAAATTCAAATGCTTTGATGAAAATACCATCTGTTTAAGATACGAAAAATGACAAATGAAATGCATATCTTGAATTTTCCTGGAATGGCCTCTGAAGACCTTATTTATATACATACTTTCAAGAGTTAACCGTTTTAACGTATTATTTGTTATTAATTTCAATTGTGAAATAAGTAAACTTTTTCAAACGGGAAGTTATCTTTCGTTTCACCTCTATTTTGTTTTATTCCTGCTCATGCAAAGAGAACTTAATTTCAATTATTTTACATAGCGAACTGCTTTTAGAGCATTTGGCTGACGCTTTAGCCTAGTGTATTGCTTTATTTTTCTTTTACTTACAAGGGAACAAGTATTAACACCAATTCTGCAATTTTTATCTCGATTAGTATGATGTAGATAAAAGAATAATACGTTGTAAGAATAACTTGTTTGTGGAATAGATAGAAAAAGTCATATGAATGGAACAAATGAGATTTTTTTTTAAATTTCTTTGAACACAGGTTTTAAAATGTGTATGAGTTCTGCATTTAACACCCTGGCTCCGCAATCGTAACTTATCAATGAAAAGATGGTTCATGGGAACCAGAAATTGAAACCAATGGAAACAAATATAAATGTATATGCGGAAATACGGGAAGTTTTCCAGTCTGGGAAACAGCGGGAAATTTTCCGCTCTCATTCTCGTAAACGGTCTGTTTAATACATGGCTATCTTGTGGTAGAAGCTATAAGTAAAACGGCCAATTAAATTCGTCATTAGATATTCCTTTAGTTACAGGCTTAAAATAAACAACCGGAACAAATACCAACCGAAAACAGAAGAGAGCCGGAAGCTCTCGTTTGTGCAGTATTAGGATGACATTTTTGCAAGTGGAATCAGAAGTAATAATGGCTTGAATTTTAAGAAATAGCTACGGTGTGGAATTCTTAAGTTGGTTAAACCCTTTTAGTGCTAACCTGTTTAAGTGTCTTCTTAATTGCATGCATGTAAAAGCCAAACACACTCATGTAAATAATACTTTATTGAGAAACCTTCACTCTTTAGGAGACAGAAGAAGTAATGGGTAAAACAGTAAGCTCCGTTTCACCTTCACTGTAAAGTTTCTACACCGCTGCGTTCTTTGCTATAGGGACAGTTTATGCTTATAAAACTTGTTCCATTCTTTGAGTGGAAGTCCGATGATGTTTTGAAAACAAAAAGAATGTGCTCACTTTATGGCTGAATTATAGTATCTCCACTAATGTTCAACAAATCTATAATATAGTATCCACAGAGAGCTAATAGCAGGTTAAGGAAAAGCTGTAATGTTAAATTTTAGGATTTAATTGAATTTTTCAGCAAATCTATTTACTTGCTCGATTGCCAGTATGCATAATACAGCTCTAATGTAATATAAACTTTGGCTTGTTTACACTATTTTCACACACCACGATTACAGAGGCGTTTCCGAGCGCACTTAAACTATCACTAACTGAAGCTTATATGCAAACTGGCGCTTGCTTACTAATAGGATTGTCCAAATTATAACATATTTTTTTTTTTCTTTTTTTTACTTATTTACATTTTTCAATAGTTAAAGTGCTTAGCCTGAAGCACTTTTTACTGATGCGTTTTACTACATCTCAAATGCACATAAACGAAAATGAATATGTACAGCGGTGGATACAAAAATGTCATCTCCAGATTCCATGTGTTGATCGAAGAGATTCGTGTATCTCCGTAAAAACAGTTCACAATGCACACGAAAGAACTACAATGGTCTGTGACTCAAAGCACAATGGTTAACTTATGAGTATTGCAAAAATAACACAGAGCAACTTTACGGTGACTGAGAGGTTAAGAAGCTCTTGCTTCCACTCATAAGTTCTTAGATTCAAAACTCGCGCTGCTTATCTTTTTTTTTTTTAATTTAAATGATTGGATATGTAAAACATAATATTGGCATTGGAAGTTTTTGTGGGCCTATCTATGCCCACAAAAACATAATTATACTAACACTCGCTTTAAATAATCAATAATAATAATAATAATAATAACAATGCCTAAATAAACTATTACCTTCTAAAGCTAAGGCACAAAAAATAAACTTAATAAATATCGGGTGTATGAAAGCTATGCCCGTATAATTGCCCTCAATCTTCCGGACATAGACAAAATTAAATGTCTGTAGTAATGTGAAGGAGTAGCTACAAGATCCCAGGCTCCTTGAATTTGTGCCGAGAAGCCATCTTTTGTCCTTCGCCCATCTACAGGTAAATTAGAGCGCAGCTCCTATTTTTCTTCTGCCCACTTCTCAATAGGTTCAAATATGGTCCAGTCTATAACTCTGATATCCTGCCTCTTTGAAATCCATTTTGAAACCTTTCGAGATGTGTGGACAGGATGATTTTCCTGTACATCCATCAGGATATCACATCCTCACAGAGGGAATCAAAATATTATCGAGTATTATCGT
Source organism: Hymenopus coronatus (assembly GCA_030762935.1). Lineage (NCBI taxonomy): Eukaryota > Metazoa > Arthropoda > Insecta > Mantodea > Hymenopodidae > Hymenopus > Hymenopus coronatus. The sequence continues at coordinate 231,567,006 of CM060900.1, read as the reverse complement.
GTACTGCATACCGTTTAGCTTATGGTCAACCTGCCACAGCACACCTAGATCGTCCCTTGATATCCACTCCCAACACGACCCTTTGGACGATAAACAATCTTCCTTTACACGTGTAGGAAAATGCCACCTCGTCTGAGAATATCACGTTATTCCAGTTGTGGTTGGCATTTTCTTGTTGGATCGGTTTGTGGGCAAAAAAATAAGTTCCTACCTCCCAAAAAATCAAATTTGCCCAAAATTGGATTCCTAAAACTGCTTCAAGACATTGCTTTTCTTAACAGTACCTTTAGTATTCCTTCATACTATACAAATTTCATTTTTCCCCCTTGAGAGAGAACTGCTCATGCCTGATACATTTGCGCACCACATGTTTTCGTGTGCAGCATATTGCTGTTCGGTAGAATAAACCCTAAAATAAAGAAGAATTATAATAACTATCATATTATTAAATGTTGTGTATAAAATAAGCATGTTTAAAATAAATAGCCGCTATGTGTTTATGCAACATCTTTAAGAAAAGGGGAAAAATGGCTATGTGCTAGAAACGAACCTGTGGTTCTCACCAGAGGAGTAGCCTACGTAGTGCCACAGCGCTACAGTTGCCGCACATGAAAGACGGCAGGTTAATAATGCCGTACCATACAAAATGTGTCATGTTTTGTGTTGATATTTTAATTAATATATAAAAGTTTGTTGTTTAAGACGCTTAAGTTATGTATTTGTTTATGATTATTGGTTATAAGGGTTAGTAATATTAAGATTTGGAGCTTGTGTGACTGTATCGTAGGTGGTGTACACAAGGCGCTGTGTTGTGTAGGACTTAGAGCATTTAGGCCTTCCAGACATGACTCCTTTTTTTTTTTTTTTTGAGAAATAACATATTAACATTTAAAACACCTAGCAGAATAATAAATAACTGTTGTAATGAAAATACTCAAGTTTTTATGATATGATATACATGTATATATTAAACTGAAGCTTTGCAGCAGTTTTATTTAACAATGAGTTTACACACTAAAATCCAATGTTTAAAGGCAATGTAAGCAAGAATTTTGAAACATAACAGTTTTACTATTAGTATGTATAATAACGATTTGCGTTTAAATACCTGATTTTATTTATACGTCATATTCAAGAATTGCTTACAATTCATTGTGTTTCGAAGAAAATTAAGATAAGACAGATTTTATTTTGCATATTTACATATTTTGAGGTATTTAATACACATATTTATTTTTGCATACAATCACATATTTTGACATTTATTTTTAGATTTTCGTACTACTTTGCACAGGATTTGCAACCCAAAACATTTAAATTAGAATTGGGTTAACGGTTCTGAAGAAATACTAACTCCTGTACATTCACATTACCACATTTTACCGTTTAATAGCCTGTTTAATAGGAGATGGTCATTGATTTTTTAAAGGGTTTCTTTGAAATAGCTTGTCAGTGAGGTACTTCGTGCTGATAATCCCAGAGTACCTAGCTGAGACCCAGAACTGTTATGTTAGTATGATTAATTGTTTACTTACATACAGAAAGTGGTTTCTATGTTAAAGGAACAATCAGACACTCGATTAAATGAAGAGGAACTGTCTAGAGCTCCAGTTTTACTTTCTCTACACATACTATGTACACAGTGTATAGAGAAGATATTGTATTCCACCCAAAAATTTGATACCGAGATTTCAAAGTAAATACATGTTTCGGGACCCCCTGTATTCAAAATAAGCAATTTTGGAAAAATGTCCATGTGCGTGTCTGTGGGCAGCGTTCAAATCGAAAAAGCCGTTAAAAACCAAACTTGATATTTAAGTTCAGTATCTTCCAAGGATGCGACACTAAGATTTTCAAGAAACCCCCCTAGCCCAACTACCCTTTACATTGGAAAAATGTCTAAAATTTTGATTTTCTCAAAAATGGCTCTAATGATTTTGATTCAGATCTCTTATATTTAATATATTTACATAACAAATAAAATGTATACATTGAATTTTCTGGGATTAGTCCAGACATCTTTATTCTGAATGAATTTTTTGAATTTCGATTAACTAGTAAATCGTAAGAGATAGATAAAAACTCGATAGAAAATGTAGAGCTCGATAAACACAAAATTTATGTTATATACATTTTTTGGCGGAGTTGATCATTTTTTGAGCTTGTTTTTTGTTTCAGCTTTAAAATACTTTTTTCATATATGGATTTGTTAACTCTAGTCTATACAAATAAAGGAACTGCAATCACATAGCAACTAGCTTTTGACTATCACTTTAATCTATGCTACTCCCTTATGTCCTTTCTACTTAAAAGAAAACAAGTAATAAGACCATTTCTGCTAACTTTGTCTTTTATTAGCATGAAATCAATAGAATAATAAGCTTTTTAACAATAATTTGTTGTAGAGGTGTAGAGAAAGTTATGTGAATGGAAAACATCAGATTTTTTTTTTTAATTTGCCTCAATTATCAGCTGTGATGTTGAAGTTCATTTTCATCATACAAGCTTGCATAAACAGTGCTCCCTCACACCAGAAAATTTTTAGAGGTCATTAGTTGTTTATCATTAAAAACAGTAGTGTAACACACTTACATAAAACACTTTAACTAGTTTGAGATACCAACGACCTTAACTTGATCGGAAGAACGACAAAAACAGTTGAAGAAGTGTTGGAAGATGTGAGTAGGGAAGGTAAGGAGATTGGTGACTCCCATTTGGAGGTAGCGCCAATATTCTAGTTATTCCCCTTTGAATATCACACTGTACAAGGAGGAGTTTATTTGCTTATTTATTTTGAGAAGTTTATTTATGTGTTACTCGTACACCTACTTGACAGTTTTCAACTTCATTATTTTAGGATTCATAACTAGCAATTACTTTTATAGCGTATTTTCGACAAGTTATGCGTGTATTGATATAAAATACATTTTTCTTGTGTTAGTAGTGAAATGTAGATATGGTTTATATATATATGAGGACAACCTAGCAATTTGCATTTGTTTTCCTACATAGGTACCCCTTTCTCAATTAGCTGTACGGAAATTCTACCAGGGACAACCTTATTATAAGAAATGCTGGAAATGTTTTTCTTTTCTACTAACACCCCTCTGGTATATACTCAGAACATTTACACTTACACCAAAACCTCAATATCTGAAATTCACGCAAGTGCCTGCGTGATTCTTTTTGTTATTACAATATATTTGAGTTTGCTACATATACTTTATTTTTATCGTGATCACTAGAGTCGAATAAATATCTCTAATTGGATTCTGCGAAAGGTCAATGATAGAGCAACTTACCCTGGCTTAGTATTCCTCTGAAGTGAAGCATGGTTTAATTTGCATGGCTATGTAGTAAAATAACAGAAATTGGATTTCCGCCTCGATGTTCTCTTATATGATGCGAAAATTGGTGTGAAATATGCAGTAAATGCATATGGTAAAATAGCATCTGCATTATCTGAACCATAACAATTGTAGGTAGGTACAGGAATAACTTACACCATTTTTTCGGCAACTCACTGACTTGGGTATACCTAACAAGACTTTGCTTCCGCGCCTACAGAATGAGTGAAGCTTAATTCAGGACATTTTTTAAGATAGGGTAATTATTAGAAAATTATGGTCCTCAAGAGTTTCTCATTTAACTGTATTATGTTTACATTAATGTAGGAGCCTCCAAAATAAAGTTATGTTAAAAACCGTGCATTAGAATAAGTATAGCGAAATATCATGCGTATCTGAATTTCAGTGAATTTCTCGCAACTTTCGATTGTAAACAAAAGTTTCCAATATCTGTTATAAATATGTCTATGTTTATTGTAATTGTAACTGTAGATATGGGAACGTGAGGTGGTTATGGGAATACTTTAACTATTTCGGCGGGAGTTCGGGCTGTGGCAGCCGGCGTGCGAGTTGTGCGGTGTCCATAGCGTGAAAGAAAAACAATCTAGAATGTATTCCTAAGCACCACAAATATTCCCGTCTCGGGTTCCCTCGAATTCCATTTCGGTCTTCATCTTTCAGGATAGTAGGGCAAGACGCGGTGAACGATGGTATGCGGCGTATGCATTGGAGGCAACTGAGATATGGAGCTATGCCATCGTTACCTTCCAGATGTAACTGTCCTTATTAATAGGTGTGGTGTCGAAGCGATTGTCTGCCGGATGCACAATCTGTAAACGTTAGGGATAGCTCTGCATTATATCTCCTACCATGAGATCTGATCGCCATTTTTCCTGCCTCATCTCATCTTTGCGTTCCGAATGTTACGTGGGCATAATTGTCTTGTCTTTGACCGCAGTTTGAAATTCTACCCCGGAAGTACCTTATATATTAAATGAATAGAAAAGTAAACACTTGATTAAACAATTTTTCTTGATTCCAAATATGAGGTTAAGAGATAGTGAACTGAGATTTATCCTAAATTTTAATGTGGTAAACTTTGTAGGACATTCTACACTAAGAGGTAAAGTGTAAGGCGTAAAATCTTCAAAATGCAGTTCTTGAACGAGGATGTGTCTGTAATTTTCCTGTCACTGAACATTGGTAGAGCACAACTATAAAAAAGATTGAGCTACTTGGGCTGTACCGCTATGCAAAAAAGACCCATAAGTTGTATCCTAAAACCCTAAATATCTTCTAACTCCTAGAAAACGAAGCAACACTCTGTGATCTATCTAAGCTAAATGTTACTAACGCTGCTTTAGCAACTGACGACAGGCTATTCTATAACTTTCAAAACTGCTCTCTATCCGTACGTGCAACCGCAGTTGAGAGATAACGGAATTACTCTGGAACTTCTTTCTTCCCCATCTTTCGAGCATTCTAAAAATCCCTGGAAATTCCAGAGGGGATCCGATTTTTTATCGACATTTATTTTTATTTTTTGGACATCCTGAAGTTTATATTTTAATTTTTCCAGGATTTTAAATAATTTCCCATGTCATTCGTTTACAAAAATAACTATTTCAGCTGGAGAAAATACTGTCAAGAATTTTTGTTCTTGTGTATGGCGGTTTCTCTTAATATAAATAAAAGACATGTCAGCGTATACACTAATCACGACTTTGACAATTTGTGATAAAAATTCTAAATTCATAAGCTATAGCTGCCTCCCGGCTCTGCACTTTACTTCTGTATACATTGTCATAATTATTAATTTTATCAGTTTGAAAAGGATTTTGTAGCTGATGTTCTCTTCATTACACTACAGCACCTAGATACATGTTGGTGCCCAATAAATGGGTTGTAGTCCAAGTTCTTAAATGTTCTACATTCTAAAACAAATTTTTAATTTCTGTACACGTACTATATGTACAGTGTATGGAGAAGGTACTGCATTCCACCCAAAAATTTGATGTTGAGATTTCACCGGAAGTATATGATTTGAGGTCCCCCGAGTAAAAAAATTGAAAAACGTCAGTGTGTGTCCGTGTTTGTAAACACGATAACTCAAGAACGAAAGGTCGGATAAACGCCAAACTTGATATCTAAGTGCAGCATCTTCCAAGGTTGCGACACAATGATTTTCCAGAAAATCTCCACCCCAGTCAAAAGGTTACATAATTAAGGTCGGTTACAATATGTTATGATAGCATTATGTTACAATATGAATTAAAATGTGTTACAATAACACAATGAAATTGGATAAGAAATTACACGACGTTACAACACAAAACACATTTTCTTTGAAACTGGAGGTATTATATTAGTTTACAGATTCTAGTAAATTCCATGAAGAGTATGACCTGGTGTATATGTGAAGCGCTTCGGACATATCTTTAGGGATGTTGTATATTTCTCTTGCTGTGGTGCACTTCGTACATTCAGTTAGGTTGTGACAAGTAGTGAGTTGTTTAGTAAGCAGGTAAGAGTGAGTTAATTGAGAGTTTTATATGACGATTCTGTTATCGTTTCTTTGATTACAGCAAAGACTAAAGCTGCCTCAATTAAACTACAACCGTTGCCTAGACTAGAACTATGTCAGCACTAGTGCTCTCTCGTCCACTGAAGGTGTTATCTGCTTTGAAACTTAAAAGGCTTCATTAAATTTTTGTGGACTGATTTCACAATTGTTTTATGTTGGTTACATACACCTCCTGCAAAACTGAAAGCTTTTGTTGCAACTAGAGTATCTGAGATACAAAATGACACTAACATTATATTTCCACTACTGAAAATCCTGCACACCTCATTGCCTGCTGGACATTGCCACAGAAGTTGGCAACATTGGAGTTTTGGTGGAATGGTCCAACCTTTCATGTTGAAGAGGCTGGCCTAATTCAAGTGGCACCTCTTATATTGCCACTCTATCTGTTCAACTACCTCATCTTATTGATTGTGAACAAAACAGTTTCATTTCCTTTCTTATATTTAAGATTTAAATAAAAACCTCAAGAAATATTCTTCGACTGAGAAGCTGAAGAGAATCTTTGGTTACATTCTACGATTCATATTCCCCGCACATTCGCACTTCCGTCTTTTTACGAAGTTGCCGGAAGTTCGCCATTGCTGACTTGCTCTTTGTGCTGTGATGATTGCTGCAGAATGACCGTTAAACAGAACTCATGTGTGGTGTGCCTAGCCACAGCCCTAAAGCTATATGTGTGCGATTAGAAAATGTAATAATTTGCAAAATAAGTGTAATGCAATAGTAAAATAAAAAAACAGACAAACCAGTAACCACATGGGTGGCAAATGTCTTTAAATAAAAGGTACAATTCACTTTTACCCGCCATGAAGAGAAGAGATTTCGACGTATATTTACTACGTATTCTTCATTTAGGGTTAAATCTTCACCAAAAAGGAAATGTTTCTATATGCAATTTCACCCACCACCATAAACTACTGATTTAAAATCTGTAGTAATATACTGTAATTTTCCATTGAATCAATGTTTAAAATAATTGCGGGAAAAGTACACATTTTAAACTTGATCGACAAAGTAATGTAGTTTGAAATATTTTAGTATAAAAAGGAAGTGAATTTGTTTTAAAATGCCTGAGATATATAAGCATTTAAAAATCATATTTTTTGAGAAGCCCATAAGAATTTGACCCTTCAGTTTTTTCTACTTAAAGTAGAGAAATTAGCTTTTCAATGGTCCTTCAGAAGTGAAAAAATATGTAAAGAATTACGTACTTATAAAATACGGTTATTTCCATTTAAACATAGCATACATATATGTGCTTGTCATCATTTTTAATTTTTAGTTATAAACAGCTGTGAGCTTAGCATTTATCACATAACACCTCTTATTTGCCACTTTTTAAAAATGATTGCTTTTTTTACTATTTTAATGTATATATATATATATATATATATATATATATATATATATATCGTGGTCAGCATTCGCACTCTGTAATCTCGTAATATGTTTAATGAAAGCAATAGTAAATTTAAGGGATGAATGCATCTAAACGAATTAGCTTATTTTTACTGAAAATAATGGAGAAATTAAATCATAAGTGTTGTAGCAAAATCTTTATTTACTCAAAAACTGTTTATAAGTAGCTAACGTGTTAACTTCACTGCTGCAAATAATTCACTCGACGCGTAGAAAGTCTTCGGCTGCACGCCATCCATGGCTTGCGCATCATTGCGCGCTAACACTCCAGTCACTCACGACTCAGTACAATTCACAACAACAAGAACAACAACACACTCAGTAATTTTCCCTCCTTTTATAGTTAGAAAATGACGTCATATAAAATGTAGAAACCGAAGCTTCCAGAACCATCTCAAACTCGAGAAGAGTCATTCGCGTTCCGAAGGTTCCAGTTATGTTGCGCCGCTCTCCCTGTTGCTTACACATATCCCAAGATCTCCTACTGCGACTACTCAAATACCAAAGGGAGCGTGAGAACCACTACATAATACGGCACTGTCACAGCATATTGCGGAATCCTTACTGATTCAGAGACCTTTAAGCAGGAACCAATATACTTATCAACAACATAAATCATGTGAGACAACCGTACCTGAAATGGTGTGAACAAATGAAAATTCAGTGATAAATCGATAAATTTCATTATCAGTTTTCCTTGATATCCAGGAAATCTTTGAATCGAAGTCCCAGCAGCAAAAGTTCGTGTGGTTAAAACAACCATACTAGGAACAAGACCGTAACTCTCCGGTAAGAAGTCACGGCAGGAAACCGTCTTCATACACAGCTCAGGTACATACACTAGACCTCAGTGCACTATTTTTCATTCGTCGAGGCTCGAATTTTGAATATGAATTTGGGGGTGGGGTAATGCTCAGATTCAAATCAAAAGACTCTGCACCTGAATTATAATTATAGTAATAATTCGCAGTGCATAACATAACGATGCATTAAAACTTGCGTTTGTTTTTGGGGCGTTATTAAACATTTAAACACGCCTAAACCGTATACTGTATAAAACGTGACTGGTTTTGTGCTTATTTCGCCTTCGAAATTGTAAATAAAATAAATAAAAATTCCCTTAATATCCAGAAAATGAAATAGAGAGGGTGACCTGCCCAAATACATGGCAGTAAGGAAAGTATCATGTTAGTTCCTAAACATTGCCATATGAAACATTGTAAATATCAACAAAAGGATAAAGAGATCCAGTGCTACTACATACATTATTTAAAAATGTAAGATACTTACGTTGTTTTCAGTGTGCTCCTTTATAGCCTTACTTTGAAGAAATTTATAAAATTCCTCGTGTCTCACTCCTTAGGTAGCAGAAAAGGATCTAGTTTCCGAGCTACTTAAATAGGTAAAAAGTTTTAAAATGCAATTTTTGGGTGCATATAAAATCAGTTATTACACAACTTCATTATCATGGCGTAGGCAAGTATATGTTTAAAAAACACAACTTGAGCACTATTGAGCCAGAGATGGTTTTCACAGCATTAAGGTAATAAAAAGGATGAGAAGAGGAAGGGAATTATTATTAGGTCTAATATAAAAGCTGCTATATTTCCATTACAGTGATAACAAAATTCTATTTATTTGAAAAACCGCTACAACTGTCATATTCCTATGAGGCATTCGTACATAAAGTACATGTGGACCCTTCGTTTATTCGGTACAACAATAGATGTGTCATTAAAATACGGATATTTTATATGGTAGGTTAATAAGTATCTAATGCAGTGTGTTAGTTGTCTTTTTCCCTTCGTCTAATAGTTTCGCCACAATACAATCACATAATTACTACGTAAAGTTTTTGCATGGTGTTAACTGCGCCGCGAAATGAGCAAAGCCTGTGGATATAGACTAAAATTTGTTTTCCACGATTTCACACCTCAGCATGTTACCTGCTCGATTAGGCAGTGTGGGGTCATTGGCCTTGCAAAAAGAATTCGAACTTAGTTCCGATACAACATTTGTTACCGCCAGAACTGCTCACTCTACTGTTCCGCCTTCCTTTGAGATCTCCTGGGGAAATAAACATAACGCAACGCCTTCTTAAAGGCACTAACCACCCTGAAAACATACAGGGCTTAATAAGTAAAATAATTAATTCACAAATGAAGCAAATATCGACGTAATGCTGTTCATCACGTTGTCCTCAATTACCAATACCAATATCATCCCTAACAACTTATATATGTAAGTTGTTATGTTATGATATACTGGAATATCCTAATTTGAAAATCTCATTCCAAAAACGTTCAACATATCAACATATACATTTGTACTTAGTGCTGAAATATTTGCTATTAAACAGGTTATTCCTATTGAAGCTCGGTATTTTCTGAGGAATTCAACAATTTTAGCAGTTTTTTTTCAATTGTAACTGACACTAAATATAAAATATTTAATATAAAAAATATAACATAATTGAGAAACTATTTTGGATCCTGACAGAGAAGAACATTTCAGGCAACGCAATGGTAGATAAAATAGCAATGTTAGGTAGAAAAAGGAGAATTCTTTTACTACAGTTTACCTGTATTTAGAATTTTAAGACTCTAATAAAATTAGAAGTTGATAAATGGAAAGAAAAGTAGGAGCAACTAAATGCTGCAAAACTTTTTGAGTACTACAGTATTTAGAAAACTATGCAGCATATTCCCTGGCACTATCATGTTATTATTCCTATAAGAGGTAATTTTCTTAGAATCAAAGGCTCATATGCACACCTGAAAAAAGTACACAGAATGAAAATTAAAAATGATACCTACTGTGATGGTGTAGAACAGGGCTCAATAAAATCGCCGTTTTTTGACTGTCCTAATAAGTAAATTGAGCGATAGTTAGCAACAAACAATTTTGAAACTCCTCTCTCAATTGCTATGCGTTATGTATGCATGCATATTTAAAACCTTAAGTTTGGTAAGAGAATTTTTCACTTCATAGTTGAATATGATTGTAAGAATACAACCTATATTTTTAAATGTATGTGCGGTATTTGCATGATCTAATACAAGGAGGTTCACCTGTTCCTTAATAGTTTTGGAGATAGGCAACACTTCATACTCTGAAAGTAAATTTTTTTTAATTTATTTATTAATTTTGTTAATTACAAAAGGTATAAGTTATATTATAAATACAGTATATCAGTTCACAATTTTTTATATATATATAGTTATGAACAATGTTGTCTGTGCGTTTAAATTAAACATGTGCTGGAAGATGGTAACAAAATGAGAAGGTTTTGTAATCGCTATAGAATGAGCAAGGCAAAAGCTGTTGCCGATTGCAGTGAAAGACGCCTATGTTTTTGCAGATCTTCTCTTGCTGCTCTAAGATGACAGCGTAAACCGTCGACGCTGGGATGCGTTTCAGACAGCATATAATGCTGAAAGTCAAGTGCGAGCCACACCTGTGCGAAGCGGTCGGTAGTACTTCGAGTCTCTAGTTGTAGTAATGTGCGAGCATAATCGTTGGGATTTTGCGAAGGAGAAAGACGGTGCAATTGCGAAACAACCCAGTGCCAAATCTGTCGTGCTGTTGTGCAGGTAACAAAACGCTGGCGTAGAGTATCCCGCACACCGCAAATGTTGCATGTGGGGGTCCTCACCATGTTGTATCGGAATTTTTTATCCTCTGTAGCCACACCATCATTGATGATCAAATATGCGCATGTAGTCCACTCCGTAGATATGTTGCGCAAATGGATGTTCCGCCATACCTGACCCTAGGGTCTGTTGGGCATCCTATCCTCCACATGAATTGGTGCAAGCAGCCGATGTAGGAAAAGCTTGTATAGCTCAGTTGATAGTCCTCTAGGTTGCTGAGGTAGGACATCGACATCAATGCCATCCAAAACATGGAGTGCTCTCTTAAAACCCGCAGGAGCAGCCCGAACTGGAGTTCCAAGAGAATTCTTGAAGGGTTCCCAAAATGCTATTTCTTGTTCCTCTCCACATCCCCTAGTGGCAAGTATAATAGGTTTAACAAGAAACGCTTTACTCTTACCACTGCAATTAAACCTAAGCCGCCTTCGTTACGTTTTCGCCACAATTGGGTTTTAGCTATACGAAAGGGCTGTGCTCTCCATAAATATTGTATCCAAAAAGTCGCTCAATTTGGGAGACGTGTTTTTCAGGTATTGGTAGTATGTGCGCCATATACCATAATTTTGCCAAAACAAAATGATTGATGTGCCACACTTTCTGTAGAAGATTCAAGTTCCGGCCAAGATGTGCAGTGGTATTCAGCCTAATCAAATTTTTTTTTGTGATCCACGTTGCGAGCAATCATCGATGTAAACGGCTTGGAGAAGAAGATACCGAGAATCTTGACACTATATTGTATCGGGATATTGAGCAATGTGTGATCAGTCGGCCACGATCCAAGAGGGAGCAGTTGCGACTTCGCGGTGTTCATTTTGGCATTAGAAGCTTCCTCATAAAGTGTGATGGCGGTATGTACCAAGGGCAAGGCCTCGCGTCTACGGATGAGCAGCTTGACGTCATCAGCATAAGCTCTGGCACAAAATAATCGAGCTGGAGTGACAGTCCCAGTCAACTTAGCTTGAAGATAGCGAAGAAAGGGTTCTAAAGAAAGGGAGAAGAGAATCATTGATAGTGGACAACCCTGGCGTAAAGAGTTAGTAAGCTTTATAGGCTTATTGAAGTATCCATTGACTTGCACCTTCGAAGACATCCCACTGTAGACGGTTCTGATTGCAGATATTAGCAACGGTGGAAGTTTGAATTTCTGAAGCACTTTAAACATATAAGCATGGCCAACTCTATCAAAGGCTTTATCAAAATCCAGACTGACCAACGCAGCAGCCTCCGACGGATTCCGTTCATAATGGAGAATTGTATCTCGGAGGACCAGAAGGTTGTCAATTATGGTCCTGCCCGGGATGCCACATGTTTGTCCGGAGGTTATAATTTTAGGTAGAATAACCCTTAATCTGGATGCAAGTACTTTCATCACAATTTTGTAGTCGGTGTTTAAAAGTGTTATGGGTCTATAGTCCCAGACACTCATTGGAGACCTTTTCTTTGGGATTAAGATGAAGATGCCATCTGCGAATCCAGGGCAACAGTTCGATCCAATAAGGATCGCATTTACCAACTCTACAACTTCTGCTTTGATTATACTCCAAAAGGTCTTGTAGAAGGAATATGTCAGGCCATCTTCTCCTGGGCAGGAATGGAGGCTAGCGGAATTAATGGTTTGCAGAATCTCGGTGGCAGAATATCGCTGTTCCAAGGAACGCTGTTCCTCGACAGTTATACCGGTGTCAACAAATTGGAAGAGCTCCTCCATGGCATCATTGCGTAGGTCAGTGGAGTCAAACAGGGTGCTATAAGATGTATGGATAGTCTGTAGGATTTGAGGCACAGAGGTGACCTTGGCGCCTACCGGTGTCAGAAGAGTATGGATGTAACGACCACTACCAGCACACTTCTTCTTAATGGTATGAAACAATGAAGCTTTCTCCTGTGCCACGACGAAGTCATGAGTTCGCGAACGGGTCATAGTTCCCGCCAAAACATGTTGCTGTATGTCCACGAGCTTCCGCTTCACAGCTCGAAGGCGATGGGTTACGTCTTGACCACTCTGTTGTCTAGAGAGAAGACCCATTAATGTTTCTTGGTAAAAGTCGAAGGTGCGCCGTCGTTCAATTGCCCTCTCACGACCTTTGATCTTGAAGAATGTCGTAATACCAGGCTTAAATATACGTCGCCATTTCTCCACCACTGAAGACTTTGCCACAACTTGGCAAAATCAGCAGCAATAATGTTGTCATGTAATAAAGCTTCGTTTAATTTCCAATAACCTCTGCCATATAGCGGAATGTGACTCTCAGCGATTAATTGCAGTTTGACAGCATGGTGGTCAGTAAAGGCAACAGGTAAAACTCGCACTGTATGAATCAGAGAGTTGAACTGAGCGCTTAAATAGAAACGATCTATCCTTGAGGCACAGTTCGCTCGACAGTAAGTAAATTCTACAGCTGTAGCGTTCATATGTTCCCAAACATCACAAAGACGTAGCCCGGTTACCAGCTGATCCAATGCCAAAGATTTATTATAACCAGGACGCTGATCCTTAGCATGTAGCACGCAATTGAAGTCGCCACCTACTAAAAGCAGGGCCTAATTCCATCTCAAATAATAGGGTAGAATGTTTGTTATAAATTCTTCTCGCTCATGGTGCCTATCACTCCCTGAAGGCAGGTATAGGTTAAGCAGCAGCATGTTGTCCATTCTAGCACTTATAACACGACCACTAGGATGCATCTCTATCTCGGCAAACGTCAAACCTGCTCTGTACAATATGGCCGCGCCGTGGCCGAGTGGTTAGACCACTCGCCTCTCACCTAGACGGCCCGGGTTCGATCCCAAGCGACCGCATGTGAGATTTGTGGTGGACAAAACGGCGCTGGGGCGGGTTTTCTCCGGGTTCTCCGGTTTCCCCCGCCATCGCATTCCACTGGTGCTCCATCTTCATTCATGTATCATCAGTGTCACCGCCTGCGGTGCCATAAGTAGTTAAAGCGGGCGTTAAACACTACAAAAAAAATGCTCTGTACAAAATAGCAGTACCACGCATATTTTCTCCAACTTTCACCACACAACTGTACTGTGGACCCATAAATCCAAAGTCGGTTATGTTAACTTCTTGGAGGAAAACTATATCTAAATCATGAGTCCGCACAAAATCACGTAAAAGAGCCTGTTTGGCAGTGCAGCGTAGGGAGTTGATGTTAACAGTGGCAAAGGTACGTAAGACAACCATTAAGACAAGGCCAGAAGTAAACCAGAGCAGGTCACCGTCCAAGATGTATCTAGTCATTTTCAACGGCATGAATATGTGTTCGTGATACCCGTGGAAACTTTTTCGGTAGGCTTCCAGACCGAGAAGGCAAGTGTTTCCTGAGTCAAGGGTCTCTCACGGTCTCCCACGCGATGTTAGACTCCGTTTCTTCGGTGGCGTCCTCCTCACTAACAGACAGCGGGCGTTCTCTCCTAACCGGCACAGGTTCGTCGGAATCCATCTCACTCCATTTCTGGTGTTCAATTATTACAGTGTCTGGTGTATCGCAGGGGCCAACCATGTTCTGGTCACCACTATTAGGCACCACAACAACAGAAGATCGTGTAGGGGATGAGACACCCATTTCTGCTACTTCTGAGGGAGTATTGACAGCTACCAGTGCGGACACAGAAGTCTCCTGCACCGCCACATCGTCACGCATACAGCTGGTATTCGGGTAGACTTCCTCTGTAGGTTTGACGTTACAAACAGGTTCTATTTCACTAGCTTCAGTAGCGGGCCCATTTGACGCACCTATTGTTTGTTTACATTCCTCTTCGGCCCGAGCGCTAACTTGACCTCTCACTACATCGCTGAGTAACACAGCACTGCGCGAGACAGAGACAGACAGTACAGACTTTTTGTATGGACAGTGTGAGCGAAAATGAGAAGCTTCCCCACACACATAGCAAGTTTGCGGTTGTCCTAGATAGGTCATACCAACAGGAAACCCTCGCACTACTACTGTAGATGAAATTTCCTTTTTTAATTCCATTCATACAGAACGAACACCAGACTTGACGGAGTACTTATAACCTGCGTTCCATTGTTCTTCTTCAACCTCTAGTAATTTCCCATATTGTGAAAGTTTCTGTTCCAGAAACGTGTGAGTGATCTCAGGCACTAAATTGAAAACCCGGACATTTACAATGCGGCAGTCAGCGGGCCCAATATTTACCGTTACTATTTCACCATTTTCATAACTAAACTTTGCCGCCCCTTGAAATTGCAGTAAATATCTTTCATAGTGTGTTACAGATATAAATTTTATAAAAACTGATTTTTCTCTAGAATGAAACTGTAGTGTATCTACCTGATCAGGTGGTATTTTCATGTAGTTGTGAATCCAGTCATGCACTTCCATCGCGCTGGGTCGACGTTCAGCTCCTCGAAATGAGATTTGCAACGTATTTATCGGCGTATTGCCTCCATCAGTAGAAATTCTTTCCTTTTAGATTCACACAGAACAATCTATTTGACGCTCCTTAACGCCGCTCGATTACGGGCAACACAGCGGACAAACAACCTCTCGGTCCGCTAGCTGCAGCCAGACTGGATAAGATCGAAATTACCGTGCTTGTCGACCTTTTGGTAACCATACAAATCTAGCCTGCTCTTCATCGAAAAGTAGACCTTAGCAGCAATAGTTACGTTATATCAATAGGATCGCTGTCATATGTTCTACAACGTAAATTATAATGGGTTAAGGCTAAATGAACGGCTTAAGCTACAAAAAGAGTCCACAACAGTTATAAAGAGATCAGAAGCGGAAAGGGAGCCATGTGTGATACTATACCCACAAGTTTTAACGCAACAAGCAGACGCAGTGATTGTAGATCACTGGTTTAATTTCGTGTACCCTGGTGACCACCAACATATCAGCGGTTCGAGTACCCCGGTCAGCGTGCACTTTTTTTCTTCTCTATGTATTACCATCGAGGTGCAAAGTTAGTTCAGTGTTTGCCACTCTAATACTTTTAGGTTTAAACAAAAAGGTGAACATACGTATTCATTTTACGTATTCTTTAGTCTTCGATCCTTAATTTTCTTTCTAATTATTTTGAAAAAGAAACCTCACTAAGTCTTTAAACAATAAAGGAAATGTTCAAAACATATAAAGTTAATACAAATAATTTCAAAATACTACAACTCCTAACATGTTATCGATTGTTCTTCGTAGTTAGATAATGTTTCATCACTAAGTTTCATGTCGGAAACACTTTATCTAGTGGAAGCTGAGAAGTTAAGTATTAGGGAATACCTATGTATTTGGCATAATTTGTGATCGTCAGCCTTGGTATTTTGTGTTTGTCGCTTTAAAGATACCCTGAAATGGGTATTATCTGAAATATATGTAGTATTATCTGAAATACCAATGTTAGTTTTTTAAACATTGTAATAATACCTGCATATTTAGAAGAAACTGAATGAATAGGTCTCAGAATGTTCATTTTTATTTGTGTTTCCTGTAACTGGACTGATTAACTTAGCATAAACATGAATAAAGGGAACAACAATAAAAGAAACAAATAGGCACGTTAAAAAGTATTCCGATATCCCTTCTAGCTTTGTGCCAAATCAGGAAGAAAGATAGCGGGGGGGGGGGGAATTGTCAATGTTCAGGCAAGACCTGAACCTGGTTCGAGCGTCTTGGTACGCATGCTAACACCGCGCGTTAATCGTATACGCTACTGTTCGACTTTAATCTTTAGCGCCAAAGTCTATAATGCTTATCTCGGGAACGATGTTTTCAGGTTAGACTGTAGTCTGCGGATTGCATAAAACCAGAGAATAACTGACAGGCGAACCACCTTGTATATTAAGATATTTGTATTGCAGATTTCTTTTTATCCTTTTTCTGTTGTATTCATTCTAACTGGATAAACAACAGTAAACTTTTTCTGGGAGAGTTTTTTTTTTCTCTTCAGATTTAGCAGTTTCTACTGCCACGTATTAGATGGGGGCCCACAGCTTTATTTACCTTACATACGAATCCAAGCGATCCAGCTTGCTCAGAGCAATAGAATTATATTAGGGTTCAGGAAGCATATATTTGAAGCATTTATATCCATATCACATTTAGCTTATAAGAAATATCGTGTTCAAATATCAACCTTGCATACCACTTTTGTGGCTTTTTATTCCTCTGATACTCTTACAAGATGAATGGCTATGATTAACGCACCCATTCAGTTGCAATATGTGTTAAACATAGAGGTAATATGTCGCTACTTTAGCTTTTCTTTCTGCACCTTCATCTAACAAAAATGAATATTGGCGAACACAGCTCAACACATTAAAGTCTACTTTTAGCAAGCACATTAAATTGAGTTGTATTTATGGACGCTCTTTAACTGCTGCGCATCTTAGCGTCCTATACTGTATTGGGCGTGAAAGAGAGCTTAATTTTGATCATAGGCTTCTTTATCAGGCTTGAGGTTCTTTTACTTGCTGTAAATCTACGATACGGGAACAACGGCTTTACTTGCCTTCCGAAGGAAGCCATGCTAAGGATTTTTACACCCGAAAAAATCCATCGCCCTTCCCGGATTTGAACCCATGACCTTGGGATCCAGAGGCTAGTCACTCCTGGAGGTAACATGACGACACAATGGCGGTAGTACTGAAGCTTAGGTTACCGTATGCGGTATAGGGTTTTGTAATTATAGCTGTATTTATAACACTATGGTTATACACATAAAACGTTATCTTTTAAATTTTCTTCCATCTATGATAGCTTCTTTCATTTATCATTTTACATTTTTATTTAAAATATTCTATATATTAACTACAAGATATTATTGGCAAGGAGAGGCAAATATAATATACGATACCTATAGCAAGCATAGTGAAGGTAATATTGTAGGTTAGGCTAGAATGTGTGATTTTGTTGACAATGTTTGAACGCCCTCTTTTACAACAAATGGCACCGTAGGCGATGACACCGATGATACATAGAATTAAAATGGAGCACAAGTGGAATGGCAGGAGAAACCGGAGATTCCGGAGAAAACCCGCCCCTGCTTTGTCCATCACAAACCCCACATGCGGTCGCTTGAGATCGAACCCGGCCACCTAGGTGAGAGGCGAGTGGTCTAAACACACGACCAATGCCTCAGAGTGTGTGATCAATTGTTATAATTATTACTATATTCTATAGCGCTGTGGCTATGCACATAAGACTTTCACCTTTCCAACCGTCTTTCGTTTAATACACCTACTTTAATTATTAATTTATACACTTCAATCGGAAAATATTCTATAAGTATGTTAAGCTATTTTCAGAATGAAGTTATAGCGTTAGCGTAACGCGGTTACGCAGGCCCGAAGGATAGCCACTCACAGTGCTATATCGTAAGCGTAACGTAAGAACTTGGCAGGAGTTTCTAGATTTGAAAATTATGTACATGCGGAAATCTTCCAAGTGCACCGAAAGTTTCAAATAGAATAATATAGCCACAATATCCTATAAATAATTTCACTCAATCGTAAAAAAATAAATAGGTTGTAAAGTAACACACGCAAAGCTATCGCCCAACTTCAATGGCAACAATAATATATTCAAAAACTTCTGGCATCAGCGGTTCAAACGTGGTATAGCACAGTCAAATAGAAAATGAGAATGTATGTAGAGTAGGCACTGTAAAGTCTTGCACTGCTGTTGAACAGCAGGCAATGCATACAGGAAAGCATGCAGACTTCTTCCTCTATGTATGCAACACAAGCATAATGGTTGGATGGCACGTTGCGTGAATCTAGGTGAATGCTTCCATTAGGTAACATGGGTACAGAGCCTTAAGCTTACGCAACATCTGCACTTACAGCTCATTACGAATGTGGTTTCAAGCATAAATTATTATTGGGAAACACACGCTAACACACTAAAGGCTATAGGAAATCTATTTTTGTAGATTAGGTAAGACTTGTGATCAGTGTTTCTGGAGTTATACATGTTCTGTGTCGTTAATGGTATGCATATGCATATAAAACTTACATTTTCAATTTTCTTACATAAAAAGCAACTAGTTTAATATTTTATCGTGCAGCTTCAATTGAAAATATTCAATATGCTTAACTGCAAGTTATTTCTCAACTTTATTATGCAAAGGTGAACACTATAATAAACACACCAAAGCAAGCAATAGATCTTGCGATTTCTAGGTTAGATTACAGAGTATTTAAAGTCAATGAAGCAACTTTAAGAAGATGGATGCAAGTAACCATTACAACTCTTGGAGCCGACATTGAGTGAGGGGGTGTGTTAGAGCTCTTGATCTCATACAAGCTTGTCATTCTGGTAAAGGACATTTCGCACATTTGCTCTGCAAGAAGTGTCAAGTCTCTGGGTTGTTTAACTTGTATTTAAACTCAAAAGAATATTGTTTTATACTAAGCATTCAATGTTCCGTTTATCGTTTGTATAATGTAGGTATTTAAACAAAATGTCTTCTATTTTAAATTTTAATTGCAATAAATATCTTTATTTCTAGCACAACTTATTCCTTTATCCCTATGATGCTCGCTTGACAACGGTGTCTTTAATCAAACGTACACTCCGAACTCACTGTCGAAATTGAGCTCTGCGAGCCACGTTGTCTTGTATTTATACATCCCAATGAGGTGGAAACACATTTTCAGAAGTAGAGATTATTATTGCAAGTGCAAATTAAGGTGGTGATGCAGCTGTGATATTTGAAAAGTCACAGTATCTAAGATATCCTATTCAAGTTTATCGTAGTTATTACACGCATTAATAGCTATATTACTGCCATTTTTAAAAATTCTAGCTTGGATGGTTATTTAAATAATCATGTTTTATTACCTAATGTCATTGCTCTGGTAAAATTATGCCAGGTGCTGCATTTTTAAAACTATTCACATAAAACATTAAACTTTTACAGTAAATGAATTTACAAATAGATCTGTCATATCACTATTTTATATGATTCGCAACTATTGTAGAGAAAGTTTTACTTTTCATACTCCCCAAAACACTTGATTTTTAAAATATTAATAATGTATTTCTCAAAATTGGATCATTATTTAAAAAAAGGATGTGACCAGTTCCGTTAACACAGTTTTAAGTCAGTATATAAATGTTTAAATAAATTAGTAAAAGCATTACATTGTGTGGAGCATTTTCAGTATGGAAAAGTGTTGGAAATAGGTTTGCGAAAAAACAAGGTCTGAAGGTGGGACTGCCTGTTAATAAGCATGCGCATGCACATTTAAATCTTCAGTTAATTGGTGGTTAAGGTACGCTATTTTCTTATAGTTTAGAATTCATTTTATTTTATTATTAAACAAAATAATTTGTTCAATTGTTCATAGCTTTTTGTCAAATTTTACGGATGCATCTCCTATAATACAAATTATTAACTATGATCGAGAGAAAGCAAGCCGTTCACATCCGCGCAGCGATTCAGGCTGGAATTTTATTGGCGCGTGAATTTGGAGCGTAGTCACAGTATCACTTTTATACAAATGTAAATACCCAAAAAGTGTATTGTAAGTATAAATTTAACAATAGCTCTTCCTGTATGAAACTGTAGGTTGTAGACAGCACAATGAACATTTGGTTACGGGTTAACTATGAATTTTTCATTTTTTATTATTTTCGGACGAGTGTACTCCATATTGAATATCGCGAGGCCTGCGCGCATTTCTTCTCCTAGATGGAAATGCGATATGAGTGTATGTTTTAAAAAGTCAAAGATTGCTAAAATTAAATCCCGATATCCCAGCGCATTAACAAAGAAAAACTTTGGAAGTTTGGTCCAGTCAGAATACAGGTCACTGAAGCAAATGTCGTCAAATCTGGCAACCCTGATGCAACGACGGGCTGTTATTATGCGTCATAAACCCTACCTCACCATCTCATAGCTTAACTTAGGTCATGCACCGGACGATTGAAACGAGCGAGTGCATGGCGTTGTCGCACGTAGTACGTCACCAAGGTTATGACCCTATGGAAACTCATTGGCGAATTGTGACAACTTCATTGATCTTACAAACAGATACAGCAAAAGTGTAGTTTACTTGTTGGGAGCTACCCATAGCCATAAGCGTGTATTTAAACGCTCGGCAGATGTGTTTCACATAACTCTCTTACGAGGAACATTCTATTCAGCCATCCTTAACATCTATAACATTTCTTTACGTCTTCCAATAGCCTAAAATCACCAAGTGTGAGGCCAATCTATGCTCCAAAGCGTCCAATCTATTCCGTGAATGTCTTGTGGAAATATTTCGACCCTTCTATCCGTCATATTATTGCCAAACGAAATACTGAAATAACAATATCGGTTTGATTTTAAAATCAGCTGCTACAAACTTGTCCATCGCTTTTAAATAATTCACTGAAATAACTGTTTCTCGAAAAAGGGCTCCAAGGGCCTGTGTGAAGTCTTCCAAGAGTCCATTCTAAGTTTTGTTATGATTACCCAAAACGAATCAGATACTATGAATCCGATACTTGGAATTCCTTTCCATACAACAATATCTCTCTCTTTCTCCCTCTCTCTCTCTCTCTCTCTGTTTTATCTAGGTATGTTTGTGTCGAACCATGCCGCAGAATTATGGCGTCTAGAACTTCCATTTATTACTTCGTCTACGTACTATGCACATTGTGTATAGAGAAGTATTGTATTCCACCCAAAACTTCCATACCGATACTTCACCGGGAATACATGCATGAAGGACTCTGTATCCAAAAAAAAAACATTTTTAGAAGATGGTCAGTCTGTGTGTCTGTGAATAGCATAGCTCAATAAACGAAAAGACCGTTAAACACCAATTTCGGTAGTTAAGTTAAGTATCTCCAAAGGATGCGACGTGAAGATTTTCAAGAAAATTCCCCACCCCAAAATATCTTTGTATGGAAATTATTTTGAAACGATTTCTTAAAAATTGCTCTGTAGGTTTTGATTAAAATGTCGTATATTAAAGACACATACTAACACCGCAAATAAAATGTATAACTTGAATTTTCTTAGAATTGCCTCTGAAGACATCATTCTAAATGCATTTTGCATGAACAGTAAACCGTAAGGGATACACAAAAGGTTACTGCAATAAAAATGTGCATTTCGGTAAAACACATAACTTATGTCACATATTTTTTGGGGGTAAAGTTGACCGTTTCCGAGATATTCCTTGTTATTGGTTTCAATTTTAAATTACGTAACTTTTCTCAAATCAGAAGCAACCTTTCTTTTCATCTCTCTTTTGTGTTACTGCTGGTTATTTAAAGCGAACCGAGCTTCAATAGCAACCACTTTTAAAATATTTGATTGTCGCTTTAGCCTAGTGTATTCTCTTATTTCCCTTCTGCTTAGAATGACAGCAAGTAATAGAACAATTTCTGCCAATGTTTATCTCGATTAACATGATGTGAATAAAATATAAATCTGTTATAAGAACAGTTTGTTTGCAGAACAGGTTGAGAAATTCATAAGAATGGAAGACATGAGACTTTTTTAAAATTGTGTTAGTGCAGTACTGTGAACTAGCGTTACCAAATTAAGCCAAGAAATACATGTCTTGTCTGGTAATTAATTATTACACTAGGAGGAATTTGTCATGATTGGTGTGTAAGGGTGCTCAACTGCTCGGTCATTAGCAGCCTACAAAGGGGAGATAAGTAGCGTCACAGGCTAACATTTCTAACCTCGGCGTGAAGCAATAAAAACAATAATGTTCGAGCCCGCCTAGGTAGTGTGGTGGTAGCGTGTCTGCCTCACTTTCAAAAGGTCGTGAGTTCGAATCACGCTTTGGGTGAGTTACCCGGATAGGTTTTTTTTCGGGGTTTTCCCTTATTCTGAGAAGATGAATGTCGAGTAACTTTAAGCTCCATGGACCCCGAGATCATTAGAGCATCATTTCACCAACTTCATTCATCGTCCGATATGACCAAACTAGGTTAAAGGACGTTAAACTACAAAAAAAAAAGGGGGGGGGGAAACGAGCATATATCCTCTAAGCACCTGTGGAAGAATTAACACTAAGTTTGCCTATATAATATCTGATTATTTACACAAACAATTACGCGTTTATAGATATAATTTTGGTTTGTTAAGGGAATAAAGTTTTCATTTAAATAAGTAAATCTCATAGCTTGGGATGTAAGACATAATCTTGGCCACTTCACCCTCATCGAAGTGTTAATAGAGTCGTCGACAGTAAATGTGAACTGATATATGTTCTACAAGAAAATATTTCTGTATCATTTTGCCTTCAGATCCAAGCCAAGACGTTGTTTTTCAGCTTTTTGTAACTTCTTTGAATTTGTATATTATTCTACAATTAATGCTTCTCAGTAAATAAATGAATCAATATGCTTAGCTGTTGAACACAGCGATGCAGAACAGATGTTTGGGAGGTAAAACCCTCCCAAGAACCCCATTAAAACAGAACAAAAGAATTAGTACAGTAAACAATTTGCTGGTACTCAAAGCTACGTTACAAAGCAATAAATAAAGATCTCCGAGTAGATATATTTGTCAGCGACCAATTTTACAACTTTGAAATGATATGGATTCCTTAGTTCAAAATGGATTTGCAAGAAAATGAGTAGTATTTTCATAAGACCAGTTTTAATTTTTGAATCCTTTCCTAATCCATTCTCAGAATCGGTTGTCTTGGTAGCCATCTCCCATTACATAAGCGGACAGTTGTAAAACACAGCCATGGAATATTTCAACTCCTAGCTGCTACTACCAGGAAACCAACCTCAGGAAGGCGGTGATTGTGGTTATATTACTGCACTTCTTATACCGAGAGAGTGGAAGGGAAGACTTCGAGCCTATTAATATAACGAGGGAATAATCATGTTAGCGAGTTATGAGTTCCTAACCTCTACATCCATGTCTAGGTCCATTACTGTTTAGGTGGATTTATTTTGTGGCGGAAATAAACCACCTTAATACTCAGTAGTACGAACCTACTTCCATAAAAACTCTCTTGATTTTCTACTGGTTTTCACCGAACATTGAACGGTGGAGCAACACTCTACTATTCAATTTCCTCCTCCTCTAATTTCGTATTGATTTTCAGCAACTAAACTATGTTCAAATAGTGCTTCAAACTTTTGATATTCTACATTCAGCAATTGGTCAGTCATCTCTTTCTTATGGACGAAGCTACGAAGGGAGTATTATATCCGCACTGCAGTTGTGAAAACAACGCTTGAAGCGCTTCCAGAGCCATATTATGTACATGTATACCTACATATGTAGATAGGTAGGTGGGTGGGTAGGTAGGTAGGTAGTTAGGTGGGTGGGTGGGTAGTTAGGTAGGTAGGTGGGTAGCTAGGTAGGTAGTTAGGTGGGTGGGTAGTTAGGTAGGTAGGTAGGTGGGTAGGTAGGTAGTTAGGTGGGTGGGTGGGTAGTTAGGTAGGTAGGTAGGGGGGTAGGTAGGTAGTTAGGTGGGTGGGTGGGTAGTTAGGTAGGTAGGTAGGCAGGTGGGTAGGTAGGTAGGTAGGTGGGTAGGTGGGTAGTTAGGTAGGTAGTAGGTAGATAGGTGGGTAGGTAGGTAGGTAGGTGGGTAGGTGGGTAGGTAGGTGGGTGGGTAGGTGGGTAGATAGGTGGGTAGGTAGGTAGGTAGGTGGGTAGGTAGGTGGGTTGGTAGTTAGGTAGGTGGGTAGGTAGGTGGGTAGGTAGGTAGGTGGGTGGGTAGGTAGGTAGGTAGGTAGGTAGGTAGGTAGGTAGGTATGCATTCACGTGATACAAACTTAAAGTCTCAGAAAGAAAATCCAGCGATACGAACTAAATGAACACGAAGAAACAATTATTAATGGCCAAGTCTTATCACAATCAAATCCAGTGGTAAGACCGACTGGTAAACTCTGATGACAGTCATTAATCATTATGGGTGATGCGCAAATCAGAGATATTGCTGTTTCCTAATCAGGTTTCCGGAATTAATCCCTTTTAAGTGCAGAGAATAAGAGCTCGTATTTGCTGTTTCCTAATCAGGTTTCCGGAATTAATCCCTTTTAAGTGCAGAGAATAAGAGCTCGTATACTTAACATTAAAGTTGCTGTAAACTGTGTCGAAATGCCTTATACGTTCCTTTGTGAGGCATTCGATTTTTAATGGCAAGGCACGGGTTCAAACCCTGCCCAGATCGGTGTTTTTAATGCCTGAAAATGACAGCGCTGTGTCACTAATTGAACCGACATGTAAAAAATCCCTAATGGGACGAAATTCTAATTCACCGGTGGTTCTGATATGGTCCTGGCAATTAACAGCGTAAGTGATATAAGAATTTCCGTTGCTTTTACATTTAATGCGCCGAGTGTTACCCGCTTTTTAAATTTGTCGGAAGATGATCCCAGGAAAATCTTTACATTACCAAGCAGTTATCTCAATTACGTTCATAATAATTTAGCACACAAATAAAGGTTTTGCTCGGAATACGAGGTGTGATAAAAATGACCAAAATTGTTGCCAATCTTTATTTATGCATCTACATCAAGTTTGTGTCCTTCAAAATAAACTCCCTCAGATATAATACACTTGTACCAGCACTTTTTCCAATCTTGGAAGCAACTCTGGAACTCATTTTTCTTTATGGTGTTCAGCTACTTCAGAGATTCTGTTTTTAGCTCAACAATAAGTTAAACGTCGTCCTTTCATGTTCTCTTCAGCATCGGGAATAGAAAGAAGTCGTAAGGGGCCATGTCCGGCTGAGGCAATATAAGGTTTCTGATTTTTTCCAAAAAAAAAAAAAAAAAAAAAAATACGTACAAGTGTTGAGGTATGTGCAGGAGCACTATCTATGAGTGGTTTTGCAAAAAGTTTGGTCGTTTTCTTCGCATTACTTCAAGAAAACTGCGCATAACGTCCAGGTAGTATTCCTTATTGAATGTATAAATATATGGCAGAACCATTTATTTGCATCTTCCACACTGTCGTCAGTAATTGATATGTTAAGACGTCCAGGGGATTGTCATCTTCAGAGTCTTCTCAACCCGCTTTGAAACGTCGATACAACTCGAAAACCCTTGACTTACTCATAGTAGATTTGCCAAAAGCCACAGCAAACACTTCGAACACTTTACTCCATTTTTCAAGCAAAATTTAACGAAAATGTGCTGAGATTTCAAAAACATGTGTAACCCTTTTAACTGTCAACAATAAAATAAGTGTTTAAAACAGCTGAAAATGCAAACATACATCAGGAACGCTGAGAAGCCCCGGTAGTCGGACAGACGGACCGGGGACACTTTGTACCACTTTCAGGATCCAAAGTCCCTCTCCAAGGGGATGGTGAATATACCCTGGCAACAAACTGAAGGACGAGGGACGAAGAAGTTTTCACAGAGAGCATATTTCCTTGTAACGCTGCACCGAAACACCATCCCGACCTATCCAACCCTGGAGCAAATCAAACGGGGTAAAGGATGAATGAAATAAATAAGGGAACGATATAGAGAGGCAGGAAGAGAATCCACTGCAACAGTTTTTTCTTTAATTTGAACTTCTAATATTGGATCTTTTACTAATCTGCAATTTTCAGAAACAAGACCTTTTCTTATTTGGTATCTTATTTTATTTCACGATAATGTCTTGTTGTTGAAATTCTAAACAATGTTCCACAAATTCCAGTTTAACGATATGAAGACACAAGGTTAGATTAAATTTTTATTGTTGTAACTTGAAATTGATTCAAATTTCTCTAAGGAAAGTAAACAAACATTATTTTTCATTTAGCGCTAAAGGTGTTACTCTCGAAAATATAAAACATTCTCAAAAGTTGCAAAAAGTAATCCTGTTCAATATTTCAAAGTTATGTTAAACACATTCAATTTATTTTATTTTTGTAATTCAACAACTTTCTCACTTAATGCTAGGAACAAGGGCTTTTGCTTTTGTTGTTGATTTTTTAGGTATTCTTTTGTACTTCTGCAATGTCACTTTCAGCATAGGATATTGTCAAAATCTATGGCAAGACAAGTAACTGAGAGAATATGAGTGCTTTGTGGTGCGAAAGGTTCTGAAAGAGAATCAGCTCGAATTCACCAGGATGCAGTGTGGAACTGCAAAAGCAAAAACAGAAAAACATGACATGCTTTTAAAAACTGCAAGAAATACATTTACCTTGAACAGTCTGTTATGTGACAAAGAATTGACAAAATAACCCATTCTATATGTGCAGCTCATTTATTTGCATCTTCATTTTGCGTAAATACTTTTGATCGAAATATAAAATTTTTCTTTTAATACGTGTAATTACATTGATTGGTAATGAATCTACTTCATTTACTAACGCTTCTCTCCTTGATATAGCACAAGGACTGGACAAGGAACCATATGCGGGGACTGGCGTTAACCACTATACAAAATAAACAAAAGAGGCAAGGGCATTTGTTTTTAACGATAGATGAGAAAGTTTTGAGTTAAAAAAACAAAATGCTTTGTATGCATTTGACAAAATGTTGGAATTATTAAATGCTTATTTTTTCGCCTATTTATTTTTTTTTATTTTCGATGATTATGTATTTTATAGCGACACATTAGATATACACATTTTATTATTTTACATAGAAAGATGTGCATTTATTTCAACTTAAAAAACAATAACTTAAATTTAACATTTGCGTCTTCGTAATATGCAGCTAGAAGTTGCGAAGCAAAGTTTAGAATTTCAACAAAAAGGCGTTAGCAGTTGGAATACTTTCAAGATACTAAAATATGGTACCAAGTGTGAAAAAGTATTGTTTTTTAAAATTGCAGGTTTGTAACAGAGTCAATTTCAATCTGAAGGAAAACCTGTAGCTCGCCTTGTTTAATGGGGCCGCATGTGAGATTTGTGGTGGACAAAGCGGCGTAGGAGCGGGGTGTCTCCGTGTTCTCCGGTTTCCCCCGCCATCTCATTCCACCGGTACTCCATCTTCATTCTATGTATCATCAGTGTCATCGTCTGCGGTGCCACAAGTAATAAAAGCGGGCGTTAAACACTATCCAAAAAATCAACCTTTTTTAATCCCGAATCTACTCGCTGAGAGAAAGATATGAACTATTAGGGAGCGGTTACTTTGAAAGCAAAGTAAATGCTCTTGCAGAACACATGGGTCATAACATTAGACATCCAGTGGAAGATAATTTAAAGCTTTGCCTTCAAACACTTTAATTGGACTTGATTATGATAAAATAAGCTAATAATATAATAGGAATAAAAGCTCTAGATCATTTGTTTGAACCTTCAAGGCTAGTTATTAAATCAAATATCGGTGAATTAAATAATGTAATAGAAACATGCAGCCAACTAAATGCATTTAAAACTAGTTGTACTTATTCTGATGTGCTTTTATTTTACAAAAAATTGTGTGGCATTCTTGAAAAGCTAATCCGCGGTGCACACGATAACAATTTAAATGTAACAGCACTCTTGTAAGCAAAAGAGCAGACTTTCCATCTTTCTATTAGAATTCTGAGCAATTCCTTTCGCTAGCGATATCAAATCTTGACAGCGAGTGATTTTTTTCTACGTTTAACTTAGCTGTAACAATCAGGACGAACATCAAAAACGAAAAGCTTGTATGTTGCAGTTTAGTGAGTATGATATTCGGCTCTATTCATGATATTAATTTAAAATAACTGTTTTGAATTTGGAAATAAGAGTTTTTAACATTTATATTATTTTAATTACCTGTCTATTTTCATTTCTGTCACAACATTAATCATTTATCCTGCTCGAGTGTTAGCACGAAATTAATGCAAATTTATGTATAATATTCAACACAAACACCATTAATTAAAACTGTTAATGCGAAAATTTAGATTGATTTTCAACACAAAATCTTGACGCTGACAATGATCATTTTAAAAGGGATGGAAACTGCAAGGGTCTGTCACACCAGTTGCGTGTAATGAAGTCGGCATTCCGGGTGCGTAAATCGCCGAGTTAATTATCATTCTAAATATAGTCCCTTGGAGTATATTTTGTCTCTGTCTTAAGAGCCTGTCTCATCTTGTTTTTCGGGTTCTAAGAGAAGTCCAAGCCTTCCTATTACCACCTTCGCTTGACAGCTAACGGAATTATTCTTAAAAATGATAAAACCATCACTTCCTTCTTAGAGAA
The DNA here is from genome assembly GCA_030762935.1 of Hymenopus coronatus. NCBI lineage: Eukaryota > Metazoa > Arthropoda > Insecta > Mantodea > Hymenopodidae > Hymenopus > Hymenopus coronatus. The sequence goes on along the minus strand of CM060900.1, from coordinate 231,537,933 downwards.
CTAACTTAGAGGTAACCATGTAAATTTGGCATAACTTCAGCTTTAACTGACATTCCATAGTAATGGCAAGGATGAAATGTTGCACATGTTATATAAAATGAAGAAAAGCAAAATGCTTAACCCACCAAAGAGCAATTCCCATTGTTATGTCGAGGGGGAATTTCGAAAACGATGTTAAGACTGCCAAAATTTCTATTGCTTGATTGGTTTTATATCAAGCTTTCTGCTGCGCTGTGCTTCCAGCACTTCGTATCATTTCTGCTAGTTTTATTTTCTTCCCTTAACGAGCAAGGCTTAAATATTTGTTTAAATATTACCTAAAGGATCCAACATAAAGCAAGTATTAGTAAAACCGTCTAACCTGCTCTGCAGAAAGCCGTAACAGAGCATATCAACAGGGATACTCTAACCCTATGTTAAATTGATTCCTGTTTTCTACTAGCTTATAGGAAGTCGAAAGCAAACATGAATTAATATTTTGAAATCCCCCAAAGTAGTTTCCGAGTATTTTTTAAATCCCACGCAACACATTATGGCTTTCCAATGTTATATGGGGTTTTATTGTTAACTTAATCAATTACTTTTTCTTTTTTTTTAAATAACGTTTAACGCCCGCTTTCACGATGACACTTGATACGTGGGATGAAGATGAAGCACCGGTGGAATGTGATGGCGGGGGAAACTGGAGAACCCGGAGCAAACCCGACCCTGCGCCGCCTTGTCCGCCACAAATCCCACATGCGATCGCTTTCGTGAGTGGCGAGTGGTCTAAAGTGGCCGTAATCACTTGCCATGCGGCACCTTTTCTTGGGCGCTAGTTTTATGAGGAAGCGAGGGCCGGCGGAACAAGAGAGTGCCTGCCAGCTTACCATTTCGCAGTGCTATCAACTAAAGAAGACATTATGGCGAATACGTTATTTAATTTCCTGGAAACTAGCTCAATTATTAAACGAAACACAGCGCACGTGAATGTGCGTCAACTCTGGAATATAAAGACAGAATGAAACTTAAGCATTGAAGAAAACATGCGCGCAGACCACTAATAACTTAAGATAGGTAGTTACTTTTGTACTTACACAGAGTGACTACGCCCTGCGGCCGTAATCGCCGAACATGTGCATGGCTTGCTTTGTGTGTCATAGCCGATTATTGTCCTCCATTGTTACACACGTGCGTACCGCGATAAGTTCTTTTGACATTGCAGATGTGATTGTTGTACCTGTGGGAGTGGACACGTTTTCCTTCGGAAGGTTCTTTGAAGACAAAGCTGTGCACTGTTAGTCCAGAGTGAGTTTGTGACAGCTGCGGTTGTATTGCGCGAACATCGGCTTCTATAAATGTGACTGAAAATTTAAAAAAAATACCAACGAAGCCCTACCCAACGTGCAGTTTTCACTGGGAATGCATTGTGCGCAACAGTGGTGGTGGAGGTAGGTAGTGTTTAACACCCGCTTTAACTACTTATGGCACCTCAGGCGGTGACACTGATGATACAGCACCGGTGGAATGCGTTGGCGGGGGAAACCGGAGTACCCGGAGAAAACCCGCCCCAGCGCCGCTTAGTCCATCACAAATCTCACATGCGCTTGCTTGGGATCGAACGTTTTAAACAATTTTATGCCAATATCTAGGGATTAATTTTCTAATTTTATATTTGTTAATTATAAATACAATTGTGTGTGTATTTTAAGAGGGTGCTAATGTGAAAGTCTGGGATTTGTACCAAAAATCCGAAAATTCGTTTCAATATCATTACATTTATGTAGTACTGTTCCTTTGAGCGGTCCTTCAAGTTTTAATGCCACATAGATCATTTTAATGTGAACCGGCGCCACTCTAAATATCGCGCCCCCACCTTTGGCAAATATTTTGAATTTAAAACCACCTCGCATCCTGATTTTGTTATAATTTTATCTATTTCAATTTGATAATGCAGTAATATGCACTAATAACTACAAAAATCTAATGTGCTCCATTCATTTGACTTTCTCTAGCTTTTCCAAAAACAAGCTTTCCTTACAAAAGACTATTCCTTTATAGATGTCATACTAACCGAGATAAGCAATAGCAAAAATTGTTTTATCACATGCTTCCTTGTAACAAGAACAGATATAAGGGAATACATTAGGCCAGAGTCATAATCAAATCTGTTAAAAGCTGTCGCTATGTCAAATAATTGAAATTCGGTTGTCTCTTGAATTCCCGGGGGTGAAACAAAACTAGTTGACTCTCCGTAGGAGAAAAGTTTAAGTAGTTTAATATTGAAACCAGTAACAAGGAATATCTCGGAAATGGTTCATTCTACAAAAAATGTATATGACAAAAACTGTGGTTTTCATGAAATCTATATTCTTATTGTGATAAATGTTTGTCTATCTCTTACAGTTTACGAGTTACACAAAAAGCATCCACAATGAAAACGTCTTCAGAGGCTACTCCCAGAAAATTTAAGATGTATGTTTTGTTTGTGTTGAAAATATCTTAAACATACGGCATTTTAATCAAAATCTTTTGAGCCATTTTTGAGAAAATCGAAATTTTAGAAAAATGTTCCAAGTAATGTGTAGTTGGGGTGGGGGATTTTCTTTAAAATCTTCGTGTCACCTCCTTGGAATATACTAAACTTAAATACCAAGTTAACCGACTTTTTGTTTTTTAGCTATGCTGCCCACAGACACTCAGATGGAAATGTTTCTAAAATTGCTTTTGGATTCAAAGGGTCTGAAAATATGTATCTGCGGTGACATTCGGTATCAAACTTTTGTGTGGAATACAATACTTTTTCTACGTAAATGTATATTGTACATACGTGCTAGAGAAAGTAAAAAGTGAGTGTTGTAATATGTTTGAAAATTTCCAAATTGGCTTCACACGTAGTGCTTCGGTTTGCCATTGTTTGTCATTGTTCTTGGTATGCCTTATCTACACCAATCTTTAGTTGAAAGAAGTCAAATGTCTCAACAAATTTGTTCATTAAATATTACCTCGATTAGCTTATTGTATTTTACATAATTAGAGTGTAGCTTACACTTGCTTCGTTGCACTTGGAGCAATGTTACTCTATGTCCTAAAAGTGAAATATAGCTACCTAGGCTATAAAAATTACAGCATATGTTTTTAGAGAAACTGTATAAAACTGAGTTTTAAAAAACGTTTAAGTGTGTTTGGTAGAAGATAAATATGAGACTAAAATCATGTGACTCCGACAGAGTAAAACAGGACATCTGAATAAAAGAGCTGATGCTGCTAGTGGCATTTGTCTGTCGTATTTTTTGCTTTAGTGGAAAACTTTATAGAATACTGAAACTTATGCATTCACTGCCTAATGTTTTCGTCCTTCTGCTTATACAGGACGTCATAGATTTTTGTAATACATTTTAGTAATACATGATGTACAGGAGAGAAGGAAAAATATCGAAGACAGACATCCTAAATATCTAAGAAGAACCACTAAAAATAGTCAACAAACTCATTTAGGATACAATCTACAGAAAACCGCATTATTATTCAGCACACACATACAGGAAAGAACTTGGAGCAGCTATCAGAGCAGTTTCCAACATGAAAAACACGACATCATTGAACTTAGAAACAACTATGAGACTTTTTGAAACGACACCGCACTAATCGCTTCTTATGAAGTTGAATGATATGGAAAAAATTGAAAATATTAAACCACGATTTATAAAGAGAGCAATAGAAGCAAGCAAGTATGCACCAAAATGATTGGTGTATGTACTAGCGAGAGAAACATTATTCTTAGCATATATAACGATCAAGACACCGTTTCGAAACACAGAGGTGTACAAATAAGCAGTAATAACCGAGCCAGGTTTCGTCTGTAACTGGCATTCGGGAGGTCCGGGTTCGCTCCCCGTCAACTGCGCACGCTGGCCCCGTTGTGTTCCTTGACTTTTCTGGGGCCGCTTGGGCGAATGCTGGGGAGCTGTATGTCTACAACGGTTCCTTTCCTTTCATTCACCTTTTTCACCTTTCAGGTCGGCGGCTGGTGTGGTTCGGGGCTTTGCAGGCAGATGGCACGGTCGCTTGCACCGAGTAAACCTCTCTTTCCCCCTGGTTGCGCCGGTTAAGGCTAGGTGCCGTTGTAGAAGCAGCCTTTCACTGCCTCCCGGCGCTGTATAGCCTCCGTGGCTGGCCTGGGCTGTCATCTAGTAACAATCTGTGTCCGCTCCTGTGTGCTGGCCTGTGGTTTCTCCTCCTCATTTGGTCGCAGTAGACGAAATCTGCGGTACGGGTGCCATGATAAACATACAGTGCACGAACGCAGAGACACACAATCATAGGACTTGCAACACACGGCTTCCACAATTTAACATGTACAAATAAAAACTAACATCAAGCTCGAGATTGCAAATTATGCGGGCAAAAATATGAACTATACCGCTTCAAAAAGTGTAAAGAAAAGGACATGCATTCTAAATGAACTAATAAACATAAGTAAATAGTCAAAATTCTGTATTTGTATTCTGTATGCTCATTCAAGTGTACTTTGCCGATAGGAGGCGGTGAGCACGGCTTTTAATAGTGTTATTTCTGTGTTATTAAAAAGTGCAATATTTCACAACCAGCTAAACCTGTAAGTAATTTCGCTTATAGAAGTTTTCCCCAAACCTTTAACAAGCAGTGTAAATGTTAGGAATTCCATGCGTTGTACATAACGCATTATTTATTATATATTTAATTTCATTTGGTTAGCTCTCTTCAGAATTGCCTTTTGTTAAAGAAGCTGATTGTCAGTTGTCCGCGAAGCAGATCGTCAGTTGTCTGCAAAGCAGATCGTCATTTGTCTGCAAAGCAGACTGTCTTTTGTCTGGTTGCCAACACCATGCATTCTAATCAACAAGAACAAACATTCTCAGATTCACATTCTATTAATCCTGTGGAAATTTCTACTACATCTCGTTCAATCTTACAAACACCCAAGTTAGTTCATAAACGCCCGCTTGAAGATCTCAATCAAGGTAATGCCTCCATGTCAAGTGACGGGTTTTTCACTCCTAACAAAAAGCATATAACTTCAGCCTCAGCTGTAAACTCTAAATATATTGTGGACTTAACCTCCATACACAATAAATTTTCCCCTTTGGAAACAATGGAGGAAGCTAACGACACAGTCGCTGAAGTAAATTTTACTACAGCCTCTAAAACCAGGATCCCACCCATTTTTCTACATGAAGTGAACAACTACCAGCAGATTATCCGCGACATAGGTACTATTGTAAAAGATGACTACTCAACACAACAGCAAAATAAAGCCCCTAAAATAAATACAACTTCAGTCAATGACTTCCGAGCCCTTACAAAATTCCTGGAAGAATCAAAGCTCCCTTTTCACACCTTCCGTGATCCAAATTTCAAAAGACTTGAAGTTATCTTGAGAAATGTTCCCTACTCTCTTACAAACGACGACATAACCACAGAATTAACCACTCTGAAGTTACCAGTGATAAAAGTTACAAGACTCTTTTACAAAGATCGTCAACCTATGCCGCTATGCGCTGTTGAATTAGAAAACAATGAACAAGGAAAGAAGATCTTTGAAGTCAAACACATTCACCATGCTTTAATAAAAGTTGAATACCGTAAGAAACCCACAAGCATCCCACAATGCACACGATGCCAGCGCTATGGGCATACTAAAAACTTCTGTCGACTTGCACCTCGATGTGTAAAGTGTCCCTCTAACCATCATTTCTCTGAATGCCCAAAACACAAAGATACTCAGCCCTCCTGCGTGAACTGCGGAGAAGCTCATCCGGCAAATTTTAGAGGTTGTCGTATTTACTTGGTATTAAAAAATAAACCCAATGCAACTGTAACCGAACCCGTAAAAACACCTACACCACCAAAGCTAAACCTAGAGAATTTTCCAAAGCTGACACCAACTTCTTCTTGTTCTGCTCCTGAAACTCCTCAGTGGCCACGCTCAGTTCCTCCTGAAGATAAAAGTTACCGACATTCCACTCAGCAAGCATTTACACAAAATTCTTCTTCTGCTTCTTCCTCCGATGACACTGGAAACCTTATGCAGCTAGCTATTAATTTTCTAGCACCATATCTACCAAAAATCAAATCCTTTTTATTACAGCTTTTTGCAAGTTTGTTTGCTAATGGCCACTAAAAATCAAGTATATACATTCTCTCAACTAACTATACTAAACTGGAACGCTAACGGAATCAAAGCCAAGCGGGAAGTCTTTCTGGAATTCATCTCAAGACACAACGTCGCAGTAGCTTTCGTCACTGAGATTCATCTAGCACCACAGGAAAAGTTTTCAGCGTATAGGTCCGATCGCGAAGCTCTCGTCGCCTCGGGTGGAGTGGCCATCTTCATTCGAAAGGAAATACACCACTACTCGGTCCTACTACCCCAACTAACTAGCCTCGAAGCTTGCGCAGTTCAAATATCCATGCAAAACTCCACTAAAACGACAATAATCTCAGCATACAAGCCACCAGGACTCTGCTTCAATGACCAGGATATTACTACTATATTCTCTGACACAGTGCCAACCCTTCTCGTGGGAGATCTAAATAGTAAGCATGAAACATGGGGATGCCGTGTGACAACTCCAAACGGAAGACGACTATTAACAGCAGCTGAACGCAATGCAGTTAACATCTTAGCCCCACCTGGTCCTACTTTCTTTAGGCAAAATGTAGCACCTGACATACTAGACATAGTACTTTACAAAAATGTATTAGACTTTCCCACCATGGCTGTTCTACCTGAAATGGACTCGGACCACTCCCCAGTCTTGATATCATTTGACAACAATCTGATTTTACGTCCACAGTCCACTAGGAGACTCAGCACAGGTTTCATACATTGGGAAACCTTCCAAAATGTAATTGATAACGAGCTAAAACCTGCGTGCAACCTGAAAAGTCCCAGTGATGCAGAAGCAGCAATTCTTGAGTTCACAAAAGTCATAACTTCAGCCATAGACAAATCCACAGCTCCAGCTAGACCTCAGCAACAAAGAAAACCCTATCACGAAACTTTGCCCTCTAACATCAGATCTCTCTTGAAAGAAAAACACAAAATGCGCCGGCTTTGGCAGAAGTACAGAGAAACCTGGCAACTTCATCGCTTGAACCAACTCACAAGAAAGGTAAAAAAAAAAAAAAAAAAACAAATGGATGAGTACCGGTATTCGACTTACCAACGGCACCTCTCCAGAATTTCACCAGAAGATTCATCCTTGTGGAAAGAAACCAAAAGAATATTAAAAGAACCGACGCTTATTCCACCCTTAATACAAGATGGAAAACACTACATAACCGACTTTGAGAAGTCGGAACTATTCGCAAATACTCTACAATGTATCTTCAGCCCAAACCCAGTGACAAACGAAGAATTCAACCACGAAATTGAACGTTTTCCTGGTTGTTATACCACTGCTCCACTTCCCATTGACTTCACTTCGCCAAAAGAAATCTTGTTCATAATCCAGCAACTACCAGCAAGAAAATCGCCTGGTCATGACCTAATCCCAAATTTTGTATAAAAACATCTGACTCGCAAAGCACTTGCTATTCTAGCCTCACTCTTCAATAGTTTGATACGTATGGGCTACTTCCCCAGAATCTGGAAACACGCTATAATTATTGTTATTCATAAACCTGGGAAAAGCTCCTCAGACCCAAACAATTATCGTCCTATAAGTCTGCTACCAACTCTGTCCAAAGTGTATGAAAAGATTATACTGAAGCGTTTAACAAAATTTCTCAATGAAGCATCTGTATTACCTCCCTTTCAATTCGGTTTTCGTCGTAAACATTCAACCACCCATCAAATTCTCCGAATTACAGAGCAAGTGGCACAAGGCTTCGAGAAGAAAGAACACACAACTGCAGCTTTCCTTGACTTCACTCAGGCATTCGACAGGGTTTGGCATCAGGGTCTTCTATACAAACTGTTCAACAACGGCATTCCAGACTACCTCTATAAAATAATTTCCTCCTTTCTGTCACAACGAACATTCTCAGTCCGCATAGGTAGTTGTCACTCTTCTACAAAACCTATAACAGCCGGAGTTCCTCAAGGATCTATCCTGGGACCAGCTCTGTTCAACCTGTACACCTCTGATATGCCTGCAACGCCTACAGCTCAAATCGCTATTTATGCGGACGATACTGCAATCTTCTCAACACATCGCAATATCCACACCGCCAGAAATCACCTTCAAGAGGCCTTAAACTTAATTATGCCCTGGCTAGACAACTGGCGTATTTCGCTCAACCAGCAAAAAATGTGAAGCAATGGTCTTTACACTATGCAGACAAAACTATCCACCACCAGTAACGCTCCCAGCGAAACAGATACCCTGGAAAACTAATACAGAAACAGTGAAATATCTCGGTGTACTCCTGGATCGACGACTCACATGGAAACCACAAATAACCAACAAACTTAAACTAGCCCGAGCAAGACTGGCAAAACTCTACCCCCTCCTCAACAAAAGATCTTCACTCAAACTAAAAAACTGCACACTAATTTACACGACTCTATTAAGACCACTGCTACTATACGCTTGTCCAGTTTGGGGAGGAACTAGTCCTTCTGAAATCAAACGTATCCAGACATTTCAAAACAAAATATTGCGAATCTCAACGAATGCACCATGGTTTGTCAGAAATAGTCAACTACATAGAGAAACTGGAATCAGCATCATTCAACAGTCAATTTCTTCACAAGCCGAACAGTTTTACAGCAAGCTAAAAGACGTCTCAGGAGCCATTCACTATTCTCTTGGCAGAAAATCTAGCTATCCAACTCGCATCAAGAGTCGCCTACCACTGGACCAGCTCTCACAGCAAGACTTTCTGTAAAATAAAAACAAACAAAAAATGTACCTACTTATGAGGGGCCCAATGGGGCTTACCTCATTTCAATGTTATTCAGTATCATGCATGTAAATAATGTCTAAAATCAATGATCTGTAGAGCGCACATGCGCTGATCGATCAATAAATCATAAAAAAAAGTGTACTTTGATTTAAATAAAAATAGATTTTAATTGACAAAGTTGCAGAGGTTACATAAAATGATAGGTCAGCACTTTGACATGAAATACTTGTGCTTTCTGAGTTCGTAGTTGATCAAAGTCAATAAGCAACAAGAAACCTACTGATAAAGTTTCCATAGTTGCTGCTAATAGGGTACTGATATGTTTGAACGTTCCAAGTGAAAACCTCTTTAACGTGCACTTAAAATTGGACAGCAGCAAGAGAAATTAAATTTGTGTTCACTACAAACTCACATTATTAATCTGATTTGAAAAAAAATGTTTAACTGCTTGTGCAGGGTTCGAAACTAGTATCATTAGATTGCCCGAATGAGGTTCGGTGCCCATAAATATGGCGTGATGGCGAAGGTGTGGTCTCAACAGCCGGTTTCGAAACGTGTTGCACTATCTAGCATTGCTCACTGCCTGGCCTCGTTCAATTTCTGCTGGTAGACAAACCAGTGAACACTGAAAGAGAGTGCAGATTGAAAAATGTCGAAAATACGAAACAGTATTCAAACATATTTTGAGTGATAGGAGGAGAGCCTTTTCTTTCATTACAGTAAATACATATCTTGTAGTTCATTGCAGTGACTTCTGAGTGAATTTAGTTCATTTATCTTCAATTCCTTTAAAAGCTCTGCACATTATTATCTTCAATTTTTTATATCAAGCTTTATACTTTTAGTTGTAAAAGTGGAATACATTTTCATTTAATAATCATATCATTAAAATGGCACGATATAGACAAATTGAAAGATCCTATAGTCAAATATAAATATCTAGCAGCCCTTTCAACTAGACTGGCAACGAGATATCACACTAAATTAAAGCAAACAAACTGGAGCGTCTGCAGAGATGTTATGGCCATTGTAAGTGAAGATATTATTAAAGAAAAAGAAAAGAATAATAAAAAAATTGGTATGATGAACAATGCTCCAAAATTACAGAAGAGGAGAATAACGCATAAAAAGAAGCAATAAATAGAAATACAAGAAATGCACTTGGAAAATATAAAGAGTTGAGCAGAATAGAGAAGAAAATACACACAAATAAAAAGATTATCTATTACGAAGAATTAGTTAAAGAGCTAGAAGGGCATCTTCAAATAAAAGCCTCTAGAAAACTATAAAATAATAAATAGATTAAGGAAAGAATTTAGACAAATAACTACAATTTGTAGAGACGACAATGGAGAACTTGCAAATGATGAGAAGGAAGTACTTAAATACAGGAAATCACACTTCAAAACTCTGCTCGATGGTGGACAGTACAATCAAAGAGAGGACAAAGATGCAGAGTTAATAGATATTGAAAACCAAATGAATGAAGACTACTTACCTAGACTTGACGAGGTCCGCGAAGCTATAGAGCAGTAAAAAAATAACCGATACCCAAGGCCTGATAATTTAAATGCAGAACTATTTAAGATAGCAGAACCTATCTTATTAGAAAAAAAATTGTTATGTATAGTACAGCAGGCATGGAAAATAGAGAAAATACTATCAGAATGGGAACAAGGTAAAATATTTCCTATAATCAAGAATGGAGATCCAACTATATGTCATAACTAGAGAGGTATCGCACGGCTTAGTATAATATACAAAATCTTTTCTATTATACTATGTAAGAAAAAATAGCCACACATAGAAAAACAGATTGAAGCGTACCAATGCGGATTTAAAGCTGGGAAGTCGACAACAGATCAGATAGCCATACTCAGGTACTGCAAAACCTACGTGAGTTTAAAATAGACACTAGCCGCCAATTTATAGACTTAAAAGCTGCATATAACAGCCTCGATCGGGAAGAATTATTTAAGGCAATGCAGGAATTTGAAGTCCCAAAGAAATTGGAAAATTTGACGAAAGCAACACTAAAGAATGTGGAATCCAGAGTATGAATTCGAAATCAATTGTCAGACGAACTTATGACACGCAAAGGTTCCCACAAAGTGACGCTCTATCATGTCTTCTCTTTAATATCGCCCTTATAAAGGTAATAAGAGAATCAGGTATAGATAAACAACACACTGTATTCCATAAAGCTGCTAGCATATGCAGATTACATAAATATCATTGGCCGATCCGAAAGAGCATTTGATAAACTAGAGGAAGAGGACAAAACAACGTACAATAAATGAGGACAAAAGAAAGTACCTAAAACAAATAAACTGATAAAGGGAAAGTATATCACAAATTGATAACTACAAATTTGAAATTGTTACACAATTCAAATACCTTGGAACCATTGAATAAGTGAAAATAAGGTGACAATGGAAGTAAATACAAGAATAAAAATGGCTAACAAATGTTATTTTGGAATAAAAAAAAAAAAACAACTTCAGTCCCGTTTTCTTAGCATAAAAACAAAATGTAAGACCGGATCGGAAAGTTGGACACTAAGTAAAGAAAGTATAGAAAGGATAATGATATTTGAAAAAAAAAAGTACTAATGAAGGTATATGGACCGTTGAATGAAAGAGGTACCTATGACTGGAGCATTTTTATAGACCTGAGGACAATAACATAAGTAGAAATGATCCACTGTACATGACAAGGACGGTGGAAAGACCCGCAACAAGGTGGTTATATGACGTAGAAAAGGTGTTAATTCCCTTAAAGTAAGCCATTGGAAACGGGGGGCACAGGACAGAAACAAATGGAGAAAAATCATTGGGGCGGTCTTGGCCTAATAGGGCTGTTGCACCTGGAAAGAAGGAGAGGAATCGTATTATTAAATAGTTGTTTTACATTGTTTTATGTATTAGAAGGATACACATCATTTCAATGCGTGTAATGAGCTACTTTTGGAACAGATTATACCTCAACGAATGCATATTTTCGTTAAACTCCTCCCCACTACCCTCTCTTTATACCGCCGACGGCTCTGTGTGTTTGTAACTGTGTGAACTTAAGAACTCAAAACCGAGCTCTATCAACGACTTTGTCTCTCTGATGCATATGATGCTCCATGTGAAGGTGGAGATATCAGTGTTGGGTTGGTCCTTGTAGAGCCATTTTCCAGAACTAGCAAATCTCAAAACTTCAAAAATGCAATAATGGTAGCGACTTTTGCACATTTGGTGGAGAAACTAACTCTACTTCCAGTGTAGAATGGAAATCGGTATCGTATTTTCGTATTATCTTCCTCTAGCTGTGTTTATAAGTACGGATATTGACATCATTCGTAAATGTGCGAATGTTCCCGAAGAATGGCGAAGCAAGCAGACCAGCGCTCGGTGATTTATATCACACGTGCTATATTGTTGTTGATACATGTTCTGTTGCTGCTGGTGTACACCTGAAGTAGCTGAAAGAACGCCGTGTTTTTTATGTAAAATTATTCACATTATATTATAATTATTCACAGCATTTCTGGTTTTGCGATAAATTAATTTAAAACTGTTCTTTCATATCAGATCCAAATTGTTGTAGAAAGAGTGTTACTACTTTTACTCCCAAAACTCTTGAGCTGTTAAAAGTTAAGGTATTTCTCGATTTGGATAATTATTTAAAACATTCGACATCGTAATTTTGAATAACGTACGTTTGGGAGCCAGTGCAAATATTTTGAAACGAAGTAATACACTATTGCATTATAGAAGCATTTTGTAAACAAAAAAAAAATGCTGAAAAAGTTTTTCGATAAAACAAAGTTTAAAGTTAGCCTTGCCTGTTGACAAGCATGCATCTGTCTATTATAGATAATCGGTAGTTTAAATGCGCAAAGTGGGAATAAATTATTTTTTATTTTAAAATTAATATTTTTTTTACGGGGAACATTTGCAGGTAATTAGCTTTTCTCGGTATTTGGTCAAATTTCATGGACGTATTTATTACCTTACTGTAATGCTTCTGTGACCTTTGGAAAATCCACAATACATAAGATATCTTATTACAATTTATTTAAAATTATTATTTAAAATAATAGTGACATTTTTGACTTGTATCAAAATTATTTTGTCCATGTTTATATAAATAATAATATTTATTGCCTAAACTCATTGTTCTGTATAAAATGAACTACAATGCAATATATTTTAAAAAATATCGACATTAAATTCCAGTTTTACAGTAAATAAGTTTACAAATAGATCTGTCGTATCATATTTTTTACATTATTGCTAATTGGTGTAGAAAAATTACTACCTTTCATACTCTGCTAAACCCTTCATTTTTCAAAACATAATAATTATATACATAGATATAAATAGGAACATTATTTCAAGAAAATAATGTGACCATTTTCGTTAATGTGCTTTTAAGGGACAGTATAAAAGTTTTGAAACAGAATAGTGAACAAGTGTATCGTGTGGAACACTTTTAGTAAAATAGGTGTTGAAAAAACATTGCGAGAAAATAAAATAATTAAATATCTATATTTCCTTAAAGTTTATAATTCTAATCCTTGTGTTATTATGAAACAGAATATCCTTTTAATTTTTCATAATTTTTCACCTTAAATAGACCCCAAAATGGCGCTGTATTTAATGGATGTGGTGTGAAATACTTGTGACATGCTTAGGACACTGCGGCTGAAGCGCCAATTCCACGCCCACATGGGCCCAAGGACACGGCAGTACGATCACCCAGTTGGAAGAGGAGTGACGTGCAGTCAGCTCAATGAACTCCCTCCAGTTTGTGCTCGTCTTTTTTTATCCATCACTCATATATCTTTGATTGCGTCATGAATGATACGGAAGGTACAGCTGGCAAGCTCCAGTATGTCCTCACAGCAGCAGCGGCAGCAGTACCGCTCACGTCCGTGTCGTGGGCGTAACGTTTGAAAGTCGAACTCGAATATCGCTTCACGTGAATTGTGGCCCAGGGCTGTTTTGGGGTTTCTGTTAACCAAAAAACAAACGCAGGGCAACTCTCTCCTCAACAAACCACAGGCTCATTTCAACTTTCATTGCAAATGTTTAATTCTTTCTGCAAACTTAAATTAACACATAAGTGCTTTTCTTTTTCAGCGATTTTGGTCAAAATGTCCATTTTTCGAATTTTGTTGCAAAATGCACTATACTTTAAAATACATATTTGCAATGCTTGATGCAACTCATGTTTTGGACATAAGCATTGATTAATTGTCTAAGTCAAACTTTCAAGTCATTTTTCTCAATTACACATTACATTTTCACAAATTCAAAATCGATCTCCTCCAATAAAAATACTGCTAGTCCTCTGAAAAGCTTTCCAAAAGCGCTGCTGGATATATGCAATAAATTGTGTGATTGGAGTTTTGATATTGGTCATAGATTAGTTTTAAAAATTCATTATTATAATTAAGGGCTCTTTTTTTTTAGTTTTTCCAATTTGTGATGTAAAATAATTCTTTAAAAATACTTTCCACGTTAGGACAATTTCAAATGAATTATTTGTTTAAAATAAATTAAGGAATGTAAGTTAAAAATGGTAAATTTAGTTCAATATCTGTAGAAGAAGATAGATTCTTATTACTTTCTCTAGCCCATATATACCATATGCATAGTGGATAGAGAAGTTGTTATATTTTACCCAAAAATTCGATAGCGAGATTTCACCGGAAATGTATGTTTTGAGGTCCTCTATATCCGAATAAAACATTGCTTAGAAAAAGGTCTGCGTGCGTGTGATGTTAAAGACAGCACAGCCGAAAACGAAAACCGGTTAAATACCAAACTTTACTGTTTTGTGTACTTAATTTTTGGAAGCTTTGATCATACTCTTGCATAAGTGATGATACATCTGCGTGTTGATGCATTGCTCATCTCTGAAAATGCCGAACGGTAATTTTACTATTTTTGTCTCTTGCTGATGTAAATTACTTTCAATTTATGTTTACGATTTTGTGTAATTATTTTCAAAACGTTACACAAAAAGCAGGTCAAAATTAAACATAAACATATTTGTTTTGCTTTCCATTTACTTAATTTCTTTCCTACTTATGCATAAACATGTTAACCCAAGATATGAATGCGGAATTAGTGTTGGAATACCATATCGTTGTTAGTGTTGTGATGTTATTTCCATAGTGCCATGGGTTAAAACATGTTTTCTATATGATAGTGACGTAGTCCAGAAGATGAAAATATAACGTGTCATCAGTTTGCTGCACGTGAATATGAATAGAAAATATACTAGTTTTTCACCGCTGTTGATATGGCTACATTCTTTAGAACTATATTTTAACGGCAAGTAATTATAAATGTGTTTTTATTAGTTATTCTTATAT
Organism: Hymenopus coronatus; assembly: GCA_030762935.1. Lineage (NCBI taxonomy): Eukaryota > Metazoa > Arthropoda > Insecta > Mantodea > Hymenopodidae > Hymenopus > Hymenopus coronatus. The sequence continues at coordinate 231,522,686 of CM060900.1, read as the reverse complement.
ATTATAGCGCAAAGGTAAACACCCTTCCATGAGCTAACTTTACCCCTTAATTCAAACGCTGATGAATACATTCAAAACGGAGAACATATCAATTTTATGTCGTCTGTAGGTGTAGACCTCGATAGAGGGAGGGAGGGAGGGTTACTGCAACCACCTATGGGGACAATACCGATTAGTACTACTTCCATTTCAAAAATTAAACGCTCGTTTTATATTTGCTCACCTCCCCTAAAAATCACTACACAAAATGTAGTCATTGTTAAAACATGTACATTATATCATACACGTTTCCCTTTCATCCCATTTCACTCTCGGCTTTCAGATGTGCTTCCAGGTTCGTGGTGCAAGGCTGGGCGGGCAGATGGCGCGGACGCTCTCAATGTAAATATACTCCCTGTGGTTACTTGGTGTCTACCAGGACGAAGGGTTGCTTGGACACTCTCTCTGGCGGCCCAGCAGTGGGATTGGCCGTCGGAAACTTTAGAAACTTCCGCGCGTCTTTAGTAGCCTGTCTCCCAGCGACCTTAAACCTGCAATTGTTCCTTCATCTCATCCCATCCTCTTATGGAGTTTTTACCACTGTAAATCATTATGTATTCTTTACCCTATAGGGGTTAATAAAATAAAATTGAATGTGATAGATATTTTGATATACTTATGAGCTATGGCCTGGGAACGGAGCGGACATCTCGCACTTTTACCCAAAACATATAGTTTGTGCTTACATAAAGGTATTAATATAGAAGTCTGACATTTTGATGTGAATATTACGACTGGAGCTACACTAGCCGAGGATGTTGCCAGGAGCAGCCAGGTAACTGTTGTCCCAGTCACCGATTCCTTAACAATAGCGCGCTCGGAACACAATAGCTGGGCAAACAAAGTCATTGTGTCATTCTCTGCTGTTTGCATAATCACATTTGAATCATGATCTCTGGTGACTTCGACAACCAGAAACTTCGGCGACTAGACCTCTCGGAGCCGCCTGGGCTTCGGGAGTACATAACAGCCGACAAGTGCCGGCCGGGGTCTAAACAGTCAGTCTGGTTGGTGTAAGGCCTTAAAGCAGTGAATAGGTATACAGTTGATAGTGGACAGTGCATAGTGCAGTCAATCGTGAGCTGTGGACGCAGTGAGTGAGTTATTTTGTGTATCAAGTGAGTGACGTTCGAGTTACAAGTGCAACGGGCTACATTACATTGAGTGACTAAATGGCAAGTATTGTGAGTTTAGGAGAAACTGGTACCTTTCTTTGTTACATTATTTTTAGCGCTTCATAGTGAGAAACAATTTTTAGAGCAATGAATTTATAGGATGGGAAACTAATATTTGAATAAGCATGCAAGCTAAAGTTTTAAAACATAGCAAAAATATTGTTGTTATTTACCATATCTTCCGAAAAAAAATGTACTAAGCTATTCATGTCATGGATTTTGAAACTATAGAGATGCAAAGAAAATGTAGATTTGGTTAGAGTCCGGTTTGAGTGCTGTAGCGAGGCAGCGTGGTGAACACCAAGGATGTGATGATCGAATTGCCATGTGTGGGGGTTAAGTCAGGTGTGGGCTAGGCGCTCGCCGTGTAATCTGTCGTCTAGACTAGTATATCTACTCCTCTGACTCTGTCTCTATCTCAGATGCCGTCATTCCGTCCCGTCCTTGGGCCGGAATCAGCGGCCTTCATTACTCGGACCTACTTTGGGTGTTAACCTTTGACCAGGGATGTCCATGAGTAGAGAGACTTACTATTCCCACATTTTTTAAGGGAAAAACTTAAAGGTGAACAGTATGTATTTTAAATGGAAAATACTATGAATTCATTACTAAAATATTCCTCAGCATTCTAGAAACCAGCGCAGAATCTGCATGTACATGCGAAAAATTTATGTATACAACTACTGAAATAAAACAATGTGCTAGCGATAAGTGCACTTAAGTAATTCATTTGTTAAACTTGTAAAATCCGCATTATGTAAGATATTTGCTATATTTTGTATTGGTCATTATACAAAGAAACAGTAAAGTTTTGCCCTGTATCAATATTTAACTCTCATGGTTATTTAAATATTAATTTGTATTCTGTAAATCTATTGTTGTGATAAAAATGCCTCACGGGATACATTTTCAGAATATAAGGAAATTAACAGTTCAACTCTCACAGTAAAGGGTTTATAGAAATATCCATGGAATCAAATTTTTGTTTCACCCCTAATTGTTGTAGAACAAACAGCACTTTTTTTTTTCAAAATACTTGATATTTTAAAAGTTAAGTTCTTTGAGAAAGCTGATGCGTTTATGTTTAACGTATATTTGAGAGCCATTACAAGAATGTTCAATCAAATTAGTAAACAATTGCTTAATGAGGAGCACTTCGAACGTAAAACAAAACATGCTCATGGAAAGAAGGCTTAAATTTAGGCGTGCCTATAAAAAGACATGCGTCGTTACATTTATAGCTTCAGTTAATTGAATATTTAAGTTTGCGAAGTGGTAAAAGCAACATATATTCTTAAAATAGGATTTCATTTTATTTTATTGTGAACTTGTGCAAATATTTTTAATTTTTCACAACCTTCAGTCATATATCACGTATACAATACCTACCTCAAAAAATATAATATTTACTGCTTGGTTTGAATTTTTTACTTAACTTTGAGGTGTTCAATTGAAAGGAAAAATCAAAATATCTCCATTCTAATTAATTTCTTAGGTATTCAGCACTAACAACACATTGGGCAAAATTGCTGGAATTCAAATGCAAAACAAACAATAACGCTCAAAAACCTCTAATATTTTCCGAATAATGTATATATATGTTAACATGAGAACAAGAAAATCATTAAAACTAAATTTAGAGTACACGTAAAGAAATAAAAACTAAATTTGGTTAAGCAAAACGGAATGAAGTCCAGAGTTTAGTAACTGACATAATCCTCACATCATCGTGGGGCTTTAATGACCTTGACAAGCCTTCTCCAGTGTCTCGACGTTTACTGGTTACGTCACCATAGGCATTCACATGTGACCACAAACTAAGATGCAAACATGTAGCGTTATTTACAGTAGTAAGTAATTGTCTTATATAAAAACTGACTCATTTGTATAGCTATGGTTTTATTTAAAAGACAAACAAACGGAGAAACCATAACGCCCTTCGTGATCTAAAAATATCATGCTAGCTTTCACTTCTCAAGGTCGCTGATTCTAGCCCGGCGTCAAAATCCTTAGCATGACCTTCTGAGGAAGAGAAACAAAACGTTGGTCACGCGTCGGCCTGATACAAAGTCACCTGAGCAAAATTAAGCTATCCTTCACGCCCAATATAGAATGGGACGCTAAGAACCATAGCAGATAAAGAGCCTCACTAAATAACACTTTTTTAATTTACAGAGAAACGATATATTAAAGGTTCCAAGATCTTCTGCTGTCACAGTGTTTTAGACAACAAAAAGAAAATTGTCCACGTAGATTGCGTGTGTCGGGACTTAGTCGGGAGTTTATCCATCATACAGGCGCGTGATATCCTTATCTTCTTTTTACAATATCTCAAAAGAGTCTCACCCACAAATAAATAATACATTTTAGCGAAACATTTTCATAGCACACGTGGTTTATGCAAAATTCGTAAAAGTGATGTGTACGGTACACATGCAAAACGACTTTTATAATGTCATCAATGCAATTTGTGCGAGGATGTACGAGCTTAACAAAATTTATAGCAGGTCTGTTCATCGCTAAAACATGTTCACAGTGGTTGGGTTAAACTACTGATTTTAAAGTTAGGCAACAACTAGAAAATAAAACACAAATTCGTTTGGGAAAATGTTGAGGAAAACAAACAAATCTGCTTAATGTAAGTAATGCTTTTCGAGAAAGTTCAAATTAGGACATAAAAAGCGAATAACTATCATTTTACTATATAATTACTTGTGCAAAATATTGAGATAAAATGGAAAAAGCTAATAAATGTGCCACATAGCCTTTCTTTTCCTTTCTTTTTATTCAAGATTTGAACAAAAATAATTAAATATAGCCTTCAAGCTTTTAAGAAGTTTTGTTGGTTGCTTTTCCGTAAACAGAACAAAGTGGATTTTAACGCTTATTAGTTGTGCCCTAGTTAAGCAATAACAATGTTCAAACATTAAAGAATTGTAGCGACCCAACTAATCCGGTTTAAAATAATCCAATCAGTTTACCCATTAAAGGCGTAATTATAAACGGATTATTAATATTCAGGTATAGTGTTTTGATGTTTTGGTTTCTCCTTAGCTTTAATCATTTTATTTCTGCATAGGGATTCTCCTAGAAACAGTTACTCAAGATTTTGAAATAGGGTAACAGCAAATTTAGAACCTTTTCTGTTTGGGGCTATTTTAATTAGGATTGCATTGACACATTAGTTAATTGTGTTATCATTAATATTGTAATGTAAATAGCTAGATGCAGATTTGTTGTATATTTTTGTGAGGTACAAAGCAAGGCAAGTTTGCTGGGCTATAAAGATGCGTATTTTCTGGTGAAATGATAAGATGCCAAGCAAGCAGGGGCTGGAATTTATGGCTCAGTCATTGTATTGGGTTGCGTACAATAAAGTCACTGCAAGGACAGCGACATTCAAAACTTCACTAACCAGGGTATTTTCTAGTACTTTCCATGCTATGTATGCGACGGCAACGAATAAGGCATGAATACAGGAGTGTATGACTCTATGATGACAATGTAGCCCGCAACAGAACAGGACAGTCAACTCCAGCTATACAACAGCTGAGAATTTGATTTGTAGCTGTCTCTCTCTGCTATGTAACATTTGTGTGTAAGTGAATGCTGATTTGGGGCCTGAAACCGTGCCATTTTAAGTGATATGTGAACTTTTTGTGGATTTCTGTATGTGAAATCAGTGTTAATATTTTATCATGGACTATGAACTTCATAAAAGATGTTGAAATATATGAATAGAGACAACAGACAGGGGATTTATTTACATTCATTCATATCACCTCTGAATGATCAAATGTGCTCTTCCCGACGATAGCAGTCGAAGCAAAAACCAGCTATCAGCAGCAGCAGCAACAGCAGTGAGAGGGCAGCATCTTAATTAAAGTGACGTGTCAACCATATGTCATAAATATGAACTTTACCGCAACAACAAATAAACTGAGAAGCACCTCAAACATCTTTGGCGCTGTTGTTTTTAGTTATTAGTTATTAAACAGGTTACTTTGGATAAGGATTAGTCAGCCAAAGAGCTTCCAGCTACTGAGCATTGCAGCGCATGTAATCTACAGTAGGTTCTTTGTGCATCTATGCGTCGTCCATGGTCTAGGTAACATGCTAGCCTCTGGTTCCCAAGGTGACGCATTCAAAACCTGCTGAACTCAATGACATTTTTCGGAGTCAAAATCCTTAGCATGGCATACTTCGGAGGGGAAGTGGTCCAGTGTCGTAGATTTACGGCAAATAAAAGAACCTCAAGCCTGATAAAATTGCATCTGAGTAAAATTAAATAGTCTTTACCGCTCAATATGGAATGGGAGAGTGAGAACTATCACAGTTAAAGAGCAAATGAAACTAGTAGTTGGAAGATGGGGATTTCGAGACAAAAGAATGCCGCCAATGTAAAACATCATGTCGTACAAGATGTAGCACTTGAGATAACATCAGCCGACAGACCACCCACACAGCGTTGCCTCTTTGCCAAGACAACAATCTAAAAGCTTCCCCATGTACCTGTAAATCAAAGTATGTGCTGCCGGTTACTACCTCCTCCCCCTTTGCCAAACCACATGTCTAAAGGTTTCAATTGCCGGGCTCTTTATCGTTTGAACAATCATCTTTCACATTCACAGATCAAATTCAATTTAATCGATTGACCACGCCCACGCAGAAAAACGCTAATTGCCAATTTTTTTTGAGCTACAAGGCTCATCTGCATATCAAATCGATCTAGTTTTTCACGAGGAATCTGAATCTTCAAACATAAATGCAAATTCTATTGATTTCAATTCGATAGCCTCTTTTAATTATGAACATGTACGATTTCTCTATCTCTGACAGTTTAAGAGCTACAAGGCCCATTTGCATGACAAAAAAGTCTAATATTTCACAAGGAATCTGAATATACAAACATAGTTCAACTGTCATGTCGAAAAAAACTCGATAAAATTGCTGAGTGGAATATTTCATATAAATTATTTGATATCGCTTGAACACGCGTTAGCGGTAATATTTTTGCAAGGAATTATAACACTCACACGATTGAACATGTTAACAGCTTTATTATTCTATACCAACATATGAAATGAAAATAGAAAGAGAGAATTACTTTTATAAAACCCACTAATTCATCATATCAAAACCAATATGGTGGCGAAGTGATTGTGTTTCCTACGAGCAGAGTGCAACCCAACAGAGAATCGAACCTGAGACCTCTCGAACACTGAGAATGCCAACATCATTACAACACTAGACATTATAAATCTTAATACCGGTTCTTACACGGAGACCTTCAATCAACTTTCAGTGGGGGGGGGGAACCTACTAATTCATCATATCAAAACCAATATGGCGGCGAAGTGATTGTATTTCCAACGAGCAGAGTGCACCCCAACAGGGAATTGAACCTGAGACCTCTCGAACACTGAGAATGCCAACATCATTACAACACTAGACATTATGCATCTTAATACCGGTGTTTACACGGAGACCTACAATCAACTTTCAGTGGGGGGAAAACCTACTAATTCATCATATCAAAGCCAATATGGCGGCGAAGTGTTTGTGTTTCCAACGAGCAGAGTGCACCCCAACAGGGAATTGAACCTGAGACCTCTCGAACACTGAGAATGCCAACATCATTACAATACTAGACATTATAAATCTTAATATTGGTTCTTACACAGAGACCTACAATCAACTTTCAGCGGGGGTGCAACCACGCGACTTTACGGCTATGTATAATTAAACAACCGCAAAAAGGATTGAATGTAGAATGCAATTATAACACTCGCTATAAATAAAAGCTGTTCTTATTCCCTTATAATCCCCTATCCAGTACATGAATTAACTTCACGAATAATCAAGAAACTTTAATTACAATTACACTAATTAAAAATGACAATAACGCTTAAAGAATTGAGGCTACAATAAAACTCCATATCACTTTTCTTATTCCTTTATCAGCCCATACCCAGCACAAGTACAAGATACACGATTGGTTACTTTTAAGAAATTTGAATTACAATTACGCTAGTTAAAATGTTAATAACGGTTAAAGAATTGAGATTACAGTACAATGATATTAGACTTTTCTTGTTCATTTATCACCCTTTATCCAGGACAATAATGAATTCCAGCTATCCCACACTCGAAAAACTTTAATTACAATTACGCCAATTAAAATGCCAATAATGCTTAGAGAATTTAAGTTACAAAAACGCTATTAGACTTTTCTTATTCCTTTATCATCCCATACACATTCCACCGGTGCTCCATCGTCATTCATGTATCACCAGTATCACCGCCTGCGGTGCCATAAGTAGTTAAAATGTGCGTTAAACAATACCAAAAATCCCATACCCAGCGTAAGTATAAGATTCATCATTGGTTAATTTAAGAAATTTTAATTACAATCACGCCAATTAAAATGCCAATAACGCTTAGAGAATTGAAGTTACAATAAAAGGCTATTAGACTTTTCTCAATCCTTACCATCCCCTATTCAGTACGAGCATTAGATTCTCGGTTAATTCAATAAATTCTAATTACAATTACGCCTTTACTTCAATTGAAAAACGCAAATAACAACTCCATTTGCAACGATGTAGCGAAAAGGGGTGATACAAATTCTTCAAGAAATTATATCTACATGCAAATTACATACTTGGATTACACGCCTAGTGCATTCAAACATTTTTCGTATAATTATCACAAGACATATATAATGCTTTTATTTACGCAAATGTCAGACCTATACCAAAATATGATGTGTTCCATTCGCGTGACCTTCTCTACCTCTCTGCAACAAATTATTGTTAAAAAACTTGTAATTCTATTTACTTCATGCTAATCAAGTAAAAATTAGTAGAAATAGTCTTCATTTTTGCTTCTTTGTAAGTAGAAGGAAACTAGGGGAGTAACTATAGGTTAAAGTGATAGTCATAGTCAAAAGTTGGCTGCTGTATCACTCTCCTGTATGAGAAAAGTATAGGTTTTTAAAGCTGAAACAAAAAACAAGGAATATATCGAAAAAAGGGTTCACTCCACAAAAAAAACTTGTATTTAACATAAATCGTGTGTTTTGACGTCCCCTACATTTTTTACTGTGGTAAGCTGTTATCTATCTCTTACGGTTTAGCGGTTATGCAAAAGTCCGTAAAAATTAACTCAGAACAAAGTAATCTTCAGAGTCTATTCCCAGAAATTTCAAAATATATATTTTATTTGACAGGTAAATATCTTTAATATGTGATATTCTAATCAAAATCGTTATAGCCATTTTTAGAAATAAAAATGTTCGAGAAAACGTTCCATGTAAAGGCTAGTTTGGTGGGGGAGTGGTCTTTTCTCAAGAATCTTCGTGTCGCATCCCTGGAACATACTAAACTTAAATAACAAGTTTGGTATTTTACCGAATTTGCGTTTTTGAGCTACGCTGCCCAGTCACACACATATACCCACCAACACACGCAAGCACAGACATGCAGACACACACGAACCTTTTTCTAAAACTGAATTTTTTTAATACAGGGGACCCTAAAAACATAGATATTCCCAGTGAAAAATCAGCATCCGATTTTGGGTGGAATACAATACCTTCTCTATACACTATGTACATAGTACGTGTAGAGAAAGTAGAAACAACAGCTAGCACAATTTGAAATCACTTAGACTGCCTGCAACTAACTGAGTAGTATTCTCTATTTTCAACACTGTACATTTTCAACAAGGGGATACCATACCAAAACCAACAGCTAACATAGCTTGAAATCACCTAGACATCCTTCCTACAACTGACTCAGCAGTATTCTCTAATTTCATGACTGAAGTATAAACTATGACTTTGAAGCACACATCACACAACTTGACGATTATGCATGAATAGATATAATCAAAAAGAAATACCATACCGAAAACAACAGCTAACATTGCTTGAAATCACTTAGACAGCCTGCAACTGACTCAGCAGTATTCTCTAATTTCATGACTGAAGTATAAACTATAACTTTGAAGCACACATCACACAACTTGACGATTATGCATGAATAGATATAATCAAAAAGAAATACCATACCGAAAACAACAGCTAACATTGCTTGAAATCACTTAGCCTGCAACTGACTCAGCAGTATTCTCTAATTTCAACACTGAAGTATAAGCTATAACTTGAAGCACTCATCACATAATTTGACGATTATGCATAAATAGACATTTTCAAAAAAGAAATACATACCAAAAAACAACAGCTAACATAGTATGAAATCACTTAGACAGCCTACAACTGACACAGCAGTATTCTCTGATTTCAACACCGACGAATAAACTATAACTTGAAGCACTTATCACATAACTTGACGATTGTGCATAAATAAATATTTTCATAAAAGGGGGAATATTTAGTAGACACTTATCATAATCGCTATGAATAAAAACCCGCAAGACTGCTCACCTCTTGGCTAACATATACCATAAGCGAAAACTGAGATACAACAGGGGGAAGCATGATCCGACCAGTTTCAGGCTATAAAGAAGGCTGGCGACATCTTGAACAAAACATCCTAGCCTCTCCCCTTCAGAGCTTTCTGTTAGAAAAACATCCTCACTCGGCCCCCTCAGGCTAAGAACACGCAGATACATGCATTCCCCTCCCTTAGGTATACACTGAAAAAACATGTTTTTATGTGAGCAACTATATAAGGCTGAGGTCTGCAATATAGAGCTACTTATTCGATATAACCGACGTGAAAAAGCATTCTTGAAAACAAACGTCAAAACTTTTGATGATATGAACGAATACAGGAGAGAGTGTGCTGGATTCGCATCATTATACATACTTTCACAAAGAATCGTGCAATGGACGAATGCATACGATTACATGCACAAACCCTGCTTATCATAATCAGATACCTTCAAGGAACCCCTGCACCGATGACTACACTGTCTACGAGCGAGATATATTGTAAGCACAATACTTTCACGTCTTTCTACTATTATAAGTACTACAAATGTATTCGAGTAATGATGACTAATTCCAATACATTTTTATATATCAAGGGGTCGGAACACACAAGAGCTTCACGATTTAGATACCATAGATGCAACGGATATGTTTAGATCAGCACATGAGGTTGAAGATCACTTAGAATTATGCAAAGGTCACACTCATGTGGTGATTTGTTCAAAACACGCAGTGCATGATAGAATAACACCATACTTCATCTGCAACTTGACCTACAGCGTGTATTTGTCAAGGCATATGAGACAAAGGTACTTACAAACTAAAAGTACGTCAAGTGACCAGCACATCACACATTTATTTCTTGAAAAAATTAATAACCCTGGTTGTTCTTTCCAGAGTTCGAGAGTCAATCCCGGTACCGCCAGAGCTCATAGACCCTGCTAGGACTGACGTTGACGAGGTGGATGTCTGCATTTCAAACCCATGGAACACCTGCCCTGTACAAGATTATGATGACATTCCGAATACGAGTACGTCGAATCAAGCATCAAAGTGAGTATAATATATTGCTATTACATCAAGAAAGGAACTAACCTTATTTCCATTGCAGTGATCGAGTCAAAGAAAATTAATAACATTTAATAATTTTCAATAGTTATAATGTTCCAGATCCAGGGAGATACAAGAGGAGAAAGACCCGTTTGCTAATCATCTCAAGACAAGCCACTAGACTCTTTTAATAAAATAAAAATAGGATGTGTAGGATTTAAAAAGAAATGAAGATGTAAAGAAGCTGGCACATTTATAAGGAAATATTTATTTAATATAACTAATGCAAATAAAACTTTTTGAAGAGACATGGACATGGAGAAGCAATGTAATGAAAATACTTATAAATAAAAATATTATGTACATATAATCCCACTAATGTTTTTATTCCACAAAAACAAATACAAATATTCAACATCCTATTCCTTTGCATAATTAGACAGTTAAATTATCGATTACATGACAGGTGACAAGGGCTTGTAGGTAAATACCTTATTGTGTATAATCAAACAATTTAATATTGTAATTTCCGGTGATAGACGTCCAGCATGCTTTAAAGTTGAGAGCGAAAATATTCCTTTATACACAGCAAAACATATTTCCTGCTATCTATTTCCCTTATTTTATATCATCCGCTTCCTTGCTTACTTTCAGGCATTCCAAACACCAGGCTGAGTCGCAAATATCTAGAGGGCCTTTCTGTTTACTAGCTATCATATAGGAAATAACCCGTTTCTTCAGCTTTACTTTTATCACACACTTCTCTAACACGAGTGTAAGTAATACATAACTCGACCAATGAAAAACAGTTTCAACAAATGCTAAAAAAAATCAAGTTTACGGTAGAAGCCCATCTATAAAAGTGGAACAGATATCAGGTAACTGAATTTAGAGAAAAGGCCTCAGTGCAGTGATTGGTAGGAATCATCTAAAAAACTACGAGCTAATTCGCAAAAAGAAGATATCTAATCAGTTAAGAACCTTTAAACAGCTGCTAAGATTTTTAAAAAAAACGCTCTCCTTGTTCTTAAATGTATAATATGCAGCGATAGCTTAATTTACTTATAATACTTTTCAGAAACTTTACAAGTGATTGGCTAGCTTCATGAGAAAAAATTTGTATTACATAAGAACTTCATGTATTTCTACAAAACTTTCTACAAAAGAGAATTTGGACAAGTAAATTCGATACAAAAGGTTTTTTACAACGAATACACGATTTGAGAGCAACCGAACACTTAAAAAGCAATGTTTAGTCAAGTGTAGTGTGGGAGTGAGCGCATGTGGAACAGCATACCTCTAAAAAATACACAAATTCGAAGTGACAAACAACGCAGTTGATGTTGAAATGCTTTGGCACATTAAATTTATTATTTCTAATGTACAACGCAGTAACATGTAATGGAAACATTCTGCTATTATTTAGAGTTATAAGCGTGAATTATATATAAAAGAAAAATCTCATCTTAATGATGGGCGATTAATTGGCGTGATTGTAATTAAAATTTCTTAAATTAACCAATGATGAATCTTATACTTATGCTGGGTATGGGATTTTTTGGTATTGTTTAACGCACATTTTAACTACTTATGGCACCGCAGGCGGTGATACTGGTGATACATGAATGACGATGGAGCACCGGTGGAATGTGTATGGGATGATAAAGGAATAAGAAAAGTCTAATAGCGTTTTTGTAACTTAAATTCTCTAAGCATTATTGGCATTTTAATTGGCGTAATTGTAATTAAAGTTTTTCGGGTGTGGGATAGCTGGAATTCATTCTTGTCCTGGATGAAGGGTGATAAATTAACAAGAAAAGTCTAATTGCATTGTATTGTAATCTCATTTCTTTAACCGTTATTAACATTTTAATTAGCGTAATTGTAATTTAAATTTCTTAAAATTAACCAATCGTGTATCTTGTACTTGTGCTGGGTATGGGCTGATAAAGGAATAAGAAAAGTGATATGGCGTTTTATTGTAGGCTCAATTCTTTAAGCGTTATTGTCATTTTAATTAGTGTAATTATAATTAAAGTTTCTTGATTATTCGTGAAGTTAATTCTTGTACTGGATAGCGGATTGTAAGGGAATAAGAACAGCTTTTATTTATAGCGAGTGTTATAATTGCATTCTACATTCAATCCTTTTTGCGGTTGTTTAATTATACATAGCCGTAAAGTCGCGTGGTTGCACCCCCGCTGAAAGTTGATTGTAGGACTCTGTGTAAGAACCGATATTAGGATTTATAATGTTTAGTGTTGTAATGATGTTGGCATTCTGAGTGTTCGAGAGGTTTCAGGTTCAATTCCCTGTTGGGGTACACTCTGCTCGTTGGAAACACAATATCACTTCGTCGCCATATTGGTTTTGATATGGTGAATTAGTAGGTTCCCCCCCCCACTGAAAGTTGATTGTAGGTCTCCGTGTAAACACCGGTATTAAGATTTATAATGTCTAGTGTTGTAATGATGTTGGCATTCTCAGTGTTCGAGAGGTATCAGGTTCAATTCCCTGTTGGGGTACACTCTGCTCGTTGGAAACACAATATCACTTCGCCGCCATATTGGTTTTGATATGATGAATTAGTAGGTTTTCCCCCCACTGAAAGTTGATTGTAGGTCTCCGTGTAAGAACCGGTATTAAGATGCATAATGTCTAGTGTTGTAATGATGTTGGCATTCTCAGTGTTCGAGAGGTCTCAGGTTCGATTCCCTGTTGGAGTGCACTCTGCTCGTTGGATACACAATCACTTCGCCGCCATATTGGTTTTGATATGATGAATTAGTAGGTCCCCCCCCACTGAAAGTTGATTGTAGGTCTCCGTGTAAGAACCGGTATTAACATTTATAATGTCTAGTGTTGTAATGATGTTGGCATTCTTAGTGTTTGAGAGGTCTCAGGTTCGATTCCCTGTTGGGGTGCACTCTGCTCGTTGGAAGCACAATCACTTCGCCGCCATAATGGTTTTGATATGATGAATTAGTAGGTTTTATAAAAGCAATTTTCTCTTTCTATTTTCATTTCATATGTTGGTATTGAATAACAAAGCTGTTAAAATGTTGAATTGTGTGGGTGTTATAATTCCATGCAAAAGGATTACCGCTAACGCATGATCAAGCGATATCAAATAATTTATATGAAATATTCCACTCAGTAATTTTATCGAGTTTTTTTCGCCATGCCAGTTGAACTATGTTTGTATATTCAGATTCCTTGTGAAAAGTTAGACTGATTTGTCATGCAAATGAGCCTTGTAGCTCTTGAATTGTCAGAGAGAGAAATCCTATATATTTTTAATTAAAATAGGCTATCGATTTGAAATCAATAGAATTTTGCATTTATGATTAAAGATTCAGATTCCTCGTGAAAAACTAGATCGATTTGATATGCAGATGAGCCTTGTAGCTCAAAAAAATTGGCAATTAGCGTTTTTCTGCGTGGGCGTGGTCAATCGATTAAATTGAATTTGATCTGTGAATGTGAAAGATGATTGTTCAAACGATTAAGAGCCCGGCAAGTGAAACATTTTAGACATGTGGTTTGGCAAAGGGGGAGGAGGTAGTAGCCGGCAGCACATACTTTGATTGACAGGTACATGGGGAAGCTTTTAGACTGTTGTCTTGGCAAAGAGGCAACGTTGTGTGGGTGGTCTGTCGGCTGATGTTATCTCAAGTGTTACATCTTGTACGACATGATGTTTTACATTGGCGGCATTCTTTTGTCTCGAAATTCCCATCTTCCAACTACTGAAACTCATTTTTAATTTTGTGCCTCCAACGTGATGCTTGAAGAATTGATACTGGGCAGACTCTAAGGTTGACCAAATCTGGACGATGCTACCAAGGATGGGTTCCCTAACATTTGAGAATAGCACCCACTCTAACGCCGGCGCGAAATGAAACGAGCTGCTTGCCAGGGGTTTTAGACACCCAGACAAGTGCTAGGGAGAAATTTATTCACAGCGGTAATTCCACCGTTCCCATCGCAACGCACCAGTCGCCGTAGCCTCTACAATACTGACACAATGTGAGGATGAAAGAGACGATAGAAAATGGAGGACATAAGAAATTTGTGTAGAAGAGGAACTACCACCGCATTAGCCTACTGACCTGAAATAGCAAAGAATATCTAAGTTCAGAGTGGCCACCTAACGGAAATTTAACCCAGGAGATCAGGTGTATGCGAATCTCACATGTTACTGTGGAGATATATAGCTCAGTGAAGCGACAATTTTATATGTTTAATGGAACTTAGAGTACACTTACCAAAATCTTTGTCAAAGAACAGGAACAAAAATAGAGTAAATGGATATAGTAATGGAGTTACAGAGTAACAAATATTTGATTGTATTTTAGTCCACATATTACCCGAGGAACAAGGAATTAAAGTTACATTGTTCTATGTTTTACTCTGCAGCTCTTAAGCTTAGAGAAGGAAACCTTCTTCTGCGGTAATATTAAATGTAAATTTGTTATATGAAGCTAAAGAATTTCAATACCTAGGTTGCAAGTAACATGTGATGGAAGAAGTATAAAACAATTTATTACAAATATATCAAGCAAAGTTTGCCATAATATTAGCTTAGAAATTAGAAAGATTTTGTGTTAAGCATATATATTGAGTTCAATGTTATATGGGCGTGAAACTTGGTCAGTACTAAAATCAAAGGTAAGAAAAATGAAAGAATTTGAAACAAGGTGCGACAGAAAAATACTGGAAATTAGTTGGACAGATAAAATCAACGAAAAATAAGTTTATGAGAGAGCAAAAGTAAAAAGATACATTTGGAACCGATTAATAAAACAAAAGAATACATTTCAAAGGAAATTTATTAAGACACCAAAATATTTTGTAAACTATAATAGAAGATGCAATTGAAAACAAGAATAACAAAGGAAGAGCAAGAGAATACTTCATAGAACAAATCAAGAATTACATGAAACATTAAAAAGGAAAGCACAGAGAAGATCTGAATGGAGAATCGTTGCAAATAAATCGAAGGAATGATGAATAAAATGAACAATTCCTGTAGGAGTCGTGACCAAAAATTAAGTACAATTTCGTTTTATCGTCACCTGGACGCTAGTGTAAAAGTTCCACACTTTCGCTCTCGTCTCTCTGGACCATTGTCTGTCCACTGATGCCATTACGGCTGGAACGAGTTGTGTTGACTGTTGTTAGTGAGAATTCAAAATGTTTAAGACAATTTCTGATCCCGCCGACTATAAAATGAGTTCTGTAATAGTTTTTTTTTTTTTTTTTTAATTAAATGGATGTTAAACCAGCTGAAATTCATCGTAAACTTGTAGTAATTTGCGGTGAAAATGTAATGACAGATGGAACTGTGAGACACTGAATTAAGCAATTCAATGATGGGCGATCCATTGTTAATGGCAAAGCACGTAGTGGGTGGCCTTCTGTTGTCACCGATGATTTGGTTGAACAAGTGAATGAGGAATTCGTGAAAACAGACGGTTCACAATGGGAATGCTTTGTGATGTATTTCCACAAATTTCAAAAGCTATTTTGCATGATATTGTCACAAAGTGCCGAAATAATTGCAAACTGAGTTCTCGTTGGGTTGTGATGGTACTTAAGGATGCAAACAAAATGAAGCGACTGGACAGAGCTTTGAGATGTTTTACCCTATACAGTGACGAGGAAAATTAATTCTTAAGCAGGATAGAGACCAGTGATGATATTTGGGCTTGTCAGGTCACTCCAGAATCAAAACAGTCGATGGAGTGGAGGCACAGAGGTTCTTCCAACCGACGTTGTCAGCACGAAAAGTTATGTGCACTGCATTCTAGAACAGACGAGGCATTCTGCTTGTTGAGCTGATTTCCAGAGATGCAATCATCAATGCTATACGATACTGTGAAAAGAATTGATAAATCTTCAACGCGCAATTCAAAACAAATGACGTGGAATGCTCAGTCAAGGCATTGTGTGCTTCATGACAATGCATACCCCCATACTGCTAATATCACACACAACCTTATTCAACAATTCGGTTGGGAGCCGTATAACTATGATCTCGCGCCTTCTGACCACCACTTGTTCTTGAGCCTGAAGCGTGAGTTCGGAGGAAGGCGCTTTGACAGTGATGACGTAAAACACGGTGTTCGACAGTGGATGTCTTCAATAGTGGCAGCTTTCTTTGAAGAGGGCATAAAAAAGTGATTCCCTATGACAAATGCCTGAACATTTCTGGCAACTATGTCGGTTAAGAAGTGCTCTTTCATGTACCACTAAATGTTATTGTGAAAACAAATACATACATTATGCCTTTTTTCCAAACCGGTAGGTACCTTCATCCCGGATACACCACGTACTGCCTTCGGGACGGCAATGCTGCTGTTGACATTGTCATTTAATTATGAGTCATTCAAACTCACAAAGCTCTTACATAAGATATACAGAAAAGCTGAAATGAAACTACACATTAACCCTGCTGTTCTGTTCGAATTTAATATACGGATGTACTGTTCGGATCACTACGACCCGAGGTATTATAATTCAGTATAATCAGATAAAATGAGTCATAAATCATAAATAAGACAAAATATTATACTTTTTAGTATTTCTGTTACTTATTACAAACAATTTGAACCATTCTGAACCATGAATTATTTTATATTAAATAGAACTATTGAAAAAATATTAAATATAATATTACAATAATTACTGAATACAAATTTAAGTGATATTATTCCTCAGAGAGCACAATCTGGTCACAAATAAGTAACATGTACTTTACAAATGTGTTTACTACACTTTCCACATAACATGTTAGTTTTTTTGTCATTTTTCGATAGACAATACCTACACCGTGCACGTTTTACAGTTTTTCTTTAGATGCAGGGTCTGATACCTGACCACATTTTCAGAGGCTTGGATTCTCTTCAATATTTTTAACGATTCTTCTGTCCTTGGAAAATATTTTCTGGATTAAATATGTTCCTTTATCAGAGATTTCCCAAGTTCCTCTAGAAATAGTTGACTTCTTGTTAATTTGTTCATATTCCATTTAGGATCTATGGCAGTTCACAAGATATACGCAGTGAAAACAGAAACATCAAGAATGCTTTAGAAAGCAATCATTGGCCACCGATTTGTTTTTCTTTTGCAGGTATATGTACTTACTGCTTGATCTAGTGTATCTACATCTCCTTTACTAGCATTATAACCCAAAATCACTTGTGGCTTCCTGTCGTCACTGTTGCTTATTTGAACATCATGGTGTATTGTACTCATGAGTACTACATTTTCTTCTTCTTTGCAATGTAATTGTCTACTGTAGTGTCATTTGTGAATTACGTTCATTTGTTGTGGAAGTTCCGGCTTGTTTTTACGTACAGTTCCCAATATCGTCAATTTTCGTTTCAGAAGCAGCTGTCCCAAGTTGTATGAAGTAAGTTTGGTGCTGCTCCATGTTCTTTTCTTTTGCATACTTGTGCTTTTAGAAGAAAAAATGTATCGCTTTCACAAAGAGACCATATCTTTATCCCGTATTGCTTGAAGGGACAACATCCTCTGAATCCCACTAATTGTTCATCAACTGTTACATTTTCTACAGGATTATATAATTTAGGAAGTACTTCTACCCATTTTTCCCAAATGTTGCGAATAGGAGCAAATTTATCACAAAGTCGCCTTTCTTCTCTAGTAGACCTCTTATCAAACCGCAAAACACGCTTTATGTTACTGAAAGTTTCAAGTGACATTGTTGCCCTAATATGTTCCGGCTAGTTTCCTTATCCCACAGGCTTTTTACTGACTCCCAATGAGATTAATATACCCCAACAAGAAATAGAAGTCCTAAATAGGCTTGAAAAATATTTCTATCAATGTTTTCCCACTGCTCACCATAAACTGTGTATCCCTCTATATTTGTTATTTCTATTATTTCCTTTTCAAGTGCCTCATGAAATACTTTTTATGTTAGTTATTCTATTAGTTGCATACTTTGTAATTCCCGTTGTCTTCTTGATGATATTTGAAACAGAGTGACGGCCACATTGTTTAGGTGGTTGTAACTTCCGTTCAATAGTTTTATTTTTTAGAAATAATAGTTTGTTTATCACTGCCTTTTTGAAGACTATTAGAATCATCGACAGAACTATCACTTTCACATGCATTACTTGTGTGATTTTTTAAATTCGGAAATGGACTCACTATTGGAGGCATTAGCAAGAGCTTCTAATGCAGCTTTACTCAATATTTTTCTTACCATGGTGTCTCAACTCAAACTGATAAGCAACCTTCGAAATAATACAAAATATAGCTGTGTAACAAGAACAAGTACATTGTTGTAACAGCAATAATACTTACAGTGGTAATTATATCACACAATTTCAACAATGTATTATAACACATATAACAATGTACAACTATAGTCATGTGTTACAGAAATGTTCTATCGGGTCATAATGACCCGAACAGTACAAATACAACAAATACTATTTAAAAGAAAACTATTCCATATTTTGTAACGAATTTTTAACCAGAAAAAGGTGATATGTCATTGGTCAAAGTCACTAAATTTCATAAAAGTGCCTGATTAAATGATAAATATATAATGAGAACAGCTGTGATATCGGGTCATATAGACCCGATCAGAACAGCAGGGTTAAGGAACTTACGTACTTTACATAGCGTGAAATTGTTGAGAGGAATTTTTCTTTGTTTTCTTTTTCAACAACTTCTTTATACTTTTTTAGGGCTTCTATATCCGCGAAAACATTTCACGGCATCGGATTTTGTTTCTTAAATATAAACTATAGCATAGTTAGGGCATTCATCAATGTGATTCAATAGCACTGGCTTATAATACATACGAGTAATTATAGACTGAAGGAAAGAAAATCTCTTGAAACCCGTAAGAAATGAAAAGATGTTCTTATTTTAGAATCTAACCAAAGATGAAATATTAATTTTCTTCCAGACCACGTAGACCTTAGTATGTATATCCTTCTGTTTCTCAATAAGGCCAAAAATATCAAACAGTTATGCAGACTTTTCTTTTATTTTGTAGCTGCTCTAGAAACACTTGCTTATCACCGAATTTTAGAATAAGCTTCTAGTACTGCGAACGTATCAAAGAATTTACTATATATCACATTGCATACCCACCTTTCTGAAGACAGCTAGTTTGTTCATTTATGAACTCCAAGCACTCTACCTGCATCACAGGGAATTTTGAGAATATACGAGTAGATAAACTGTTATTACTTCCTCGACCACGCATGTGCAATGCACATTGTCGGTATATAAGGTATTGTATTTCCCCCAAAATTCTACAACGAGATTTCGTTGAAAATACATGTTTTGTGATTCCTGAATAAAAAAAAAGGGTATGTTCATGAAAAACGAAATGTATATGTTGAATTTTCTGTGAAAAGCATCTGAAGAGCTTTTAATTCTAGATAACTTCTGTGTAACTGGTTAACAATAAGAGATAAAAAAAAATCTCATTGAAACACACAGTTTATGTCATATACATGTTTATGTAGAGTTAACTGTTTCCGAGATATTCTTTGTTATTGGTTTCAATTTTAAACTACTTTAAGTTTTCCCAAACGGAAATTCATCTTTCGTTTCATATTTCTTCCTTTACCTCTGACCATGTAAATAGCACCGAATTTAAATTGCGAATCACATAGCGACCATCTTTTAAAAAACTTGACTGGCAGTATAGCCTAGTGTATTTATGCATTTATCTTGTACTTATAAGGAACTATCTATACAGAAAGACAATTTTTGGTAATGTTTTACTTGATTAGCATGACATTCATGAGATAAGAATCTTTGTTAAGAATAGTTTGTTCGCAGAACAGGTAGAGAAAGCCATGGTAATATAACCCACCACATTTTTTTTTCTTCTTTATTAATTGTTCCATTTATGCTCCGCATTTAACTGTTAGGGTCATATCGGTGGCTTTTACCTTTGGAACATATGTATTGCCTATTGACAATGGTTCGTATGTATTGTTACTGGATTACTGTTTTTTTCTTTCCCTTTTATACAGTAGATCGCGCACACACATACACAAACACACACGCACATTCATACTTCCAGAGTCTGGAGAGAATAAGGAGAAATTTTAGTCAGAGAAAAACCTCTATCCCCAGCGAGGAATCGAACGCGGAAGGTGTTGCACTTACTGAGCGATGTAAGCTTCTTGTTTTCCCAGTGAACTACAGCTTAGTTGCCTATTGTACAATGCAATTGCGAATTTACCCTACCCTTTGCAGATTTATTTCCTCTACTCACGGCTGCTATCCCTGAGGTTTATTAGTGTTGAGTAGATGACACCAACTCGCATGAAGCAATTAGTTTCTGCGGCCACGCAGTGGATAAACACGTGATAGAGGGCTTACCTCTCTTCCTTGTATAGTGCGTCTGTGTCATTTTATGAACACACACAAACCATTGACTCCTACGTTTACGCTTGCCTAGGAGGGACTTAAGTTTTATAGAAAGTGGCAGAATAAGTGTTTAGTATTCGGCACAATTCTGCACTCAAGAAATTCAATTTTAGCGTCATTACGCAACCCATGCAAGTGAGTACGACAGTTACCAAATTGTGTTCAATTCCAAATAATTACCCAGATGCCTGTTCATATCCACTGCTATAAATGTAAGTGTTCTTAGTTACAAATTTGATTCATTATCATTCTGTAAACGATACAAGGCGCTTGCAATTAATAAACACGTTAAGGAGCTTTTTGCATTATTATTATTTTAATCAATTACCACCAAACCTATTACCACATCCGAAGTATAACTACCAATGTAAGAGACACAATAGTGTAATTTCTTTTTTGTTCGCTTCATTTGTATAACATCAATGGTCATATCGGGGGTTGTAGGTTCAGAACATTAGGTTAAACTTTATATTACTAAACACACGCACATTCACTCTCACATTCATACTTCCAGACTCTATGGTGGATAGGGAATAATTCCGGTTAAAGAAAAATTTCCCGCCCCAGCCGGGAATCGAACCCGGAACCTCCGGGTGAGAAGTCAACTCGCTGACCACTCGACCACGGAGGCAGAGTAATTGTTCTACCAGAGTAAGGTGGATTGCATATTACAAACTCAAAATGTTGCACACTGCCATAGCACTGGAGGAATTGACTGTTCTTGCTTTTCTCGCTTTTGGTCGCGCAGTAAAATTAGGCGATTCACAGGAGCATCTGACAAATTTGCTTTCTTTGGTTTACTTTGCTGACCCCTGGTGTGGAACAACAGCTGATAAATGGTAGTGGCTCCAATTCTAAATTCATAATGTACCATTACCTCTTAAGCAGTATCTGCAAGGCATATAACATAATGGTAAGAGGCTTTCCTCTTCTAGGTATTATCTTTGCTCACTGCTCCTTATTTTTGGTACTTTGGTTCACTTTATGCATATCCACATTGCTTCTACTAAATAAACATTCAAAAACCCAATAAATCTATTTATAGAATTTGTTTTCAGCTTAACTGCAAAATAGAATCTATACAACCAGTACCACCAATGTACCATAAACTTCCAACGTTCCACTTCTAAATAAACAATTATTTACTTGAGCCCACCATATCCTTTAACAAACAATTAGTATAGCATAGAGGTGTGTCGGAGGGTACTCCGCACTACAGCTATTGTCTTTTTGTACGTCAGACCCAAGGAGAACAGGATGAGATGAGATTAATTACAGCGGGCTGCCGGAAACAGGCGGCGGAAAGAAGCCACTGTAGAGGGTCCCTAATAGTTCCCAAGCAGCGCTAGGAACCCGTGCCTTAGGTCTCATCAAACGCACCTGAGTCTACGGACGACAAACAACGCCATCCCGCCGCCGAGAGCTAAGTTTCCAAAGTGCAGTCACCTCCATGAGAAGGCGTCAACACCGCAGTCCTTGCCGATACTTACAACCCAGAAAGAGACCGCTTGGATGAAATGGAGATGAAAAGAAGGGACAGGAAGTTCGGGGGATGAAGAAACCTTCCCATTATTTGCCTAGTGACCGAGGAAAAACCCCGGAAAATGCATTGGTCAGAGAGGTTGGCCGTGGATAATCGATTCCACTACCTCCCGAATATCAATCCCAGTCGTAACGCAGTAGTCAATTGACTCGGCATATCATATACTTGGTGTATTTAGGTTTCCAATCTAGTTTACCTCCAATATTAAAATCGTACCTTGTCATGTTCAATGATTTACCCAACAGGATAATTCTGGTTTTACCTTTCAACAGGAGACAGTGGAAAACTCATGAACGGAAGGCTCCTAAATATTCGGTTTTAATGTGGTATTTGCCTGTATTCATCTGTTATTGTGATATACATGTATAATTCTTGAACCCAAGGAGGATGTGTCTATTGATGAGTATAGTATAAACATTAATGAAATATTCTGTTTTATCTTTTATAGATTGCAGGAAAACTCTTGAAACGCAAGAATGTTTGTCAACACTGGATTTTCCTTGCACATGGATGAAAAAAAGTTCTGATGTGTTCCAATGACATGACCTTCTCTACCAGTTATGCACACAAACTGTTCTTACAAAAGATTATTCTATTAACTACATTATGCTGATGGAGATGAACATTAGCGGAAATTATCTTATTACTTGCTTCTTTGTAGGCAGAAGGGAAATGAGAGAATACATGAGGAAAAAATCTGATGTGTAACATTCACATGACTTTCTCCATATCCCTGCAACAAATAATTCTTAAAAAGCCTATACTCCTATTTACTTTATGCTAATTAGAAAAAAATAGCAGAAATAGTCTAATTACTCGCTTCCTTGTAAGTAGAAGCGAAATAAGGGACAACCGTAGGTTAAAGTGATAGTCAAAAGCTGCTTGCTATGTCAATGAAGTTCCTTTGTTTATATGGATAGGAGTTGACAAGTTCCTGTATGAGAAAAGTATACGTTTTTCATAGCAGAAACCAAAAATAAGGAATGTCACAAAAACGACGAACTCCACGAAAAAAATGTATATAACATAAATTGTGTGTTTTAATGTGCTCTACATTTTTTGTGTAGTAAGTTTTTGTGCATCTTTTACGGTTTAGCAGCTATTCAAAATTTAGTAAAATTCATGCAGATTAAACTACTCTTCAGAGGCTATTCCCAGAAAATTCAAGATATACATTTTATTTGCCAGGTAAATATCTTTAATATACGAAATTTTAGTCAAAATCGTTAAAGCTATTTTTGAGGAAATCAAAAATTTTCAAAAAAGTTCCATGTGAAGGGTAGTTGGGGGTGGCGGGATTTTTCTCAAAATCTTCGTGTCGCATCCCTGGAAGATACTAAACTTAAATAGCAAGTTTGGTATTTTATGGACTTTTCGTTTTTGAGTTATCGTGTTCACAGACACACGGACACACGGACACACGGACACACACACACACACGGACCTTTTTGTGAAAATGCTTTTTTTTGGATATTGGGGACCCTAAAACATATATTTCCGGTGAAATCTTGGTGTCGAATTTTTTGGTGGAGTGCAATATTTCTCTCTATTACACTATGTACATAGTGCGTATGGAGAAAGTAAAAACGGTGGTCAAATCTATTAAAAGTTGGTCCGATGTGTGAACAATTGAGGTTCGCTTCACTTTGCAGTGCCAGTTAATGGAACCAATAACTAGGAATATGTCGAAAACGGTCAAATCTAGAGCAAAAATGTATATGTCCTAAATGTTGTGTTTTAACGATATCTACATTTTGTGTAGTAAATGTTCTTCTAGTTCTTACGGTTTACTAATTATGTACCATTCGACAAAATGTATCTAGAATGAACAGGACTGTAGAAGCTATTCCCAGAAAATTTAAGATATACATTTTATTTGTCTTGTAAATATCTTGGAGCCTTTGGTGATCTATTCGTTCCTTTTACACGCCGTTTTAAAGGTGCCCTTTTATTTCTGTATCTTAATATTTCATGATTATTAAGACGTATTTGAGACGATAATACAGATCATCAGCACGCCTATCACAAACATATGAGGATGTATAGGAATCTCTACTTTCTCTCACCCTTTCTACTTCTACATACTGCCCTCGAAACTATTGTGGCCTGTGCATATGCACAGAGCGATCACCTGACTTATTTCTCTTTAGCGCACAATTCATGCAGTTTCTCTGCCATGTCCAACAGAATTAAGACTGAATGGTATCTAATATGAACCGGCATATGCATAACTAAAGATGGTTTAAAGGTGCCGTTGGCCGTACAGTGTCTTGTGTGCGAAAAATAAGATGCACACTTATGTATTCTTCTAAGAATTTATTTTTCTTAGATTGGAAAGAGTTATTTTGTTTACACTAGACATCACAATGCTCGACAACGTTAACTGTACCCTTTAAACTCGAGCAATCCTTAAGGATATGTGAGGGCAGGGAATGATATTGTTTAAGGCCGGTGGCCGGTTGTTCCAGCTTGATCGCTTTCCAAAAAGGCAGCGAGTTACTCGTAACTCACAGGGGTTCCTGCAATATGCGTCCAGTAGGGAATTCAGTATAAGCTATCGTCACTGCTGAATGAACTGTAAAATGCACTGGCAAGAAGAACAAGCATTGTACCATGACCTTCGCCCAGTAAGTATTAGCTGTCACGCTTCCCTACAGCTAGCTTTGAGATTTTTGGCTGAATGCACGTGAGTACTCTGAACACCAAAGCCAATTTGGAAAATCGGGTTTAAGGGATTAGACTAGTTGTGTTCCATATCAAAAAATGGATGTACAGCAGTTAAGCTTCCTATTAGTGTTTCTATGCAAATATATAGAGCAAAATTAGAATGTTTTATCATTAGAATATCAAGTGAAGGTGATACTGACAGTGAAAACTAACTTTCGGAAAGAAAATTGACAGAAACATTCAAAGTGGAAGAACAAAACCTAATTCAATTTTGAACTTCAGAAATATACTCTCTTTTTACTCCAACAAACAACTCTTTATTTTCCCTACAAACTGATTACTACCAGAATGCTTCAATGTTTTCGTAACAATTATGTTGTATAGCTTCCTTTCTACGTTCGCTGCGGCGACAACTACTACTGCTCGCTACGATTTTCCTAATGAGACTGCACTTAACTGTTGCACGCAATGCATTTCCAGTGAAAACTAAACCCTCTTTTTCATACCTGTCGATCACGTGACAGGAAACTTTCAGAAACAGTCGCACGTACAAAACCATCGCAGGTGTCACAAATTCATTCAGGTGTAACAATGCAGGCTTCAACGTCTAAGAACTTCCGACAGCACATGTGTTCACTTGAATAGGCATAACAATCACAGCTTCGACGTCAAAAGAACTTACCGCCGGCACACGTGTCCACTAATGCAGGCTTAATAATGCATATCAACAATCTGCTATGATTTACGAATCACACACGTTCGGCGATTACGGCCGCAGGGTGTAGCCACTAAGTTTTAAGAAGGTGGAATTAAAATGTGAATCATACAATGAAGAGGAAATTCCCGTTTTGTGTGTTTAACATCCGCTTTTACTACTTATGGCACCGCAGGCGATGACACTGATGATACATGGAATGAAGAAGAAGCAGCTGTGGAATGCGATGGTGGGGGAAACCAGAGAACCCGGAGAAAATCCATCACTGCGCTGTTTTGTTCATCACAAATCTCATATGCTGTCGCTTGGGATCCATCCCAGGCCGTTTAGGTGAGAGGCGAGTGGTCTAACCTTTATATTACTTGCCTTGATAGATTAATGTAGTAAGTACACGAATATAATTTCAGCCCAATTTAGCAATCACTCTTCTAAAATACCAATTTTTAATGTAATTGAATGTGGTTGTTTAATAAAGGTGTTACATTGCTTATAGCTCACTTTGCCACGAAATGAGTCATTCAAACTTAAAGAGAATATTATTTAGCAAGCGTGACCTCAAAGCAAGGACATATCGTATATACCTCAAGGAGAAAATCGTTAATGTGCCCCGTGGCTTATATCTGGCACCACGCTACGGCAAACTGGTCTTTGACACTAAACCCAATAGAGACAACTTGGTCAGTCCCAAGTCCTGGCACAACAATGTGTGCAATAAACAAGGAGTTAGATATTGCTCAATAGGTAGGAGAAACAATCGCACGCGCTTCATTTACATTATCTTCTCTACCTCCTCTGCAAACAAACTTCTTAAAAAGAGTATTCTTTTTCCTACTCCATGCTAATAAACAACGGCAGACTGGTCTTGTTATTTAGTTTCTCATAAACAGAGGAAACCTGAAGAAATGCATTGGGTTAAAGCGATTGACAAATAAAAAGCCTGTCGTTATGCCACTGTCATTTAAATTCGGTTCTTTGCATGACCAGGAGCACAGCCAAAGAAACACGGGGGATTTCCTGTTTGAGAAATGTTTAACTATTTCAATTGAAAGCAATAGCAAGGAACATCTCGGACATTATTAATTCCACATCAAGCATGTATATTTGTGTGTCTTAACAAGATCTACATTTTAGCGCAGTAAGATTTTTTCTTTCTCTTACGGTTTACCAGTTAAGCAAAAGTCATTCAGAATGAAGAGGACTTCAGAGGATATCTCCAGAAAATTCAAAATATTCAATTTTATTTGTGATATAAAGCCATTTAATGTGCGGTATTTTAATCAATATCGTTAAAGCCATTTTGAGAAAATCAAAATTCTCGAATATTTTTCCATGTAAAGCGTAGATTGGGGAGAGGAATTTTTCTGAAAACCTTCGCATTCATGGAAGATACTGAACTTAAACACCAAGTTTGGTATTTAACCGTCTTTTCGTTCATGAATTATGCTGTCCACACGTACACACACTGACCTTTTTCTTAAATTATTTTTGTAGTCATGGGTCAGCAATGCATGTTTTTCCGGTGAAATCTCAGTATCTAATTTTTCGGTAGAGTAGAATACTTTTGTGCCTACTATTGTAAATACGCCCTAGAGAAAGTGAAAATACAAATCTTGAGGTGATAACTGGTGCACATTTATATATCTTTTTTTACTCTTCCACCTTTTTCACTTGGAGTGTCTGAACTATCGATTAACTGCGGCTATAAGTAGACAGCTACATGATTAATAGGTACGCCCAACTTTAAACCTGATTTTCTTGCAAACTATTTTTCAACATTTTTCCATTCTAAAATGTTCCACAAATGTAAATTGTTACTCATTTGTTTCAACATCTTTGTACTGCCTCTCGTAAGTACAGCAAATAAAAAGAAATGTTGAGGAAAAAATGTTAAGTTAACTCCTACATATTGTTAATAACTGTGCTTTAAAGTGACCTGCACTATTTTCAAATAAATAATTTTACACAAATTTTGAGAAATAAGCTATCAACTTTTGAAAAACCATGAGTTTTTGAGACTAAAAAATTAATAATATTAACGATAATTCTGGTTAATATAGAACATATGTTATATAATACCTAGGTTTATGTTATACTCATTTCCATTAAACTATTGTTTTCTTGGAATATTATTAAAAGTGCACCATGTACGGCATTTTATTAGAATAATGAATTTAGACAATGAACAGTTGTAATTTTAGTAACAATATAACATCGAAGAAAATACAGGTGCTATTATGTGTAGTAACTGGTATAAATTTCCACATGGTATACTACATATTGTGATTTTTCGACATTTCACATTGTATATTGGAACTCATTTGTTTCACTGTTTCACAGATTTTCTTACTATCTATTCGTAAAACAGAGATACCTGTGATATTACGGTGCATTAATAAATAGGTGTGTATTACATGCCTACAACAATGGAATTTTCATCAATGTTTTTTAGTTAATCAAAGAATGAAACTCACCTTATATATATGAAATTATTTTTTTTTCAAATTCCAGTGATTAATTTTCTTTAAAAATTACTTCTTAGTGACTGCATTCTTGCCAAATAAATCATCATAAGTTCCGTTTTATCTCAATCATTGTTTATTCAAATGCTCACTATGGATGGAAATTAAATCCAGATCACGTAGTCGCTGCTTTATCATAAAGGTCTCAAATAATACTTTATTTTGTTCAATTTTCACGGGGATCTTTCTGCTAACTTTCCTTTTCTAACTGGTGAAATTAAAGTCTAAGTCAGAGCTATCACATACTTCTTAAACAAGGGTTTTCCAAAGTTGACCCTTTAGTTTTGTGAGTTGTTTGATAAGATAGTGTCTCCTCATTTGATAATTATTAATGAATATATTTGTATAGTATCCCTCTAAAATCCCTAATCTCAGTAATAGTTCTCTTTTTGATAACTTTACTAGCCTCTTGTGGAATATAAATGAGTACATTACTTACATGATCACCGGAAAAAATCGTGTCATGCCAATGTAATTCAGTACAAACTCTAACAAATAAAGAAAGCCACATAAAGTAAAGATAATAAGTATCTGAAAATTGCAAATCTTTGGGTTTCTTATAAGTCGTCGAAGTGTCTCTAAGCCCTTGGTATCTGTTTAACCTTAAATGCTGGTTCCAATTTCTACCTTTCAGATATTTCAATGGTTTCATTTTACACCTGAGCATGGCGATTTCTAAGCTATGTATTTTTTTGCTTTGCAAACCATCAATGTTGATAGAAATTAGTCTGCTTACCTCATAAGAATTGAGGTAATATATTTAGCCCTGTGAAAAAAAAAACTCTAAGGGACACTGGGAGTGAACATTTGATTACATTTGATCATACAATCGAAATAGCTCTTTTATAGCAAATGTTTGTTGGAACCTTTTGGCATTCGTTGAGAATTAACTTTGTTCCCCTCCTTTCTTTTGGCTATACAGACATAAGGATCGTAGAGTACACCTGTTTCCTATCGCTTTCTCAAAACCAAATCGTACATCTTAAAAATCTTCCACGTGTTTTAGTTTTTGTTTAAATACTACTATAACTTCCCAGAATGTGCAGAAGCATCTTCTGTAATATTACAGATGATAGAATTATCCTAATATCAATACTAGTTTTTAACAAACAAAGGTTTTACATGAAAACATGATCAACCTTAGAGATTGAATTTATAACCTATCATAAACTTTGGCACTATTCAGTAATCAAAATTATCAAAATATCCCCACATAAAGGTTTCTTGAGTAGTTCAAAGCCACAATTTAAAAACGACAACTAATAAAATACGAAATAAGTTATATCTTCCAAAGTGTTTGTTTAATTTGAATCAAGTTTAGTATTCATATTATCATAAAAACAACTCAATCACAGTAAAACTTTCATAAAATCTGTACTAAGGTATATACATTGAAAAGTTCGTTCTGTTTCTCTTAACAGTAAAACGGACAGGAAGACAATCTAAGAGGATGTACTGCCTTTCTCAGCATGCTTTATACTAAGAAGACTAAGTTTTTAAGACAATTATATCAGCATACCCAAATCTGGGGGTTAGATAAAACCTGAAACTAAATTTTATTAATAGAAGCCTTTTAATAGACTTGGTTTTCAGCATTCCATTCTATTTTGGGCTTGAAAGACCGTTTTATATTTCTCAGATGCCTCTGTATCAGCCTTGAGGTTCTATGTGCTGCAAATCTATCACGCGGGACCACCAACTTTACTTCCCTCCCTAGGTGAATTATATGTACAAATGATATTAAATACAATAAATAAATTAAAAAAATCCATTGCCCTTCGCCGACGACGGAACTAGAAGCGCGAGCGTTTTCCGTAAGCAGAATATAAGGTATGTTATACATCCTGATGTCTAGTGGCTGCAATGCAAAGGTTCCATTCTGTCTGTAAATCTCGAATTCACGCACATATACCTACGCTGTGGTTCGTTTAATAATTTAGTAATAATAGTTTAATTCGCGGTAAATTAGATAACCCGGTTGTTCCGGCCTCAGAGAGAGAAACTTTCTTTGGTTGACAACACTGCGTACACACAGGCGGTAAACTTCTCTCTTCTTTCCCTCTAACTGTACTTTACCGTAAAATTAGTGCACAAGAATAGGTGCAAGCATAGGATCTTACCATAGACCACGGGGACGAATCAGGATTAGCGTCTTGCCACTCAGTTTGTGAGGTTGAATTTTCCTCAGAGTTACTAGAGATTCATTCGCCAAACATGAAAGATCAAAATAAACAACCAATTCCTGAGGCACTAAGAAGAAATTTGTATCTCTTTGATGCTTCTAGCTTAATTATCAATTAAAATTATAAATTACTCCTGAAATATAAATGTATAATTTATGACTTTCTTGGATTATTTTAAGGACTTCCCAGTGCGCCTCTACCACACCCTTGAGTGGAGCGTCCCAGACAAGATTCAGGAGCCTAGAAGCGGTCTGGTCCTGGGAAAGCAATAAAACCTAGAAAGTATTCTTTACCGCTATGGAATATTCATTGTCTATAGTTTCATTACTCATGCTTAGCTCGTTCTCGTTTTTATAAAGGGCGCTGTAAACTATTCATTTCAGAAAGTCTTCAGGTGTCTTAGCCAGGTGATTGAGACAGGTTACGTAAGGCCTGTTCATTTAAACTTAAAATTTATGGCTAGGATTTCCTAAAGCACCAGTACCAATTGGCTAATGAAGATACACATGGAACTTTCGGGGCATTAATTTTGATTTTGCTTTGGATTAAGAGGTGACCATTAACTTAAGTTCGAGCTTCGTTCACTATTTCTCTCTCTCTCTTTCTCTCTCAGTAAAGCATAATACATTTTAGTGTCTACCTGTTTAGTTGATGCTTATTTCAAAAGAACTCACATTCTGTGATTAAAAACAGGAAGCGGGTTAAAGAGCGAAGAAAAAAAAAACTAAATCATAAAAGTCAGGGTTTTTACAGAAGTTTACGAAGAATGTTCAAAGTGACGAACCACTTTAGCGCAGCAAGGTTGACATACATATAGCAAAGCTTGCCGTACTCGGTCTATGACTCCTGGCGTATGTCCGACAGTATTGCAGGTTGCAACTACTCACTGAATGTTAATAGTGAATTAGTTGGAAAGGCTTAATGACACAGTAACCGAGTCAGAGATAATTTATCGAAGAGATCTGGGGCATGAAAAATAAGTAGTTCATACAATGTTTTGCAAGGAAGTTTTGGTTTGACCCGATAATTCACGAAGGGACGTAGCACTGGCAGAGTTAGGACGTGTAGGAATAAAATGTATAAAAGTAGAGATAATTTAGAAGTACTGGTATAGGTGTATATCACACAGTGTCATAAAGCAATGCTTTAAGTCCGTAAGAGCTAGAAGTTCCAAATAGATGTACCTAATAGGAAGAGAGCGTTGGTATGGAGAGATTTGAATGCTGTTAAAAGATTTTGGCTTTAAAGAATATCTGGCTATAAAATAAAAATAATAAAGTGACGTTAGGAGGTGATTAATTATTTTTAAAAATTATTGGCTTGTTAACGGCTCCGTCTGATCAGTGCCAGCAGTGTGTCGGAATTTCGTCACAAAAGAAGTTTTTTCCGTGCCATTATATACTGACATAGGGTTGTCGCTTTTAATTGAAAAGAAGTGAGGTTGAGGGTAGAAGACAGAGAGACAAGAGCTATGGACACGTTGTGGGGATAAACGTTCTTTGACGTTAAAGGACGGTAAGGACAAACTGGGACCAAGAGATGTATGCAGACATATGCGTGAAAGTTGATAGAAAAGGTATCTCTTGGTGCACACAAGAATAGTACTGTTAAAATGCATAGCAAACAATTGCTCGGGGGGAAATATTATTTTTTTGACATTTTAGATTGTTTAATAGAATGTCAAGATGTTAGAAATGAAAAGATTATTATAGGGATCAAATAATTGGATAGTTTAAAGACAGAAGTAATAGCTAATAAAAATCTAGCAAATCCAAGGGCAGAAACAATTACAATATTGGGGAAGTTTTTAGGAAATGAAAGGTGAACAAGGAAACTAAAGAAAGCACAACAGTCGGAAACATCTTATAGAAGCTGAAGAGTAAGTGTAGTAGCGCTACCAAAGTATGGGAAAGCCAGTAGTAAGACCTACTAGATTTTAAAAATGTGTTACTCGAAGTGAGTTATACTTGTAAGACGGAGGTTTGCCCCTCATAAGCTTGGACGACTGTGAATCGCCCTTCCATTCCTGTCATTGCTCAAAATGCTTATTCTTATTATGGTAACAGTTCACTGCGTGTCCTGCAGTCTGCTGGGCCAGTCTGAGGTAAGGTTTACTCCGTAATGGCTTCAAAAGTAGCTGATTTGTGACAGGGGTACATTGTTGGGCTTTCCGATGCCGGTTACACCCTTTAAATGATTGCCAAAATGTGCAAACAAAACGGTTTTACCATAACTAAGTTGTGTGTGGGCTGCATAACACTGTTTTACAAAAAATGGATTCCAATCTGAGGCTTAGTGTGAAAAAAAAAACTAGCAAGAAAATGGGCAAGACCAACACGACCTAAAGGCGTAGTAGCCAAGGTGAGGGCAGCAGTGCCTGAAGAAAACCTACCAATACAAAGAAGGATTGGGACATATAAAGGGACCGTTTATCGATTATTACACAATTTGGGTGTAGAATAACGCCATAGAACACGTGGACATGCCTTAAAAACGCGGCATATCAGAGAACGCTTCACCAACGCAAGAGAACCTTATGAACACCACCTGGCAGGCGAAAAATGGCAATGGATGACACAAACAAACTCTGCCATTTATTACCATCAAGTGTTCCAAAAAGAGGCGCTCCAACTTCGTTCGAGAGAACAAAGAGTCATGGTTTCCAATGGATGCATGGTGGCTACAGGTTACTGCTCCTGGAGAAAAAATTGCTATTCACAAAGTTGCCAGCTATTGCAGCCTACTGTCAAAGGAATGTTATGGACCCAATGTTTGATGGAGAGGTTCCTCAGTTGTATAGTTGTATAGTGAGAATGTCCCAAATATGTGGATCCGCATGGATAAAGCATCTAGTCACACTTCTCGATTTTTCCAGCATTACTAACATTGGAAACGTTTTGTAACAGGTGCCAACGTGACACCACTTAAAAGGATGCCAGTGAAGCACCAGATTTCTCAAGAATGGAATTTTGCAGATTTATTCTCCTGCAACAGCGCCTTGCTTCTTGGTATTCTACCAAAACTGAAGGACTTTGGAAAGTCCGCCAGGAGGAATGGACCTACCTGTTCTTAAACGCAGCTTCTACAATACAAATTGCACTGCAGAGACACACTTAAAGATTACATTAAACACAATAGGTGGTGGCCAAAAGATATTTTGCCATGAAAAAACACACGTAAGTAAAAACGTCCGAGAATAAGTGGAGCAACCCTCCGTATTGTGTAACATGAGATGAACATAATCCAATCGTTCACACTCACTCAATTAACACCTCTTTTGAGTAGATACGCATTCCATTGACCTCAGTACACTGTAGAATTCAAATTCGAAGAGCATGGTGAACAAGGAAGAACTGAACTCCACCGTGCAATCCACTGGGCTGGAAGAAATTTGTTGAGATTTCCTTGCACAACCAGGGAGAAATGGCAAAGAGCCGCATCATGTTACACCATATTCGATGTAAAATATTGAGGTCCGAGTGGTTAGAGTGCTTGCCTCCCTCTAGCTGGCCCGGTTCGATTCCAAGCGCCCGCATGTGGGATTTGTGCTGGGCGAAGCGGCGTCTGGACGGGTTTTTGCTGGGTCCGCCGGTTTCCCCCGCCATTCATTCCACCAATTACTCCATTATCACCTTTCTTATCATCCATTTCGCTTGCATTTGCTATCATCCACTTCCTCAAGCTCATGCTTGGCTACGGGCTGACCACTCGTTCCCCGTTCTCCACTTAGTGTTTCGTGGCTTTGACTCCTAGGCAGACTTTTAACCCCTAGGCATTGGCTTATAAGCTATAGGGGTGTCAGTCTAACCTAAAGGGAGGGTAAGCCGACTGCAAAAATCAATAAAAATAGAGCTTGAAATAACATTACACAAATAAAACATCCTGAATTAACTCAATTCGACCTGATATAATTCTGAATGTGTTATAACGAACGTAACATGCAAAAATAACACATAATAAATTGCAGCTATATGTTTGTTTTGGTTATTGCTATCTGTCTGAAACCCTTCTCAGGGAAACTGTACCCTAAATTAGATTCTGCCACTTCCCGTGTTATCATGTGAACCCTCCAAATATTTTACGGTAGTTTAAAAAATAGTTCAATATATTCTACTAATGTATATAAATTAAAAGGGTTTTATATATATATATATATATATATATATATATATGTGTGTGTGTGTGGTTAAAGTTACTGGCAATCTTGGAATACTTTGAACATTGTTTTACAAACTATTTAATACCTGTTGAGCCAGAATGGGTAAGATTGTCTGTAAAAGGCAAGATTCGTACCTGTTAAGATGAGTCAGACAGTTTCAAATTTTGATTGCTTAACTAGCTTAGGTTATTCAAGTTCCTCGTTGACCAGTTTAGGTTATTTTACTTTATTTTGAAATAACTGTAGCTTAGTTGAAGTCATGTGAAGCCCCAGCTAGGCTAGGTTACCTTAAACTAGGTAAGTAGTTTAGGGCTGCTAAGGGGAAAATTAATTGATTCTTCTGATTCGCAAAACCTGTTATACATCTATTTAGCTAATGTAAAAGCAAAAATATTATATATAACGAAGCATACAAATATCATAGATACCTTTTTTGTATATAATATAAAAATACTTCCGTTACAAATGCGACACATGTACATTGGCAATACTAATATCGTATCTTAACAAAAATACCCGTAGTTCAACATGCTAACATATTCTACCTTGGTTACCTTTTGCTTATAGATCTTACTGTGTGCATCTCACTAGAGGCGTTCAATAAGTCCTTATAAGAATACAGAAAAACAAATTATATTTGCTAGATTTGTTATTTTTCTCTAATTTAAACGTAATCTCCTTTTACAGTTTTCAAGCGTCTCTCCAGGTGTTTTAAGCCTTCCAAAATGTAGGACTTCGTAACGATTTGTGAATACGGTGGATGTTGTATTAACTCGAACCATAATTATACAATTTTCCTCATGGAAATAGCGCAGGTGTGCATCATTGCATTGTCTTGATGGAAGAGAATCTTTTTCTTTGCCAGATGAGGCCGTCTTTTTAAATTTGTTTAATTCTCCGTTCAACCGGTGCGGTAACGACGCATGATCTCTCCATTTAACGTTATTCTTTTCTGCAAGTAATCAATGTAGATGATTCCGCGTGCATCCCAAAAAACAAAGGCCATCGCCTTATCTGAGATTTCATTACCTTTGCCTTCTTCGAAGCCTTTAAAACCCCACTGCTTATACCGTATTTTTGTCTCTGGAGCGTAGTAATGTATCTATGTTTCATCCACAATTATCTATCGACGCGAAAACTCGTCAGAATTACGAAGGAAAAGTGCCAAACCAACTTCCGAATTGATCCCACGATTGCGTTTATTCTCCATTGAGAGCATTGGGCGATCTTGCCGAAATCTTTTTTCAGACCTAGCCCTTTGTGCAAAATTGAGAACACTGTACCTTATGATATGTCTATGGCCTCTACTATTTCGCGAACTTGGATTCGTCGGTCACTCAAAACCATATTCTGGATTTCGCCAATCATTTCGAGGGAAGTTATTTCTACTGGACGGCCGGAACGATGTACATCATTCGTGGATATACGGCCAGATTTAAATTAATTTATGCAATTGTAAATTGTTGCAAACGCAGGATCAAATGTGCCATAAACTTCATCCTACTCGGCTTTTATCTCTTACTGTGTTAAGCGTTTTAAATAGAAGTGTTTAATCACTGCACAAAACTCGTTTTACCCCCGTATTTCTAAATAAGCACAAGATTGCTGATTCAATCGCCTAAGCAACGAAACCACATGATGGACATAGCTGAAACTTTAAGTGGCCATCTAGTAAGAGACGACAGTTACTAAACACACACTTTTTTCGATGCTACGAGTGTAATTTCTTGGATTTCTAGGGATTTATTAAGCGCCTCTCGTACATGTCTTACACAGGCATAGTGATTTCTAAGAATTAAAATAATGGAGAAGGAAATAAAGCTGGCCTGTTGAAATTTGGTCAGGGTTTGCAGGCAGCATTTACTAGAGAGTGTTCACCTGTCGCCCGTGAGCTTGGAACGCTGATGTTTACGTTCTTTGTATTTAACATATTTTGAGTATAGATAACTTGATGCCAACAGCTTAGGAATTCCTATGCCATGTTTACACAAAGAAACACATGCATATAAACACAACCTCTATTCTTTCTCTATGGTGCTTAAATTGTTTATTTAGATTTTTCTGCACATCTTCATCTTTCTTTCTCGACTTCTCTTCTCAGTATTCCTTTTCTTCCCATGCATGCTCTAGGTTTGATTTATCTCCAATAATTTTATTTGGTTCAACTTTTCGTAACTGGTATTACATGCGTTTACAATTTTTTTAGAATGCCCAGAGCTGAGCAATTTTGTCTCACAGGTACAAAATATTATCTGGAATCTATTGTTACAAAGAATGGAAATGTTCTATGAATCCTCAAACTAGCTCTATGGCTTTATTCAAAGAAACAAAGGAAAATTGTAAAATATCCGTAGAGAAGGAAAGTGAGCCACAGCCAATTCTTTACTAACCAATATTACCAATAATAGACGTTAATGACTAACGCAGAGGTAGAGCACTTAGGATAAGTAGGGCAATCCTTTTCCTCCACTTAATTGCGAAGTGACATTACGTACACTGGAAATGACCTCGTGTTATTTGTTGTCGACAGTGTAAAACCACCAGACATCAAAATGGCCGGCGTTACGTAGCAAAGACTGTCCGTTTCTTAAAATCAGTAAGGTAAATCCAGTACAATACAAGAATATAATTGGGACAATAATTTTATTATATCTAAATCAAATAATCCCTTATTACATTAGGGAACGAAAAAGAAATAATGTTTGTCTCTGAAAGGAAAATATGCGATTCTTACAGTGCTTCCGCTTAATTCAAGTATGGTATTTATTTTTCTCCAACAGAAACTTATAATTTCAAACATCTTAATACTTTCTGAATTCTTAACAATATTCAAACACTCCAAATCACCTACAAAGTAATAAATTACTTAATTTCTGTTATATTTTGCCTGTGTAGCATCCCTCTTGATGGTCTATCAACAATCGGCCAGCATATCAGGATTCCGTTTGCCTTAAAGCCTCTCTTCCACAACTAAAATCTCCCATTGAAAGTGTTTCCCATGATTATTGCTCATTGCATCAAGATTTTCCCGGAAGAAACCTAGTTGCGAATGCATAAAGTGTACTTTTAAGGACATATCACGGCACAAATGTTTATAAAACGTCACAAGGTCGTTGACAATACCACGGTAACTTTTTACCTTTCGATTTAACCGAAAAAGGCAGTAGTATTTCTGGATGCTTGCTAAGCTACTTTATCTAGTCAATTCAACAGCTCCTCAAATTTTTCATGATGCACCACGATCATATTTGTGGACTCACAACCTTTTCCTCTTTAACTTTTTATAGCAAATTTAGGAAACTTCAGTTTTAAGTACATGAAATCACGAGTATCTTCCAAGCTTTGACGAAATTCTCCATTTGATGTATTGTTGGTTATATAAAGGAAATTGATACACATATTTAGGATCATACTTCACATACAATGGGTCATGTCTCACATTCTTCTGTCCAAGAATATTTGGTTCGCGTTTAGGCCATTATTTTCTAATGTATTGATTTTCTTTTGTTCCTTCATCACATTCACACAAAGACAACAGTAATTTGTGTAACCAAGTTACAGGCTATAAATAAGCGTAATTCTCTTGCAATTGCCACAACTATTCCATTCAAACCGTACCCATTGAAACTCTTATAGTTTAAGTTTTCGTATGTTTCGTAACAGAGTGGACCACAGGTACTGATGGGAATTAATTGCCATTGTTCAGAAGCATAGCCTTTAACCTACCTTTAGAGAAACCAATGAACAAACACCATTCCTTTGGTTATGTTAATTACCAAGTGTTTCCGATAGAGAAGAGTCGACCTGTATGATCTCAAGGTAACATGCCAACCTGTACTTTCAGATCGCGAGTTCAAATCCGGCGGAGGCCGAAGTGTTTTTTCGGGAGTAAAAATCTTTAGCATGGCTTCCTTCAGAAGGGAAATAAAGCTGTTGGTCCCATATCACAGAATTACGTCACAGAAAGAACCTCAAGTCTAATAAAGAGCTCTGAGCAAAGTTAAGCTATTATTCACAGCCAATATAAAATGGGACGCTGAGAACCACAGCAGTTAAAGGGCATCCATAAATACAAAAGTGTATTTACATCACAAGAGAAGAGATGCCGTCACAAAGTACTAAAGCATTTTCTTTAGTGAAATAAGGTACATCTCGGAAATGGTTAGCTCTACAAAAAACTATATAAGATGTGTGTGTATGTTAACGTGATATGTATTTTCGGTAAAGGTTTTGTCTATCTTTCACGGTTCAACAGAGTTGCAAAAGTAATTCAGCTCGAAGAGGACCTCAGGGGCTCTGCTCAAGAAATTCAGAACGTATATTTTATTTCCCATGTGGACATGTTTAATATATGGAATTTTAATCAACATTGTTAGAGCTATTTTGTATTTAATACAAAATTTCAAAGTTTGTCAATGTAAAGGGTAGTTTGGAGATGAAATTTTCCAAACATTTTCCTGCTACATCCTTGGAAGATACAAAACCTAAATACCAGGTTTGGTATTTAACTTACTTTTCGTTTCTGAGTTATGCTGTCCACACACATATAAACATAGACCTTTTTTATAAATATCCTTTTTTGGATTCAGCAGTCGTCAAAACATATATTTCCAGTGACATATCGGAATCAAATTTTTGGGTGCAACAAAAGAACATTGTACATACGGGCTAGAGAAAGTAAAAATAAAAATAGAAAAATGTTGGTGATGGAGAAATTCCAAATACATATTTGAAAACATCTGATGTGTTCTATTCACATGACTTTGTGTATCTGTTCTGCAAACAAACTATTCTTGCAAAATATTCATTTTCTATGTACTTCATGCTAGTCAAGATAAGCATTAAAACAAATGATCTTATATTTTAACTCCTTGTAAGTAGGCGGCATATAAGGAAATGCAATAAGCTATAGCGACCGTTAAATCCTTTAATGGCTGTCGCTACGTGATTGTCGATCATATTTTTTTTTCTCTTTCTATGGTCAGGAGTAAAGCAAACATGATATGAAATAGAGGTGGGTTACCAGTTTGACTAAATTTTAAATCTTTTAAAATTGAAATCAATATCAGGAAATATCTCGGAAATAGTTGGCTCTACAAAAACTGTATATGGCATAAATAGTGTCGAGATCTTCATTTTTTATGTATGGAGTTTTTGTCTATCTGTTACGGTTATACCAGTTATGAAAAAGTCTATTAGAATAGAGGACTTCAGAGGCTATTTCGAAGAAATTCAGAATACACATTTGATTTACCATGTGAATATTTTTAATATGCTGCATTTAATTGGAATCGTCAGAGCAGTTTTTAGCAAATCGACAATGTCGAAAA
The DNA here is from genome assembly GCA_030762935.1 of Hymenopus coronatus. Taxonomy (NCBI): domain Eukaryota; kingdom Metazoa; phylum Arthropoda; class Insecta; order Mantodea; family Hymenopodidae; genus Hymenopus; species Hymenopus coronatus. Next base: position 231,482,414 of record CM060900.1, on the reverse strand, counting down.
ATGTTCCATGAAAAGTTAGAGTGAGGTGGTGGGAATTTCGTTTGTAATAGACATATTTTAATATGGGATACTTTAATAAAAAAAAATTAAAGCCATTTTTGAGAAAATCAAAATTTTACAAAAATCTTCCATGCAAAAGGTAGTTGGGTGTGGGGATTTTCTCTAAAATCTTCAGGTACATCATTGGAAAATACTGAACTTAATTAGCAAGTTTGGTATTTAACCGACTTTTCGTTTCTTAGCTAAGCGGTCCACAGATATGCACACACTCGTGCGGAGCGTTTTCTAAATATGTATTGTTTTTTGTTGTTGCTGTTTTTTTTTGGGGGGGGGGATCAGGAGACTATTAAACACATGTTTTCGGTATCGAATTTTTGGGTTGAATACCATACGTTCTCCACCTACTGTGTACAATGAACGTATCTGCTAGAGAAAGTAAAAATCTGATTGTTCCAGTCAAATGGGTTTCTCTATCTGTTCTCAAAACAAAATATCGTTACCTAAGATTATTCTTTATTCTACATCATGTTAATCAAGATAAGGGTTACCAGAAATGACCTTATTACATAATTCCTTTTAATTGGAAGTGGAAGCAGGGAATACACTAGGCTGAAGCAACAGTGAAATCTTTTAAAATTGTTGCTCTGGGATTGTCTTTGATATACTGTTTTCTTTCCATGGCCAGAAGTAAACAAAAGAGATATGAGAGAACTTCCCGTTTGAGAAAACTTGAAACCATAATAGGGAATATCTCGAAAATGGTTAGCTCAATTATAAAGCTGCACCAGCTGCCAACTTCCCCGTATTTGATGTGTGCAGATATTCCTTGGTGCAAAGGAAGTGTCGCACAGCTGAATAGAAATATTTCAAGTTAAAACCCTCAGTGGAGAACTGGCGAGAGCGACAATCGTTTTCCTCCTCGCAATGAGCGCGACTCGCTCAGTCTCCGCTGTTAGCAAGACATGTAAAGCGAAGGTCACTCTCACCAGTATTCCACTGTTGAGTTATAAGTTGAAATAGCCCCGTTGAGTTCTGCAAATTTTTACGCTCGAAAGGATAACTGTACACATCAAATAGGGGGCAGTTGGGTCACTTGGTATATGATATAAATTGTATATTTTAAAGACATCTACCTTGTTCTTTTGGGAATTGTTTCTATCCCTTACGGTTTAGCTGTTATGCCAATACCGTTCATAATAAAGAGGATTTCAGGTGCTATTCCAAAGAAATTCAATATATACCTGCTATTTAACATGTAAATATCATCAATATATGGCATTTTAATCAATATGTTTATGTTTGTTCTTTGGAAGATAGAAAATTGCGAAAAAGGATACATTTGAAGGGTAGTGGGGGTAGTGTTATTTAACGGACTTTTCCTTTTAGAGCTACATTGTACACCCAGACACCGGTGTTTCTAATTTTTTTTTAGGATTCAGTGCTCCTCAAAGCATATCTTTCAACTGAAATCTCGGTATCCAATTTTGGGTAGAATACAACGTTATATAGCAGGTAGAAAAGGTATTATATTCCACCCAAAATTCTATACCGGAATTTCCTGGAAATACACCTTTTATGGCCCCCTGAATCCAAAACAAATATTATGTGCTCCATCCACACGATTTCCTCTACCTTATCCATAAACAAACCATGCTTACGAAAATATGCATGCTAATTGAAATAAACATTGTGAGATTTGTTCTTATTACTTTCTTCCTTGTAAGTAGAAGGGAAGTGAAGGAATACACTAAGCACTAAGCTAAAACGGTAGTCAAATCTTTCAAATGCTAGTCTTTATGTGAAACAAAAGATACGTGAAATTAAAGATGATATCTCGTTTGAGAACAGATTAATCAGTTTAGAACTAAAACCAATAACGAAGAATATCTCGGAAACGCTTAACGGTAAAACTGTGTATAACCTAAATTGCGTTTTAATGACATTACAATCTTTTTTTTTTTGTAATATTTGTCTATCTCTTACGGTTTGCCAGTTATACAAAAGTTACCCATTATGAAGAGGTCCTCAGAAGCTATTCCCATAAAATTTAAGATATGCAATTAGTTTCTCATAAAAGTGTATTAAACATACGGCATTTTAATCAAAATCATTAGAGCCTTTCTTGAGAATATCATAATTTCCAGAAATGTTACAAATAAAGGATAGTTGGGAGCGGAGGATTTTCTTGAAAAACCTCGTGTCGCTCCTTGAAAGATACTAAACTTAAGTGCCAAGTTTGTTATTTAAGCGAATTTTCGTTTTTGAGTTATGCTGTACATATCATGCACACACAGAGACTCAAAGGGGACTCTAAAACATGTATTTCCAGTGAAATCTCACGATCAGATTTTTAGGTAGACTATAATACCTTCTCTACCTACTATACATATAACTTGTACATATGTGCCAAAGAAAATAAAAGAAAGTTTTGGAAAAAAGGTCCCATGTGTATGTGTGTGTGTGTGTGGGGGGGGGATGTCCGTCTACATAACGAAGAAATGAAAAGTTGTTAAATACCAAATTTGTTATTTAAGTTACCTTCCTGGGATGCGAAACCAAGATTTACAGAAAAATCCCCCATCGCCAACTATTCTGCACTTGAAACAGTTTTCGATAACTGTTATTTTTTCAAAAATATGATTAAAATACCATATGCTTCAGATGTTTTTATGACAATCAAAATGTATATCTTAAATTTTCTGAGAATAGCCTCTGGAGAGTTCTTTATTCTGGATGACTTTTGTAAGCGGATAAAACGTAAGGGATAGAAAGATAGATAGATAGATAGATAGATAGATAGATAGATAGATAGATAGATAGATAGATAGATAGATAGATAGATAGATAGATAGATAGATAGATAGATAGATAGATAGATAGATAGATAGAGAGAGAGAGAGAGAAACGCACCACAGAAAAATGTAGACCTCTTTCAAACTCACCATTTATGTCATACACATTTTTATGTAGATTTAACCGTTTTTGAGATATCTCTTGTTATTACTTACAATTTTAAAGTAAAGCTTTTTTTTCAAACGAAAATTTGTCTCTCGTTTCTTATCCCTTTTGTTTTATTCCTGGTCATGCAAGGACAGCCGAATTTTAATTTAGTTACATTGCGACCTGTTTAAAATTTTGACTGTGCTTTAGTCTAGCGTATTCCTTTATTTACCTCCACTCACAAGGAAACAGGTAATAAGACCCTTTCAGATGCAGTTTATCTTAATTAACATAATAGTCTTATATTCCACCCAAAAATTCGATACCGATGTTTCGCCTATTTTAAACGTTTTGAGGACCCCAGAATGCATAATATCATTTTTACAATGTATAGAGTGGATAGAAAAGATATTGCATTCCACTCAAAAATTCGATACCGAGATTTCACCGGAAATATATGTTTTGAGGTCCACTCAGTCAGAAAAAAAACTTTTAGAAACAGGTCCGTGTGAGTCTGAAGACAATATAGCTCAGAAACGAAAACTACGTTAAATACCAAATTTGCTATATAATTTTAGTATCTTGCAAGGATGGCACACGAAGATTTTCAAATAAATTCCACCACCTCCAACTAGCCTTTACATGCAACATTTTTTGATAATTTTTATTTTCTTAAGAAATGCTCTAACAATTTTGATTAAAATACCGTATATTAAAGATATTTACATCGCAAATTAAAATGGTTATTTTGAATTTTCTGAAAACTGTCTCTGAAGAGCTCTTTATCCTGGTTGAGTTTTGCATAATTTTGTACAACGGTTAAACAGTAAGAGAAAGACAAAACCTTACTGCACTAGAAGTGTAGATCTCCTTATATCACATAATGCATGTCATATGTCTTTTTCTTGTAGAGTGGACCGTATTCGAGATATTCATTGTTATTGGTTTCAGTTTTAAAGCTAATTAAGTTTTCTCAAACGGGAACCGATTGTTTCACTAGCGATCGGCTTTTAAAAGATTCAACTATCGGCTTAGCCTAATGTGTTCCCTTATTTCCCTCTACTTATAAGGAAGCAAAAAAGCACTAAGACCATTTCTACTCGTTGAAAATGATGTAGACAAAAGAATAAACTTTAGTAAGAAAAATTGTTTGCGGGACAGCTGCAGAAAGTTATGTGAGTGGAACACATCAGATTTTTAGTAACAGGTTTGTGTGTGTGAGTGTATCTGTGTGTCACTGTGGACAGTATAACTCAAAAACGAAAGGTCGGTTAAATACCAAAATTGGTATTGAATATTTTCCAAGAATGCGACATTATGATTTTCAGGAAAATCTCCAACTCCAAAGTAACATTTTTCGAAATATACCATTTTCTAAAAATGACTCTAAACATATTAACTAAACAGCCGTCTATTAAATATATTTATTTACATATATTGTATGTTTTAATTACATCTACATTTTTATGTAGTAAGCTTTTTGTCTATCTCATACGGTTTACAAGCTATGCAAAATTCAGACAAGTTCATCCAGAATAAAGAGGTCTTTAGAGGCTATTCCCAGAAAATTCAAGATATACCTTTTATTTTTAATCTAAATATCTTAAGTATACAAGATTTTAATCAAAACTGTTACAGCAATTTTTGAGAAAACCAAAATTTTAGAATGTTGTCCTATGTCAAGGGTAGTTGTGGGTGGGGGGATTTTCTTGAAAATCTTTGTATCGCATCCTTGGAAGATACCGAACTTAAATATCAAGTTTGGTGTTGAACGGACTTTTCTGCTACCGACAGACACACGCAAACGCACACACACACAGACACATTTTTCTAAAAATGTTTTTTGTGGATTCAGGAGGTCCTAAAATATTTCTTTCCGGTGAAATAAACTGCATTACTAGTGGTACTCATGAGACAAGAATCATGTTGTCCAGTGCTTTGATTGCTGTTGAGTTTGCACTTTGGTTCAGTTTGTGAAACCGTAAGCCTTTACTTCTCAATGTGGTAGCTTTCTCGATGGTACACTGAGGCAGCTCATGAGGCCCAGCGTAACCTGTTTTGTCTCCGTGGTGAAACCGTAAGCCTTTACTTCTCAATGTGGTAGCTTTCTCGATGGTACACTGAGGCAGCTCATGAGGCCCAGCGCAACCTGTTTTGTCTCCGTGGTGAAACCGTAAGCCTTTACTTCTCAATGTGGTAGCTTTCTCGATGGTACACTGAGGCAGCTCATGAGGCCCAGCGCAACCTGTTTTGTCTCCGTGGTGAAACCGTAAGCCTTTACTTCTCAATGTGGCAGCTTTCTCGATGGTACACTGAGGCAGCTCATGAGGCCCAGCGCAACCTGTTTTGTCTCCGTGGTGAAACCGTAAGCCTTTACTTCTCAATGTGGTAGCTTTCTCGATGGTACACTGAGGCAGCTCATGAGGCCCAGCGCAACCTGTTTTGTCTCCGTGGTGAAACCGTAAGCCTTTACTTCTCAATGTGGTAGCTTTCTCGATGGTACACTGAGGCAGCTCATGAGGCCCAGCGCAACCTGTTTTGTCTCCGTGGTGAAACCGTAAGCCTTTACTTCTCAATGTGGTAGCTTTCTCGATGGTACACTGAGGCAGCTCATGAGGCCCAGCGCAACCTGTTTTGTCTCCGTGGTGAAACCGTAAGCCTTTACTTCTCAATGTGGTAGCTTTCTCGATGGTACACTGAGGCAGCTCATGAGGCCCAGCGCAACCTGTTTTGTCTCCGTGCATGGGAAAGTACCACGGTACCGAAGTTTGAATACCAGGCTCCAGCTTCATAAGCAGCAAAGCTAACACATCACCGCGGAAACTATGAAAACGTACATTCTTCTAGATAAATAATGGTTATTAATTTAAATAATCTGATGTGTTTCATTCACACGACTTTCTCTATCTGTTCTGCAAACAAACTATTCTTACAAAGGATTATTATTTTATCTACATCCTGCTAATCTAGGCGATGTTATTATTTACTTAGTTCCTTACAAGTAGCAGGGAAATATGGGAATACACTAGGCTGAAGCGACGGTCAAATCTTTTAAAAGCTATCACTATGCGATTTTCATTGGAATTAGGTTTTCATTCCATAGTCAGGAGTCAAAAAAAGAGATATAAAACGGACGAGGGATTCCAGTTTGAGAAAAGTTTAGGTATTTAAAATTGATACAAATAACAGGAAGTATCTCTGAAATGGTTAGCTCTAAAATTGTATATGACATACATTGTGTGTTTAACGAGAGCTACATTTTTGTGTAGTAGGTTTCTGTCCATCTCTTACGGTTTGTTAGTTATAGAAAAGTCATTTAGAATGAACAGAACGTTAAGAGTTATTCTCAAGAAATTCATGATGTATATTTTATTTGCCATATATATTTTATAAATAGATCCATTTTCAGAAAATCAAAAATTTCGTGAAAAAAAAATGTTCCATGTTGTTGGGATGGTGAGTTTTTTTCTGAAAACCTTCATGTCGCATCCTTGGAAGATGCTAAATTTAAGTACAAAATGTTATATTTAATGACCTTTCGTTTTTGAGTTATGCTGTCCAGAAGCACACACACACACACACAGTCACTCACACGCACAGAGATAGACCCTCACTGGCCTTTTTTAAAACTTTTTTTAATCATGGGCCCTCAGAACATGTATTTCCACTGAAACCTCGATATTGATTTTAGTGGAATACAATACCTACTCTACCTACTGTCTATATTGTATATACGTGATAAAGTAAAATACATGATTACACATGTGACTGAATAATGCGTGAAAGTCGATAAAGCTTTCTCATTTTAAAATTATTTAAATAGTGTTGCCCAGCACCAGTCTTCTAAGGCCAGACAATGTGGAACATACATCAATTTGCAAATCTGATTCTTATAGTTGTGTTGTGGGCATGTGTTGTTCAAATTGCTGACATTTAATGTCGCTGTAACTTATGTATTGACTAAAAGTCAACCATGGACATACTGTTAGATCTTCTTGCAATTATTTAATATTAAAGGTATGAAACCGAAATCAATAAATAACAAAATTAATATGCTCATTGTTCCAGATATGTAACCGAGATGTACGGATGACAGAGAAATAAAAGCGTACGTTATACTTGTGTAGGAAATTGCCAAGAAGCGTTAACTATTTTTGTTCTGTAATATTCTTCTGTCCTCGGATATTGCAAACAAAGATTTCAATTATTTATATAGGCTTTGTTACATCAAAAGGAATACAGAATTAGTTCTGCGGTTATGCAAATAGGATTATAGACAATAAACAGAGGGAATACCTTTCAGAGTGCAACGGAGAAGCTATTGCTCATAAAATGAGAATGCTTTGTTATTCTGTTTCCAAGCTCTACCAGCTTAGCTGAAGCTGGTATTTGTAAATGCTGTTGTTTGCAAGGTCATCCGTTACATAATCTAAATCTGGGAAACGGTTATCAGTTCTGTTCGGTTCTGTTGACAATTCCACTTTTGTATCGTCATCAGAAAATGGACCAATGAAATAAAATAAAATGAAAACGTTTGACCAATCATAGGTTTCTTAGGCGATAACACCACACTATAGGAATCGTCTTATCCGATAAAATATGTTGTCGATGCTAAACATATTAACTCAACTCAGTATGCAGTGATTACGTCATCAGTTTGATAAGTGCACGTTGAAAAATTACGAACTCGCGATTCAGCCAAGCTTCAATAAAGGATAATAATTACAAAATCCTACTCATCCCCTGCTACTCATTCTACCTCCAGCTCAGTCCAGTACACTTAAGTATCCATCCTAGAAAGTCAACAAGGCTTGTGTAAAGCATATGCTTTAATTCACTATATTTGGGGTATCAGTTCGAATTGCCGGACTTAAGATGACCCAACTGCCCAGCACTTTATGTGTGCAGACAACCCTTCGTACGTTAAAGAAGTTTCCGAAATCAACAGGGCAAGTTGATTCAAGTTAAAACTGGCCAGTGTGAACCTGCCACGAGCGAGAATGCTGCCATAAAGAAAGCATAGTAAACAAAAGTATATAAAGGCATAATTGTAACTATAAACAATTCAACTACCACTAACACATTTACAACGATATAATACTAAGCCTGAAAATAATTATGATATGGTTCATTTATATATATATATATATATAAAATACCCTTATCTAAAATACTCAAATGCGTATATAAGTATCAATTAGTTTACGAGCCATACAATTGATTTTTCAATTTAATCTAGTGACACGAAAAACCACTACTTTAATAAAGAATTCCTTAACTTATGTTTTCTGCAAAGTGATACAAAAAGCATGGGATGGCAACCCTGGCTCTTAGTAGTAACCAAAATCAGTTGGAGCAAAATAATACTGATTTCATCTAGAAGAGTTTAATTATTGAGTATTGTTTGTTCATGGTTCCAATAACTTTATAAGTGATATTTTCAATTTGATAAGAAATATGGTGTTTTTGAGTTTCAAGCCTCTATTGTATGAATAAGAAAGGACAAGGCATTTGTTTCGTTATTTAATACACATCTTGCACTTTAATAAATAATAACTTCTAGCCGTTCAAAACTAAGAATCGCATTATGCCACTGCTACGATAGAGAAGGAACTACGACACGTCACACTGTCCTCCTTCCTAGGATGTGACCCGCGTTTGTGGTCACGCCGTGACCGAGTGATTAGACCACTCGGTCCGTGTTCGTTCCCAGGCAACCGCATGTAGCATTTTTGATGGACGAAGGGCACAGGGTTGAGTTTTCTCCGGGTTCTCCGATTTCACCGTCATTAGTGCTCCATCTTCAATCCATCAATCACGCGCTGTGTCATATGTAGTAATATTGGGCGTTAAACACTATAAAAATACCGTCCAAGGAAGGCCACGGGCACCAGCACGTATTTTAAATGAAAACCAGAGCTGTGGAACCAAGACAGGCGATAATGTTGATGTCAACATACACAAGGGTAAAAGAGTAGTAAGAAAGAAACGTATTGTAAACAAAAGTGATTTTTGCAATACATTAGATCCATTTTGAAGAATTTAATACCAAGACAAAACATTTGATATTTAATATTCACACAATTTCATCTACACTATTCAATGTTTTCATATAGCTTCTGCACCCTATTCTTAGAAATCCTACTTCACGAAAATCTAGAAAATGTCACACTATTTTATATTTTTATTTTAGGCTCAAAAGGGATACACGAAGCAGAACCTATATTCTTCTTCTCCACCAGCTCTAATGAAGGACTTAAAATTGTAGAATTTACAAGCTAATACCGTAGGTCAGATGCCTGTAAGGAGCATCAGCCGATAGAGCATCTAGGGAAGGGGAATCACTGCAATACTTAGCATGAAAATGAGCAGGTAGATAATTTGTAAGGTCGTCTCCTTAGCGCGGTGGTAGCACAGCTCCTTACCAAGCGGGAGACCTGGGTTCGATCCCCAGTACCGGCGTGGGGATTTTTCCCCCGCTGGGAGACCTGGCCCGGGGTGCACTCAGCCTCGTAAGGTCCCTGGGGGGCCAATTGAGGAGCTACTTGATGGAGAAGTAGCGGCTCCAGGTCATGAGGACCGCATTAACCGGCCGTGGGGACTCGAGGCGCTGACCACGTCTCACCCTCCAATACTGCACCCCATCCATGACGTCTGTAGTGGACCGAGATGGTGGACGCAGCGGCCGGGCGGCAGGCCAAGGTTCCCCGTGAGCTGTCGTGCCATGGAGTTAAAGATAATTTGTAATGAAGGCGAAATGGATGACTGGAAAGTTTCTGATGGAACAATTAGTGGAGTGAATGGCGAGGGAAACCGTAGGATCCGGAGAAAACGCGCCCAGTTTCTGCTTCGTCCAGCACAAATGCCAAATCCGATCACCTGGGATTAAACCCCTAGTTGAGAGGTGGTCAAATAACTATTCTACCAGGGCGCCGCCCCCGAAGCGATATTCAAATGTTTAAAATCCATTGTGATTATATTCCCCTTTTCATGGCGTTGTAAAAATAACTGAAATACGTCATCACCTTAAAATTAAGTACCGACAATGTAAAACGACATTTGGAAATGGCTGATGCCACATAAAAGTTATTGAATATATATGTGATATAAAACCATTTACATTTTTTCTATATAAAACGTCAAAGTATATCTTTCGTTTCAGCAGTATCTTTTTTTTTTTTTTTTTTTTGGTAGTGTTTAACGCCCGCTTTAACTACTTATGGCACCGCAGGCGCTGACACTGGTGATACATGAACGATGATGGAGCACCGGTGGAATGCGATGGCAGGGGAAACCGGAGTACCCGGAGAAAACCCGCCCCAGCGCCGCTTTGTCCACCACAAATCTCACATGCGGTCGCTTGGGATCGAACCCCGGCCGTCTAGGTGAGAGGCAAGTGGTCTAACCACTCGGCCACGGCGCGGCCATTCATCAGTATCATTAAATCTATACAGGCAAATAAAAACGGAATGGGAGAGAGAAAAATAGTAGGGAAGAAAGGGAAGGAATAAAATGGATGAAGACGGGAATGGAATATGTGAAAGGAGTGAAAACAAAAGAGAAGAAAGTGAGTGAAATATTTTGGAGCGAATAGAAATTATCACATTATCGAAAGGAATATACATAAAATGACAACATGGAGAGAAGAAATAGTTTAATATAAATGGGGCAAAATATTAACGGAAAATTAAGAAACTAGAAACAGAAGAGTAAGGAAATTTATGAATAGGGTAGAAGAGAAATGAACAAGTAAAATAAATGAAGCAATAAGAGAAGCGTACAAGAAAGATAAGAGGAAAGGAGAGCTCAAAGTAGATACCCAGTTAAGCCAAAAGACCAGAGAGCCAAGCAAACTGAAGTAACAATACCATTTGTATTAGTATAAACATATTTTTAATTACAATACAAGTAATATTTAAGAAAATATGTGCAAATAAATTCATTTATCCAAATAAAATTTGCAAAATGGTTTCTAAATTAAGAGGACTTCAATGTATAGTCCCACAAAATTCAAGATACACTTTTATTTTCATGCAAGTACCAAGTGTTGCGGTGTGGGTGCGGGTTGCGTAGGCATATGCAACTTCACACTGCACACGTTGCTCTACTCTAAGACCCTGTCCTTAAGTATCTCAGTTGTTTTATTGCGTACCTGTCTGACACAGTGATTGCATCTTATTGATGAGTTATAAAATTAGTTCTCATGATGCCAACTGGTGTCGAGACGTTCTGTTTATGTGTGTCGTGAAGGTCTTCTCTGTGACCTCAGTTGTACATCCTATACTGCGAGGGGTCAGCATTCTGTTAATCCAGATTCAACATGTAGCGTAATTTTAACCTTGAATGTTGCCCTACTGTAGTATCGGGCCTTCGTTTTCAGCCCTCGGAGACTGCAATATCTTAAACATATGGTATTTCAATCTAAATCTTTATTTAAGTGTCTGCCAGGGATGCGGCACAAAGATTTTGAAGAAAATCCTCGCACCCCAAACTGCTCTTTACATGGACAAATTTTTAGAAAGTTTTGAATTTCTTAAAAATGACTAACGATTTTGATTAAAATGCCATATTACAAAGACATTTACATGGAGAAAAAATATATATATCTTGAATTTTCTGGGAATAGCCTCTATAGACCCCTGTAGATTTTTTAAAATACAATTTTTATCATACATTTTTTTCGTGGAGTTCACCGTTTGTGAGGTATTTCTAATTGGTTTCAGTTTTAAAGTATTTTTTTCATACGGGAACTTGTAAACTCCTGCCCATGCAAAGAAACGGATTTCAATTCCATGGCAACCACATTTTAACACATTTGAATGTTGGTTTAACCTAGTGATTTCCCTTATTTCCCTTCTACTTACAAGTAAACAAATAATAAAACTATTTCTGCTACTATTTATATCGACTAGAATGAAATAGATAGAATAATGAGCTTTTTAATAATAATAATGGTTACATAGATGTAGAGAAATTCATGTGAATAAAAGATATAACATTTTTGAGTCCTGGTGTTCACACATACGCACAGAGAATTTATTTTATATAAATGTTTCTTTTCTTAATAAAAGGGGTTCAAAATATGTATTTTCTATAACATTTAGATCTCAAGCCTTCACATGAAATACAATGCTTTATTTATCTACTGGATCCGTGGTACAGAACGTAGAACCGTACAAATGAGAAATGCAGTAATGATGAGTGAGAAACCATGCATTCAGAGTTAATGACGTGTACACCCACGTGTGAAAAATAGATATCATTTAGATTGTGCGTCACCAGCTCGCTTAATTTTATATTGGGCACTCTGTAATTAAATAGATGACACCAGAGCAGAATTTTCGCTCTTCCTTGTACAGTGTGTCATGTGTCAGTTTATAATGTCGAGGAAAGAAGTAATTCAATCCATTGGCCCTTACGCTTATGCCTGCTTAGGAAGAATCTTTCTAATTTATAGAAAGTGGCGGAATAAAAGTTTAGTCTGCGGCAAAGTTCTGAACTCAGACAATTCCATTTGCAGCGTCATTACGCATCTCATTCAAGTGAGTAATATGAGTTCTATAACAATTAACTACAAAGATGCCTGTTAATGTTCACTGCTACAAATGTGACAGTTTAATGTTACAAACCTGTTAGAGTTACAATGCGATTAAAATGGCACTAACCAAGTTAAAGGACTTGTTGGTTTATTATGTTTATACTTTAATAAATGCCATTAATTTTTGCAATTATTTATGTTTCGACTACCAGTCACCAACAAACCTATGAAAATATGTGTATATTCATATCCCAAATATAAATACAAATGTAAGATACATAACAGAGCAATAATTGTTCTAACAACCCTGAACCTACACTCGTGTATTAACCTATGAAAGGTGGATTATGTACTTCAAACACAATCGGTTGGTGAAGCCTGATTTAAATTGTGAATTTACTATAATTTCATGAAGAGCTTTATTATAAAATTTAGCGACAAAATGCTTTTGACTAATCTTATAAAAAATGTTACAAATTTCACTGATTGTTCCGCTAAATAGTCTACACTTCTCGCACTAGACAACAGTCAAAGCAGTGTGAACACCTCTATTCGCAGTTCGTGCTTTTCCATATGTAGTGAAGAAAATGAAAAGCTTCAACAAAGTGTCCCAAGTATAAATTACTGTCTGTCTGTGTAAACCAATAAAGAAATTACAAATGAAAAGGTCTCTTTAGACGAATGAAGAGTAGAGATTTTGTTTTCGTAGTCGGCTTCCCTCGCCGGACTGACACCCCCTAGAACTTACAAGCGGATACCTAGGGGTCAGAAGCCTATCGGGGTGCAAAAGTCACGAAACCTCAGAATGGAGAACCTGCAACAAGTAGCCGGTCCGTATCCAGGCGTGAGCGTGAGAAACTGGATGATATGAATGATATGGAATTAAACCAAAATGGACGATAGAAAAGGTGATAATGGAACAATTGGTGGAATGAGTGGCAGCGGAAACCGGAGGACTCGGAGAAACACGCCCAGATACCGCTTTGTCCATCACAAATCCCACATGCGAGCGCTGGGGGATCGAACACGGGTCGCCTAGGTGGGACGCGAGCAGTCTATCCACTCGGCCATGGCGACACCTAAGAGTGGAGAATACGGTGGAAATTTACTACCCTGTTATAAAAGCAATTTCGGTTTAAGCTTTGGTATAAAACAAGTCTATTAGCATTTGCTTGTATATATTTTAATTCATTGTTGTGCGTTTTATAAATGTATTAAGTTATATGAGACTGTCTCGTATATTGAAATCATATCAAAGACAAATATAACATCTATGTATTTCACAGTTTTACACTTCCACAAGATGGTACAACTACCCCGTATTTGTCGTATGCAGATATCTTTCGTGCATTAAAAGGGTTATAAAAATCAACTGGGATGCTTCAAGTTAATCCGCTCAGTGAGGAACTGATGTGCACGACCTTAGATTTTCTCATCTTGCTTATCAGTGGAGAAGGTGAGAGGGAGACGCTCATTGAGATGTGTAAAACGAAGGTTTCTCACGCCAGTTCCCCAATGAGCGATTTTAACTTAAAATAACCCCGTTGAGCTCTGCAACCCTTTTATAGCAGGAAACAATATCTGCACACGATACTCCGGGCAGTTGCGCCAACTAGTAGAACCGTTTTATTACTTTCTCTAGCACGTGTGTACAATGCACATAGTAGGTAGAGAAGATATTTTATTCCACCCAAAAATTCGATACCGAGGTTTCACCGTAAATACCTGTTCCGAGACCTCCTGAATCCCCCACCCAAAAAACTCTTTTTTAGAATAAAATTCTTTGGTCTGTATGTCTGTGTGTTTGTATGTGTGTGTGTGTTTTTTGTGGGCAGCATAACTCATAAACGAAAACTCCATTAAAAACAAACTTGGTATGTAAGTTAAGCATTTTTCAAGGTTACGATACGAAGGTATTCAGAAAAATCCCCCACCCCCTACATGGTACATTTTTCTTAAACCTCTATTTTCTCAAAAATGGGTTAACGATTTTGATTAAGGTACTATATATTTTAGATATTTTCAGACAATAAAACTTACAACTTGAAATTTCTGGGAATATTTTCAGCAGACCTCTTCATTCTGAATGACATTTTATAACTTGCAAATCGTAAGAGTTGACTAGAACTTGACATGCAAAAAATGTGTATCTCATTAAAACACACAATTTAACAATTTCCGAGACATTCCCTGTTATTGGTTTCAGACGGAAACTTTCATTCGCTTCATATGTGTGTTTTACTCCTGGCTAGTCAAAGAGAACCGAATTTCAATGTCAATCGCATAGCGACGGCTTTTAAGACATTTGACTGTCGGTTTAAACTAGTGTATTGCCTTGTTTGTTTTCTACTTCCACTGAAAAAGTAATACGATCATTTCTGCTGATATTTGCAGAACATTTTGGTTTTAGAACAGGTAGAAAAAGTCATATGAATGGGAAGAATTAGATATTTTTCAGCTACTCATCTGTATCAAGGAAAAGAGATATTGCAGAACTATTCTGGTTTATTTATGGAAGCAACGTGAAGGTTCTAGCCGCGCTGTGTTCGGTTTTTTTTACAGCGTTTAACTCCCGCTTTTGTTTCATATAGCACAGCATGCATTGGCACTGATGATATATGGAATGAAGTTGGAGCATCGGTGGAATGCGATAGCGGACCGGAGAACCCGGAGAAAACCCTGCGCCGCTTTGTCTACCACAAATCCCACATGCGGTCGCCTGGACTCAACCCTTAGTGAGAGGCGAGTGGTCTAATCACTCGGCCACTGCGCGATCTCTGTGTACTGTTGTGTAGATTAGTTCTAACAGCCCGCTTCTACATTATTTCGATAGCGCGTTGTTCCGAAATTCTGTTAATGTGATTAAATATAGGATTTGTTGAATGCTTTGGTGCATTTCTGGTGATCGAAATTTGGAAATATACTGCATAATATCGGTATTTTGTGTATTTTCTATTCAGAATCATTTCCATTTGTTAGGAGGGTCCGTATACGGAAGCCCACCGGTAAAATATACTGTATGACATATTCGCATACGGATCTTCAAATTATAATGGAAAATACTACTAATCTCTGAACACAACACATTTTCCTTATCACGTCTTATAATTTTCTGACGCGAAAACCCACACTAAACTTTTTGATATGAATACTATATTGTATAAAATGTTGCATGTCCATAAGTAATAAAAGTCTAAACGACGAAATAATGTTGTCCTCCATGGTCTAATGGTAAAATGCTAGTTTTGGGTTTCCAAAGTAGTGGGTTCAAATCCGGCAAGGGGTGGTGGATTATTCTCGGGCTTAAAAAACCCATGCATGGCTTTCGTCGGAAAGGAAGTACAGCCTTTGGTCCCGTATCGTAGATTTATGGCACATAAAAGAACCTTAAGCTGATAAAAAGAGCTCTGAGCAAAATTCAGCGGTGTTTCACGGCCAATGTCGAATAGGACTTGAGAACCACAACAGTTAAGCAGCGTCCATAAATAAACCAAAAAAATATTTTTCGACTAAAATCACTTCATTTACGCAATACATGAAATCTTAAACTGCGCTGAAAAAGGAGAAAATATTATCTTCGAGCAAACGTTAGAATGCTCTAACATTCATATCAACACCATATTTGCAAATTTGCTATATATTTCTTTATTTTTGTTTACGATCTTATTCATAGTTTGAAATAATTTAGTAAACTATTAGGTTCAGAATTATTGCGGATGGGCTCCCCAGTCATTAGATTATAGCACTGCAGGTAGCACATAGCGTAATTTGAGACTCATTTTGTCCCTGAAAGTGAGTGACGAGGGGAGATACCGGAAGTGCGACCAAATACGGATGACGACAAGTGCAAGTATGGAAGGAATTCCAAACGTTTCCAGATAGAATGCATCCGACATTCCCGTGCACACTTTCGCAAGCCCCTGAACACCAATTGCACTGCGAAGAATCGCTCATCCCGGAGAGTCCCAGAGGAAGGTCCCGACCAGGAGGACCCTACAATGACGCCAGGAAGGACCCTTAGCAAAGAGTGCATCCACCGTCCAGGTGCTACACGCCGATCACCGTAGCCTGGTCATTCAACCCTGAAACAGATTATATAGATGTGTTGGGTAAAGAAAATATATTTATTTTATTTTGTATTTGTACTAAGCAAAATACAATAAATATGGCTATACATTACCCCAGCCTAATATTGCTAATTTCATATGCAGATGTTCCTTAATATCTGAAACATTTTATTTTAAATGTGGTTGCTGCTGCTACTGCTACTCCTACCCCTTCTCCTACCCCTACTGCTACTGCTACTCCTACTCCTACTCCTACCCCTACTGCTACTGCTTCTCCTACTCCTACCCCTACTGCTACTACTACTCCTACTCCTACCCCTACTGCTACTCCTACCCCTTCTCCTACCCCTACTGCTACTGCTACTCCTACTCCTACCCCTACTGCTACTCCTACTCCTACCCCTACTGATACTGCTTCTCCTACTCCTACCCCTGCTGCTACTCCTACCCCTTCTCCTACCCCTACTGCTACTGCTTCTCCTACTCCTACCCCTACTGATACTGCTTCTCCTACTCCTACCCCTACTGCTACTGCTACTCCTACTCCTACCCCTACTGCTACTCCTACCCCTACTGCTACTGCTACTGCTAATGCTACTCCTACTGCTACTGCTACTGCTACTGCTACTGCTAATGCTATTCCTACTGCTACTACTACTGCTACCCCTACTGCTACTGCTACCCCTACTGCTACTAATACTGCTACTGCTACTGCTACTCCTAACCCTACTGCTACTGTTACTGCTACTGCTACCCCTACTGCTACTACTACTGCTACTACTACTACTACTGCTACTGCTACTGCTACTCCTACCCCTACTGCTACTACTACTGCTACTGCTACTGCTACTCCTACCCCTACTGCTACTCCTAATCCTACTGCTACTGCTACTGCTACTGCTACTCCTACCCCTACTGCTACTACTACTCCTACTCCTACTGCAACTGCTACTCCTACTTCTACTCCTAACCCTACTCATACTGCTACTCCTACTCCTACTGCAACTGCTACTCCTACTTCTACTCCTACCCCTACTCATACTGCTACTCCTACTCCTACTGCTACCCCTACTGCTACTAATACTGCTACTGCTACTGCTACTCCTACTTCTATTCCTACCCCTACTCATACTGCTACCCCTACTGCTACTGCTACCCCTACTGCTACTAATACTGCTACTGCTACTGCTACTCCTAACCCTACTGCTACTGTTACTGCTACTGCTACCCCTACTGCTACTACTACTGCTACTACTACTACTACTGCTACTGCTACTGCTACTCCTACCCCTACTGCTACTACTACTACTGCTGCTACTGCTACTGCTACTCCTACCCCTACTGCTACTCCTAATCCTACTGCTACTGCTACTGCTACTGCTACTCCTACCCCTACTGCTACTACTACTCCTACTCCTACTGCAACTGCTACTCCTACTTCTACTCCTAAACCTACTCATACTGCTACTCCTACTCCTACTGCAACTGCTACTCCTACTTCTACTCCTACCCCTACTCATACTGCTACTCCTACTCCTACTGCTACTGCTACTACTACTCCTACCCCTACTGCTACTCCAAACTGCTATTGCTACTGCTAATACTACTCCTACTCCTACTCCTAATGCTACTGCTACTCCTACTGCTACTCCTACTGCTATTGCTACTGCTATTACTACTCATACTGCTACTGCTACTGCTATTAATACTCCTACTCCTACTGCTAATACTACTCCTACTCCTACTCCTAATGCTACTGCTACTCCTACTGCTACTCCTACTACTACTCCTACTGCTACTGCTACTCCTACTGCTACTGCTACTGCTATTACTACTCCTACTCCTACTGCTACTCCTACTACTACTGATACTGTTACTACTACTCCTACTCCTACTGCTACTCCTATTGCTATTACTATTCCTACTCCTACTGCTACTGCTATTCCTACTCTTACTGCTACTGCTACTGCTATTACTACTCCTACTCCTACTCCTACTGTTACTGCTACTCCTACTGCTACTGCTACTGCTACTGCTATTACTACTCCTACTGCTACTGCAACTGCTACTGCTATTACTACTGCTACTGCTACTGCTACTGCTATTACTACTTCTACTGCTACTGCTACTGCTACTCCTATTGCTACTCCTACTCCTACTGCTACTGCTACTCCTACTCCTACTGCTACTGCTATTACTACTCCTACTGCTACTGCTACTGCTACTCCTACTGCTACTGCTACTGCTACTACTATTACTACTCCTACTGCTACTATTACTCCTACTCCTGCTGCTACTCCTACTCCTACTCCTACTGCTACTCCTACTCATACTGCTACTGCTACTGCTATTACTACTCCTACTCCTACTGCTACTGCTACTGCTACTGCTATTACTACTCCTACTCCTACTGCTACTCTTACTCCTACTCCTACTGCTACTGCTACTGCTATTACTACTCTTACTCCTACTCCTACTGCTACTCCTACTCCTACTACTACTCCTACTCCTGCTTCTACTCCTACTCCTACTCCTACTGCTACTCCTACTCATACTGCTACTGCTACTGCTATTACTACTCCTACTCCTACTCCTACTCCTACTGCTACTGCTACTGCTACTGCTATTACTACTCCTACTCCTACTGCTACTGTTACTCCTACTCCTACTGCTACTGCTACTGATCTTACTACTCTTACTCCTACTCCTACTGCTACTCCTACTCCTACTGCTACTGCTACTGCTATTACTACTCCTACTTCTACTCCTACTCCTACTGCTACTGCTACTGCTACTGCTATTACTACTCCTACTCCTACTGCTACTGTTACTCCTACTCCTACTGCTACTCCTACTCCTACTACTACTCCTACTGCTACTCCTACTCCTACTCCTGCTCCTACTCCTACTGCTACTCCTACTGCTACTGCTACTGGTACTCCTACTGCTACTCCTACTCCTACTCCTACTGCTACTCCTACTCCTACTGCTACTCCTACTGCTACTCCTACTGCTACTGCTACTGGTACTCCTACTCCTACTGCTACTCCTACTCCTACTCCTACTCCTACTCCTACTCCTAATGCTACTCCTACTGCTACTGCTACTGGTACTCATACTCCTACTCCTACTCCTACTGCTACTCCTACTCCTACTGCTACTCCTACTGCTACTCCTACTCCTACTCCTACTCCTGCTCCTACTCCTACTGCTACTCCTACTGCTACTCCTACTGCTACTACTACTCCTACTCCTACCCCTACTGCTACTCCTACTCCTACTGCTATTCCTACTCCTACTCCTACTGCTACTCCTACTGCTACTGCTACTCCTACTCCTACCTCTACTGCTACTCCTACTGCTACTCCTACTCCTACTGCTACTCCTACTGCTACTCCTACTCCTACTGCTACTACTACTGCTACTCCTACTCCTAATGCTACTGCTACTGCTATTACTACTCCTACTTCTTCTGATACTGCTACTCCTACTCCTACTCCTACTGTTACTGCTACTCCTACCCCTACTGCTACTGCTACTCCTACTCCTACTCCTACTGCTACTCCTACTGCTACTCTTACTCCTGCTCCTACTGCTACTCCTACTCCTACTCCTACTGCTACTCCTACTGCTACTCCTACTCCTACTCCTACTGCTACTCCTACTCCTACTCCTACTGCTACTCCTACTCCTACTCCTACCCCTACTCCTACTGCTACTCCTACTCCTACTCCTATTGCTACTCCTACTGCTTCTCCTGCTCCTACTCCTACTGCTACTGCTACTCCTACGCATACTCCTACCCCTACTCCTACTGCTACTACTACTCCTACTCTTACCCCTACTCCTACTGCTACTCCTACGCATACTCCTACCCCTACTCCTACTGCTACTACTACTCCTACTCCTACTACTGCTACTCCTACGCATACTCCTACCCCTACTCCTACTGGTTCTACTACTCCTACTCCTACCTCTACTCCTACTCCTACTGCTACTCCTACTCCTACTGCTACTCCTACTCCTACCCCTAGTCCTACTCCTACTACTACTCCTACTCCTACCCCTACTCCTACTGCTGCTCCTACTCTTACTGCTACTCCTACTCCTACTGCTACTCCTACTGCTACTCCTACTCCTACCCCTACTACTACTCCTACTTCTACTCCTTCTCCTACTCCTACTGCTACTCCTACTCCTACTGCTACTACTAATCCTACTCCTACCCCTACTGCTACTCCTACTCCTACTGCTACTACTACTCCTACTTCTACTGATACTACTACTGCTACTACTACTCCTACTTCTACTGCTACTACTACTGCTACTACTACTCCTACTCCTACTGCTACTACTACTACTGCTACTACTACTCCTACTTCTACTGCTACTCCTATTGCTACTCCTATTCCTACTCCTACTGCTACTCCTACTCCTACTCCTACTGCTACTACTACTCCTACTCCTACCCCTACTGCTACTCCTACTCCTACTGCTACTACTACTCCTACTTCTACTGCTACTACTACTCCTACTCCTACCCCTACTGCTACTCCTACTCCTACTGCTACTACTACTCCTACTCCTACTGCTACTACTACTCCTACTCCTACTGCTACTACTACTTCTACTCCTACTCCTACTGCTACTCCTACTCCTACTGTTACTGCTACTCCTACTGCTACTCCTGCTCCTACTGCTACTTTTACTCCTACTCCTACTGCTACTACTACTCCTACTCCTACTGCTACTCCTACCCCTACTGCTACTTCTACTCCTACTCCTACTGCTACTCCTACTCCTACTGTTACTGCTACTCCTACTGCTACTCCTGCTCCTACTGCTACTTTTACTCCTACTCCTACTGCTACTACTACTCCTACTCCTACTGCTACTCCTACCCCTACTGCTACTTCTACTCCTACTCCTACTGCTACTCCTACTCCTACTGCTACTGCTACTCCTACTCCTACTCCTACTCCTACTCCTACTCCTACTCCTACTCCTACTCCTACTCCTACTTCTACTCCTACTCCTACTACTACTCCTACTCCTACCCCTACTGCTACTCCTACTCCTACTGCTACTACTACTCCTACTCCTACTGCTACTACTACTCCTACTCCTACTGCTACTACTACTTCTACTCCTACTCCTACTGCTACTCCTACTCCTACTGTTACTGCTACTCCTACTGCTACTCCTGCTCCTACTGCTACTTTTACTCCTACTCCTACTGCTACTACTACTCCTACTCCTACTGCTACTCCTACCCCTACTGCTACTTCTACTCCTACTCCTACTGCTACTCCTACTCCTACTGTTACTGCTACTCCTACTGCTACTCCTGCTCCTACTGCTACTTTTACTCCTACTCCTACTGCTACTACTACTCCTACTCCTACTGCTACTCCTACCCCTACTGCTACTTCTACTCCTACTCCTACTGCTACTCCTACTCCTACTGTTACTGCTACTCCTACTGCTACTCCTGCTCCTACTGCTACTTTTACTCCTACTCCTACTGCTACTACTACTCCTACTCCTACTGCTACTCCTACCCCTACTGCTACTTCTACTCCTACTCCTACTGCTACTCCTACTCCTACTGTTACTGCTACTCCTACTGCTACTCCTGCTCCTACTGCTACTTTTACTCCTACTCCTACTGCTACTACTACTCCTACTGCTACTACTACTTCTACTCCTACTCCTACTCCTACTGCTACTCCTACTCCTACTGTTACTGCTACTCCTACTGCTACTCCTGCTCCTACTGCTACTACTACTCCTACTGTTACTGCTACTCCTACTGCTACTCCTGCTCCTACTGCTACTCCTACTCCTACTGCTACTACTACTCCTACTCCTACTGCTACTACTACTTCTACTCCTACTCCTACTCCTACTGCTACTCCTACTCCTACTGTTACTGCTACTCCTACTGCTACTCCTGCTCCTACTGCTACTACTACTCCTACTCCTACTGTTACTGCTACTCCTACTGCTACTCCTACACCTACTGCTACTACTACTCCTACTCCTACTGCTACTACTACTGCTACTACTACTCCTACTGCTACTACTACTCCTACTCCTACTGCTACTGCTACTTCTACTCCTACTCCTACTCCTACTGCTACTCCTACTGTTACTGCTACTCCTACTGCTACTCCTGCTCCTACTGTTACTGCTACTCCTACTGCTACTCCTGCTCCTACTGTTACTGCTACTCCTACTGCTACTCCTGCTCCTACTGTTACTGCTACTCCTACTCCTACTGCTACTCCTACTGTTACTGCTACTCCTACTGCTACTCCTGCTCCTACTGTTACTGCTACTCCTACTGCTTCTCCAACTCCTACTCATACTCCTACCGCTACTTCTACTGCTACTACTTACTACTCCTACTCCTACTCCTACCCCTACTCCTACTGCTACTCCTACTGCTACTCCTACTCCTACCCCTACTCCTACTACTACTCCTACTGCTACTCCTACTCCTACCCCTACTCCTACTGCTACTCCTACTGCTACTCCTACTCCTACCCCTACTCCTACTGCTACTCCTACTGCTACTCCTACTCCTACCCCTACTCCTTCTACTACTCCTACTCCTACTGCTACTGCTACTCCTGCTCCTACTGCTACTGCTACTCTTCACATTAAAAAAACAACTATGTGCTCGATAAGTATGTTCCTCCATATATTGTACAATGAGTCCTTCTTTACAAGTGTTTTCTCAGGTAACATTATAATTATCTCAGCTTCAGTGTTATACTCTATATGGGATATTTGAATGCATTCCTTTAATCACCACACACTCACTCGTAATCAAGGAGTAATACTTCTTTGTTTGTTATTTAATTTATCCACATATATTTCTCTTAGCTATGAATTTTATAGGTACCTATATATTTCTCATAATCCTTTTTTCCCCTATATTGATAAACAATGTTTGCATTTCAATATCTTCATATCACCTCATAGTTGCTTTCCAAAATCACCACTTACGTGATTTTCCCTCATACTCTAAATTTCCTATAGTCCATTATAGGGCTTAGGAATATTCAATTTGTGTTGGCTAACTTCCTTGATGAAAAGTTTATACAATAACAAGTTTAGGTCATTGCGGCCACACGCTTTCTTCAAGACAACAAATGCCATATACAATCCCCCCCCCCTTTTTAAATATTTTATACTAATATTTTAATTATGAATAGATTATGTGCATATCTTCTCCGCCTGAGCCAACTCGCCTGCTGTTGTAAGCTCTATAACTGTCGCAGCTTGATAATTGCCTGGGGCAAGCTGCTATAGCTTACTTGGCAGTAAGTTGGGCTGCCGCTCTAGCAGGCGCATTCATATGGGCGAATGGATGAAAACAAGCCTGCATGGAAAAGTTACTGTGCTGACGAACTTCCAGAAAGGATAAAAAGGAATTCCCTATGTTCTTCACACCTGCTGCACACTACACATTTTTGCTACCATTGTTGATGAGGCTGTTGCTGAATCGAATTCACCGCAAACGTAATTTTAGGACTAGCCAATTTTGGAAACATTTCTATGGATTTGCTTTTGAAGAGTCATGTAATAAATTACTAATAAAAGTGTATGTAGTAAAGCATAATCATAAGCATTTGTCTAGAGCACCGCAAATAAAATAAGTAAAAGGAATATTTTGAGGGAATTAATAATCCGAAAGTCCCTGTGAAATAAGAAAATTATTATCCCTATTTAAGACAAAGGATTACTTCTTAAAGAAATAATTTTCCAAAAACAAAATAATGTATCATTATACCGAATTTTGACTTGTTTCCTTTATAACTGGATCCAAAAGTCTGTACCTGCTGATGATATGGCATAATACGACCGACATGGGCAACAGAATACTTCGTCTTTAATCAACACGCTTCACACATATACAACAATACACCACATCAATAAGACATGGCTCTTTTAAAACCAGAATAATGGAAAGGACGCTTCTAGCTCCAAGAAGTGCGCATCGCCTGAAAATGTGAAATTTCTCTTATGTACAAGGTTTTGATTGATGCTTACAACTGAAGCATTAAATGACATAACGAGCGTTGTCATAGACCACAGTCATGACACAGGTAGAGCATTCATAGGTAATTTAAAAGAATATTGTAAAACAAATCCTTGCAACTGAGGTTTACATGTAACAATGAAGTTTAGGTGCTCAATGAAGTTTCATAACATTAAATGTGAGTTCTTTTTATGGACGCTCTTTAAATGCGGCGGTTCTCAGCGTCCGATTCTATACTGGGCGTGAAAGTCCACTTAATTTTGTTCAGAGGCTTCTTTATCAGGTTTAAGGTTCTTTTACTTGCGGCAAATCTAGACAGGGGACCAACGACTTTACTTCCATCCCAAAGGGAAATATCTTGGAGCATATAGGAAACAACATTAACATGTGAACAAGACAGCACACATAACGCGACTATTTCTTTTGTATGATGCCAATTGTGCGCTACATCAAAACCAGTCACTTCTGTTTTTCTCTCATCAGTGCAACCCGCTAACCAGGACGGTCGTCTCCGCATATCCGGAACGCCGATCTCAGGGTAAGGGGTGTCTATCTCCTGATGTTCCAGTGCTTCGGCCACACGTTTTCCACATTCAATCTTGGGTGCTTCAAATTGAAAACAGCAACGTGTATTTGGAGCAAGAACTTCGTGTGCCACATTGATGACACGAAAACTTTTTGAGCTATTAGCAGTGTGAATATAGTGACAGGTTCCTTGTATTATTAAAGATTTGAAACTTTCTGTGTGTTGGTTATTAGTAATGATTTCAAGGGGTACTGACGAAATCCACAGAGTTAAGATGGTCAAAAGCATGGATTTTTCCGACTTCAATTTAACTCAGTTGTTAATCCGTGAAATCATTATTATGGTTTCTTGTAACCTCAGCTATTTCACTGTAAGGAGCTTGAACTCAA
Organism: Hymenopus coronatus; assembly: GCA_030762935.1. Classification (NCBI taxonomy): domain Eukaryota; kingdom Metazoa; phylum Arthropoda; class Insecta; order Mantodea; family Hymenopodidae; genus Hymenopus; species Hymenopus coronatus. The sequence continues at coordinate 231,456,904 of CM060900.1, read as the reverse complement.
GAATCAGCAGAGTAGTGTGGGCTTCACCATCTATATATAATATGGATTGATGACAGAGGCGCACTACAGGCTTCGAGATTTAAGGTGTAGAAATGTTATTCCACTGGAGATTTGCAGGCATTATTCATAAATCTCTTCACACAAGTGTCCCTTGAAATCTGTAGTGATAAATTACGCCTTACTTACAAATCCCTATTAGAACTGGCACAACATGGGCACTATTTCCTATTATAGGTAGGTAGATCTTGGAATTCTTGCTCACATGTTTAATGAAAAGTGATTCTTTAGAGGATATTCTGTTGCATCGCGCAACATCACTAGCTGCACATGAATGGCGAACCAACACATTATAAAGCCCTTTCTCCGTCTTGCATATACAAACAGGGCCGGTGCGTTAACTGCAGCGGGTCCATAGCCTGCGACATTTTATGCAGGAAATCACACACACACATTTCTTTCTAAGGCACCCAAAAGTACTATAAGTCGCAACAGACTACAAAACTGCTGCCCTCTCCAGCAGGACCATCGCTGCTTACTCTTGCATGACCATCCTGTAGCCGGTAAACCCAGATAGAAGCCAGGTACCACACTGAATAAGCTCCAAGAAAATTCTAGTGATAAAAGTACACCAGGATTATTTTCTACGCAGCGATACACCATTGTTTATTTTGCTGAATGTAAAGTGAACGTAAGCTCCACATTAATATAGCAACCCGTGTCAGCATTAAGGCAGATCACATTAAAATTAATTTAGTTAAATAACCGTTGCACCATTCTCGTTAACCAAACCCGTCGGGAACATGGATTTAACCGCGGTAAAAATTTCACCAGGGTAATCATTACACTCGCGGTTTAGTAAGCGTGATTAGCTGGCAGGCGTTCACCTTAGTCGACCGCCCAGCTTGTTGAAAGTTAACTCTAATGAACACACCGCAAGTAAATTGCGTCGTCCCTTTGCCACTTGTGTTGCCTCTTTTTTTTTTCCTGAAGCATGGCATGCAATGGAGAAAACAAAGATCGTAAAATTTCTCTTAACATTAAGTATAAATATTCTTAAATTTATTTTCTAAGAAAAATAGTAAAAAATAGAGGTAATAACCTAGAGACGGAGACGTGCTAAAGCTGGCGTTGCATTTGAGTAGAGACATATGCTCAACTGTTTAACTGGAGTTCCTTTTCTTTTCTTTTTAAAGAGATTTAAGGCCAATTTAGTTTACAACAGACGAGATTCACCTTCTGACATAGAGAAACAAAAACAAAATCACACTTGACAAGATTTGATCTCGCAACTACTCTCATCCCACGAAAATGCCTTGCAGCTTTGCTTCTGCCATTTTGTTACCGGATTATTACATATGTGAATGTATCCTAAACTCCTGAAAATGTACCGATCCTGTGTTCCGAAGGCAATACCTGTTGGAGGATTTATTCGCACACATGCCCACCTCCTTCATACATGAAAATAAGAACACTTTATAACAATTTCCCTGAAAATGTTTAATGAGTTTGTTTCGTTCGTGAAATAAGTGAATTTATTACGTCTCTTTTTCATGCGTGTCTTGTAGATATTTAATGAGATAAATAATAATGATGAGAACGTGTTTAGTGCTCAAACTAAACTAGGTGTACTGTAAACCAATAATTTGTATTTCTCATCATGAAGGGCAAAGCAAAATGTCACTCTTTCATCCTGAGATAGCAAATTATCTTGAATATTTGCGGATTCTTATATCAATACGAATTTCCATATAAATGTTCCATTACTGTATTTTCGGAGTTTTTTATTTGCAAATACCAGCACTCGAGACCTGTTGTCTTCTTTTAGGATACTTGATTACGTTGCAAACTTTTGCAAATCATGTACAGCTCTCATTAATTATTCATTATGGGTTGTCGTATCAGAAAACATTACCTGAATGTTATGTTAGGTTTTCTTTAACATCAGCATATTATATTATTTGAGTTTTTATTGGAATATTAAATTAAATATTCAACTTTATATTTTGCTCCTTTCTTTCCATTTTCAAAGCACTATAGATGGGACTGATAGACTCCGCACAGTATTTACGATACTGAAAATTTAGGGCCATTCACTTCCTATGTGTGTGTATCAGAGCGAGTTGCGCAGATTTTATGCAAATCAAAATTTGGTGTACGCATATTCAGAATTGTTTGTTTTTATGTTATATTCATTTATTTACTTTTTTGTGTATCCCATATGCCTGAAAATTTTTCTTATGTTGCATTAATTATTTTATAATCTTATCTTTTGTAGAGCTTCTCTAAATCTCACATGCAGTAATTAAGCACATGTTTGCAGACAAAGCTACGCTAAAATATGCTCTTTTGTAACCGCTATATTAAAAAAATTCAACCCCCCTCACCACTCTGCTGAACAGATGTCAAATGCATAAAACTGAATACTGTAAACCTAAATAATTTAATTTTTAATAGCCTGTTTTAGGTTCTTATAACCCCTCCTATACTATTTAAATTCCTGTAATATTATCATGGAAACTTTGACAGAACAATACTTCAGCCAATTATTTACATCCCACATACGGTTGAAAAACCCAAAGGAAACAAAAACACAACATTTTACGCAGCCGTTTTCCTAAAAACGAGTAAAATAAACAGAATAAACCTCATGGTCAGTTTGTACCCTGTACATACTTGTACAAACGAAGCTTAGCGTATTATACTAACGACCTGTGACCGACAATAATTCCCAGTTATAGAGCTAAAACAGCATGTTCTTTTCATATGAGGCTAAATATTAAGATAAAGTAGTTATAATCTAAGATCAACGCTTGCCTAACATCATGAAAGGCTTAAGTCACTAACATAGAAATAAAGTTGGCAGACATGAAAGCATTTTAATCATAAAATGTCCTGACTTCAAGGGGAGATGTCAATTAGAATGGTCAAAATTTAAGATTTTATATTTTCTTTCGTTCTTTTCCCTAATGCTTAAATGCAATATTTTTATTTCAAAATACCATTAGGAAATGTCTAAGATGGAGATGGCTGTATGGGGTACACAAACTCTCTAAACAAAAGCCGGGTTGTTTCTCAGTAGAAATATCGTTTTGCTTAATGTATTTTTATTGTAATGTACACCTAAGCTTTGCCTTGGTTATCTCAAAGTTTAGGTACCCATATGTCATTAATTATGAATTTTATTTACTTCATTTATATATTTTTGTTGGCAATTGTTACAGAAATTATTAATTAAACTTTGTTTTAGTACCGCACCTCCATGAAACAATTTCGTGCTCTAGGGGGTATTCCAATTCAGCAAGTGCAGTTTACCAAAGTGTAAAAACTAAGATAAAATACTAAAATTATTTATTAATAAAATTACAAATTAGTAATTACAATGCCAATGAGAATTTTGAACAAAGGTATTTAAAACATTTATTTTACACATTTTTAATACCCAAGTTTAGACAGCAATTATAACACTAATTATAACAGTAAAGAGAATATTTCAGAAATATCCTTCATCTTACAATATATTTCCTGAAGATGCTTCTTTACATTAATTTTTTTTTTAATTTAAGCTGCTACTGTGTTACGAATTTAGATATACGTTATAAAATGTTTCTTATGAAACTTTGCACTCACATGTAGTATGCATAAGCTGCAATTTCATGTAAAGAAATTTTGATACGTGTCACTTTTCACAAATGGTAGAAAATGGCACAGTTAGAAGCAAACAAAAATTTTGAAGCACTATTTTCAAAACATACAAAGTAAACCAAGAGTTATAGGAAAAAACATTACAAGAAATTATTTTACTAATTCAATAAGCAGTATGGAAAATGAAAAATAATTATCCCTGTGAAATTTGAAAAAAATTATGTAAAATTATTTTTTTTCGTAATGAAATATTATAAATTCTAAACTTTAAGAAAAATAACATTTTGCCACTTAAAAACTTTGACTACCATTTTACAGAAACTAAAGTTGTGTTGGCTCATATTTATTAATAGGTATTTCCAACGTAAAACCTTATTTTCTTACACTTTTTCGTATTAAAAATATTTCACGCGAACCGATATTTCGCTAATATGTTTCAACAAAATTATATTACCTTTCAAATGTACATTAATGGAAATTTTAAAAATGTTTCTAAATAATCTTCCAACTTTGAGAAATAAATAATTACATTTTGATAAATCAATGTTTTTGGAGAGTACGGTAAGTAATACTTTTTCTTCAGTAATTGGATATAATGTAAGCAAATATAATATGCCATTTGTTTTTAAACTCTTTTGCTGTAAAACTGAATTTTTTTTATGTGAATATTTTTAGAAATGTACCACTTGGCTCAGTTTTGTTGTAACTATATGTTCAGAAAATAAAAAATAAAAAATTATATTTAAATCACTACGTGAGCTAGAAGTTTGATACAGGCAGTAAGTCACTATTTTGTGTACAATAACTGGTATGGATTTCAGCAAGATGTCTTACATATTGTGCATTTTCTAAATTTCACAGATGGAACACTTAATAGTGTAAAACTTATCCAAATTTTATAAAGCTGTTACCAAAATTAAGGAAGTTTTTTTGTATTATACGAGGGTCATTTTTTTCAACTTCCGAGAGGCTATAAATAAAAGACAAGATCATAGAAAACAATTAATTTATTACTAAAAGCTTTGTACACTTATGGTTACTTTTTAACATAATCACCAAAAAGATTAAGACATTTATGTACCTGTGCACAAGCCTTGGGATACCCTCTTCAAAATGTTGCTGCTAATGATTTCAAATTAACATGTTACATTTTAATTAACATCTCCCCCCTAAGTGAACGCTTATTACAAATTGTATATGTCACGATTAAAAGGCACAGTTAGTTCAAGGAATAGACGCCAATAGCTACTTTTTCTGCAATGACCACCTTTCACAAAAATTCACTAGAGCTTGAACAAAATGGAGGGACGCTGAGGAAAATATTTGGTCATGTTAACCTATAGCTGCAGTCTTAACGTGTTCATGATCTCACCTCACATTAAAATTCTTAATTAATTGAACTTGACCGGTTAGAAAGCTTGAGCATGCAGTTAGAAGAAGTTACAAAATGCACTAATCAAACGTATTAAACAAAGGGGTAAATAAGAATTTTTCCGAAGCCAATATAAAATAATAAGATTTCGCAATTAACTACTTTATTTACCTTAGACGCACCCTAGCGTATAACTGCGCATATAAACGGAGGTGCCATGAAGGAACGGAACGGTTTAAGCTGGTGTAGTTCCGCCCTAATAGCATTATCCTTCTGCCTTACCTCTTGCGTACACTTGACTCACTTAACCCCAAAAGTTGACTGGAGGGTTACAATCCCGATGATAGGCCCAATCATTGCCATGGCAATAATAGGTTTCTTGTTGTTAATGTTGTTGCTGCTGTTCTTCTTCTTTTTCTTCTTCTTCTTCTTCTTCTTCTTCTTATTATTATTACTATTATTATTATTATTATCATCCACAACACCATCATCCTCGTCATCAGCATTATTATTTGTGTAGTTTTTCAACCGGTTAAATGCAAGTTGGATTGACCAGGAACATTCCTGCCCACATGTATCCTCTGCTTTATAACCCACGCTAGAGAGTACAAAGTCGCTGGTGGGCATCTTTTCCATCCTTGTGTACTTCCATTTTCAGAAGTTTCTCTTAAAATAAAAGCCAGTTGGGCGGAAAGGAGTCATTGACCACTGTTTCCTATTGTGCGGTCCAAATCTGACGTTTTGCGAGAACCAATATGGCGCAACCGCGTCGTTGCCTAAGTGCTGTCGGATTTTGTAGTTATGCCATCGCGACATTATAAACTGCAGAGCACAGCCTACCACTGCACGAAATAAACTGCAATATTACCCCGACTCAAATGAAGTGTATATCTTCGTTTATATTTTAATGGATTATCTCAGGCAATAGGTGACTTTCGTACTAGGGAGTTTTTATAGAACTGTTAGCTTTGAATACTTCTTTCAGGAATTTGTAGCACTACTAGGAGCAGGCATTGTTGCTGTTTTCTTTTTTTGCTTTTTTTTTTTTTTTTTTTTTTTTTTTGTAATTACGTACGATTTTATTCTTCTAATGTGAAACCAAAGTGCCCATCAAGAGTATTAAAATTATAGTTTAATTTGTACTAGCAATGTATTTATTGCTGCTATAAGTAGTAATGTCATATAAAATATTAAGTATAAATGAATAAGACCAAATTGGAAATGCTGGGTGTAAAAATATGATTAGTTTTGTACTTTTTCAGAACAACGCATATTTTAACTTAGCTACTCGATGCCTTTCTGTAGTATGAAATAGCAGGCCCGCAAATGACACTGCACTTCGAATATTACAAGTGATGAACTATACTATTGGCATGAGGCAACGCCGCACTGAACCATATCAGTGGACACATCATGCGATTTGGAAGAAAGAAGCTCCTTCACTTGCAGTATAGGACTTCCTTGGGGAAAGATGGAGAGCACTAACCATTTTATACTAGTGATTTAGTATATCTGTGAAAGTTTTTAATGTAAGAATAGATTATAAATTGAGTGACACTTGCTAGAAACAGGTAAAATGTTATAAAAGAAGAATTCTCTAAGCAACGCGATGCCCAATTCACAATTTGGCGGTGTCGGTGATGCACGGTATTACTTCCTAGTGATCTTTTTAAATGTTCCTAACATTTACTTTGTTTTCTGTTTAATTGTCGTTTTCCTGTTCCCATACTCACACATATACACATTTCGCAAACATATAAGCACCCATGCCCAAGGCGGTACTCAAACCCACGATCCCCTGCGCCATGAAGCACCAAAGCGAGACACTTTAGCAAGCGTGGCCATTGGGGCCGGTTTTTTTTTTCTTTTTTTCTTTTTTTTTCTTTTAATACTGTTCCGGAGTCTGGTCGGGACTCCGGCGCTGTATACCCTATTTTTATTTACCTAATTTGTTTACTTTGTTTACTGCGTGATTACTGATTACAGTTTTCTGCTTTTACACTGACACACACACACACACATACACAAACATATAACACCCATGCCCAAGGCGGCCGTTCACAATTAGACTACACAATATAAAATTGTCCTTCAAAGCTCGGGGAAAAAAAATACATTTTTGTTGTAATTGTGTATGCTGTGAATATACTGGGGCCGCGCCGTGGCCGAGTGGTTAGACCACTCGCCTCTCACCGAGACGGTCCGAGTTCGATCCCAAGCGACCGCATGTGAGATTTGTGGTGGACAAAGCGGCGCTGGGGCGGGTCTCCGGTTTCCCCCGCCATCGCATTCCACCGGTGCTCCATCTTCATTCATGTATCATCAGTGTCACCGCCGGCGGTGCCATAAGTAGTTAAAGCGGGCGTTAAACACTACCAAAAAAAATGTGAATTTACTTAATACCACTTTCCTTAAGTTAAAATTTCTTGTGAAATAGAATGAATTTGCGTGAAGCTTGTTGCTATCTTAACAAGAACACATAAAATTAATTTCATGGATTTTGCCAAGTCGCTCTGTAACATATAAAGCAATTCAATTTTCGTCACATGGATTTTGTCCTGTTCATAATGAATGAACTGCAAAACTTCTAAAATAAGAAACACACTTGAGGTAAACAGACAAGGGGCCGTCCCAAGCATGGTCAGCAGTGAATACTTTCATTGGCGCAGCAACCAATGCAACATTTGAAATGAGTCCCAACTTTTCAATACATTATTACTTTTAAATTGCGCTAGTGAACATGTTCAATGTCTTTATTTTAAAGCGCTGCACTTCGCTGTTATTTGGCAAAATAATCCACTCTGTTTATAGAAAATGAGCGGTAATCGCTTAAGCTGATGCATTTCAGAAATTTGGAAAATCAGCATATTGTGAGATATTTTATTGAAATTTATACCAATTACTATACACAATAATAGCAATGCTTTTGCCATGTATCAAAATTCCAACCGTCATAGTTATTGTTTAATTATATAAATTCATTGTTCTAATAAAGATCATTATTTTGTTATATATAAGGACTGGTTAGGGTACAAAAAATAGTACTTTTCGTACTCTTCAAAAAGTCTTAGTTTTTCAAAATGTAATCGTTTATTTATCAAAATGGGTCATTATTTAAAAAACGTAATATGACCAACTTCTTTAATGTGGTTTTGAGAGGCAGTATAAAAAGTTTGAAACAAATTAGTTATCAATTGCATCGTGTGAAACATTTTGAGTATGGAAAAGTGTTGGAAAAGTGCTTGCGAGAAAATAAGACTTAAATTTGGGGGTAGCTATTAATAAGTGTGAGCTCGCGTATCCGTAGCTTTAGTTAATTGATAGTTAAATTTCGCTTATTGGGAAAAATGATATACTTCCATAAAGATTAGAATTCACATAATTTTATTATGAAAGAAGATATTTCTTAAATTTTAGCACATTTTAGTCAAATTTTAAACATGCATCACCCTTAACGGATGTATATAAATGCTGAGCACTTGTTGGGCAAAGTAATAGGGCAAAATAGGATACAGTCGGAGGGGAATCAGCACCGAGCCTCAGGTTATTGTACCAACGCCCCACTAGGGGGCGTACCGGGAGGGATGAGGTGAGAGGATACACCGAACGGCCAGAACTAGGAGCGACGGCACATCAATGAGGGTCCCTACCCTTTCCATCCAGATTGAAGCAGATGAAGAGGAAGACCTGGCCCCCCGCACCAAGGTTTCAAGGTACCTGGAGCGGTCATCGTCGCAGTAAACCAGGCGACGTCGGGGGACGGGGTCACTTTGGGTATCAATTTTCCCTGTCACGCCGTCCGGACACCAGCGCCAGGGCTTCCAGCCCGGAAAGAAATTAACGGAATGAATCGTAAATGAAATGACAATGGAAACGACATGAAGAGATAGGAAATTCAGGGGGTTGAAATAAACCTATCCAGCATTGATCTGGCGACCCGGGGAAACTCGCGAAAAAGAAACATGTGTAGGTAGGCCGACCATGTGGCGCGAAGTAATGCAAAAATGTGTTTTTTAGGCAGATCCAGTATATTCTTCAATCGTCTTGTTACTTCATTTTGAATTGGGCACAAAAGGAAAAAGAAAAAAAATTGCCAACGGAGAAATACTTTCCAATGTAAAACAAACAATAGCAGATGAAAAATTTGCAATAGATATTATCAGAGTAGGTTTTAAAGTAAGTTAGATAGCACATGATATTAATTCATACTGCTGCTGCTGCTGCTGCTGCTGCTGCTGCTACTGCTACTGCTAATAATAATGATAATAATAATAATAATAATAATAATAAATATTGCTACAATTAACCTGAAAACTATGCGGTAACTGTTGTTTACCTTTTGCGGCCGAGAAGCAAAGAGTAATCTAAGAAACTTATGCGCGGAAGTCTATCTGTTTTGAACATTTACAAGCTGTTTCAACTCTACTCGTCTGATTCAGAGTAAAAAAGAGGTAAATACTAGCTGTGATTTTATAAGTGTGATAGGAAAACCACGAACAATCAGAGGTCGAACTTCTCGCGAGGCAGTGATTTGAAGTGATTTTAATGATAGATTTATACCTACCATCTAGCGAATTTGATTGAAAGTGCGATGACGTTCGAATAAGCATCACCTCGAGGCCTCGAGGTGAACCAGCTGAACCGAGTTGTTATCGCAGCGCACATGTTAAAAAGAGATTGTTAGTTATCACTCTTGAGAAATTCACGGAACTGATAGACAGTGATCACTCTTTAGGAATTCAAGGAAGTAATTTATTTTATTTATTTATTTTATTAGTTTATCTATTTATTTATCTTGGTTGGAGTAAAGGCCATAAGGCCTTCTCTTCCACTCTACCAGGCAATACATTAAGTGCAATACAGCAGTGATAGAACGAATAAAGAAAGAAATACAATTTTATTCAGCTTAATAAAAACAAATTTAAAAACGTGCAACAAGTATACTGAAATGAAAAGAAAAACTATAAACAAAATTATTTTAAGTGGAATATTCATGTAGGTTGAAACGTCAATTAATCATATATACAATTCAAATGCATATTCATTGCCAGACAGACTCGCCCTCCAGGGCTTCCACCATAGGATATCAGAACATAAAGATTCCACCAACTGGATGGCAACTGCGTAGGGAAGTGCGAACGTTATCACATAATAAAGTGTGGAAACAGAATTAAATCCATAAAATACTATAGTGAAAACTAAACCTATACGTAATGCTGTTTCGAGTGCACCTTATGTATCATATTATATTATATTAATTTCCAGCACATAAAATATTAATAACAATAAATGCAAGTAGTGATGTATTTATCACATTATTATAGAGGCATATTAGGTTTGATTATAAATATATGCCCCAGTTTTCTGCTTGAAGAGTATAACTTCCCAGCAATCCCTTAAGTCTTCAAGTAGGGAATTCCAAAGACGAGCTACATCTATTGTAAATGTTGATAAATAGAAGGATGTGTGATGAGCAGGTATAGCAAGAAGGAAAAAGTGTCGTGAGCGAGTTTCTCGCTTATGACAGTCGGAAAGGATTTGAAGCGAGTATTTACATAGGTTGGAATGCGACAATGAAGTAGTTATAGAGAAATGATAAAGAATGCAATGTTCTTCTATCCCTAAGCTGGAGCTCTTAAGCTATAAGCTGTTTTGAGTGATGGTGTAACATGATAAAATCGGCGGAGATTGCATACAAAGTGTACACGCGTATTCTGAGCACATTGAAGTCTTAGCGTCAAATTTTCAGTTAGGTTAGTAAAAAGAGAGTGACAGTAGTCAAAATGGGGCATCACAAGCGTTTGTATTAATCATTTATTTATTGATGTCGGTAGAAAATCATTCATACGTTTTAAAGAATAAATTATTGAGAATATTTTTTTACATACATGTGTAATTTGTGTGTTCCAGTTTAAATCTTGATGCATATAAACCCCAAGATACTTTACTGTACTACGAAATGATATTTCAGAATTATTTAATGCAATGTGTTGTATGCTATCCAAATTTAGAGCTCGTGCCCCATAATGATTGACTTTTGTCTTTCCTAGAATCAGCTGTAGAGCATGTTTTAATGGCTAAGTTGATAGTGAATTTACGAGACGTGTTCCAGAACTAAGACAGTTTGGCCATAATAAAAGCATCATTAATAAGACAATGTTTTTATTTACAGTAATATGCTATTACATATCTGATTCACTTTTCTATTTAATTGCCGTTCACATCTATGCACTTTCTGTAACGCTGCACCAGCTTCTTTAACCCCTCGGCATAGAAGTTTGTCGCCTGGGGCTTGCACCAGTTGGTAACGCTCGTCATCAGTTCATCGTCGGTTTGAAATCGTTGTCCACCAAGCCACCGTCTCAAATTAAGGAAGAGGAAATAGTTGCTTAGTGCAAGATCGGCACTGTACGGATGGTGGTCAAGCAGTTCCCAACGAAACTCTTGAATTTTCTCTTTGGTTTGGGCAGCGGTATGCGGGCGAGCGTTGTCGTGAAGGAGGATGATGCCAGAGGACAGTTTCCCATGGCGTCGATTTTGGATCGCACGTGTTATTTTGGTGAGTGTTGCACAGTACACGTCAGCTGTAGTGGTTGTCCCACGGTCCATGAAATCGACCAACAGGACGCCCTTTTCGTCCCACAGTTCGTCATTTTGCGACTCGTGTACGGCGATCGCTCATCTTTTTGATTTGGTAGAACCGGAATAGCGTCACTGCATTGCCTGCTGTTTTGATTCTGCGGCGCTGTACGCTATCCACGTCTCGTCTCCCGTAACAATCTGGGAAAACAAACGATCTTCATGTTATCTATAGTGCTCCAAAAACTGTCGTGCACTATGATTCACTGCTCCTTGTGCTGACCGATGAGCAGTTTTGGCACACACCTCGCACAAAGTTCCGATTTCCAAGCTCTTCAGTGACAATCCTGTAAGTGACGTTCAAGCGACATATGGGAATTCCATAGCCAGACCACTAATCATCAAACGCCGATTACTTCGAAGTTTTTGGTTCACTTGATCAACGATGTCGTCGGTCCGAATACTGGGGCTGCGACTCCGCTGTTCATCGTGCACATTTGTGCAACCATTTTGAAATTTGCGACACCAGTGTCGAACTCATTATCTCCGGTTCATAAACTGGACATAACTCACGATGGATATCCGCAGCTGACGATCCTTTGGCAACTAAAAATCTAATCACAACGCGCACTTCACAACTGATGGGAGCTGTAATTGTCACTGCCATTTCGATCTGTTGTCATATACAGGCAAGTACCTACTGCGGCACACCAACACTGCTGTATGTTCCCCAAGAGTTGATAGACAGCACTGCAGGCGTAAAACGTCATTCAAGCCTATCATCAGTGACATATTGTTCCCTGACCTTAGTTTTGGAATACGCCCCGTAAGTCTTCATTATAGTCTTAATTGAGTTGTCTAAATCACTAGGCAGTGATCACTTTTTAGAAACCCACGGAAGTGAAAGGAGGTGGACAATCTTTAGAAACCCTTGGCAGTGATTGGAAGTGATGACTCTTTAGAAACTCACGGAAGTGATTGACAGTGAGCATTCTTTATAAACTCACGGAAGAGATTGACGGTGATCACTCTTTAAAACATTCGGAAGTAACTGGCAGAGACAACACTTTAGAAACTCCCGAAAGTGATAGGCAGTGATCACTCTTTAGATACTCAGGAAAGTGATTGACAATACTCACTCTTTAGAAACTAACGGAAGTGATTGACAGGGATTACTCTTTAGAAACTGATGGATGTGATAGGCAGAGAGCACTCTTTAGAAACTAACGCAAGTGATAGGCAATGAACACTCTATAGAAACTGACGGAAGTGAACACGCTTTAGAAACTGACGCAAGTGAAGGACAGTAAACACTCAATAGAAACGAATGTGATAGGCAGTGAACAATCTTCGAAACTGACGGATGTGATAGGAAGGGAGCACGCTTTAGAAATTCACGGAAGTGATAGGCAGTGAACACTCTTTGGAAACTGACGGAAGTGAGAGGCATTGAACACTCTTTAGAAATTCACGCAAGTGATAGGCAGTGAACACTATATAGATTGACGCAAGTGATAGGCAGTGAACACTCTATAGAAACTGATGGATGTGATAGGCAGTGAACACTCTGTAGAAACCGACGCCAGTGATAGCCATTGAACACTCTATAGAAACTAATGGATGTGATAGGCAGTGAACACTCTTTAGAAACCGACCCAAGAAATAGGCAGTGACCACTCTTTAGAAACAGACGCAAGTGATAGGCAGTGAACACTACAGAAACTGATGGATATGATAGGCAGTGAACACTCTTCAGAAACTGACGGAAGTGATTCATTGTGATCACTCTTTAGAAACTGAAGGAAGTTACAGGCAGTGAGCACTCTTTAAAAATTCACGGAAGCGAAAGGCAGTGAAAACTCTATAGAAACTGATGGATGTGATAGGCAGTGAACACTCTATAGAAACTGACGGAAGTGATAGGCAGTGAACACTCTTTGGAAACTGACGGAAGTGATAGGCATTGAACACTCTTTAGAACCTCACGCAAGTGATAGGCAGTGAACACTATATAGAAACTGATGTAACTGATAGGCAGCAAAAACACTCTTTGGAAACTGAGGCAAGTGATAGGCAGTGAACCCTTTTTGGAAAATGACTGAAGTGATAGGCAGTGAACACTCTATTGAAACTGACGGAAGTGATAGGCAGTGAACACCCTTTAGAAATTGACGCATGTGATAGGCAGTGAGCACTCTATAGGAACTGACGGAACTGATTGGCAGTGAACACCCTTTAGAAACTGACGCAAGTGATAGGCATTGTTCACTCTATAGAAACTGACGGATGTGATAGGCAGTGAACGCTCTTTAGAAACTGACACCAGTGATAGGCAGTGAACAATCTTTAGAAACTGAAGCAAGAGATAGGCAGTGAACACCCTTTAGAGACTGACGCAAGTAATAGGCAGTGAATACTCTTTAGAAACTGACGCCAGTGATCGACGTTGTTCACTCTATAGAAACGGATGTAAGTGATAGGCAGTGAACACTCTATAGAAACTGACGGATGTGATAGTGAACACTCTATAAAAATTGACGGAAGTGAGAGGCAGTGAACACTCTTTATAATCTGATGAATGTGATAGGCAGTGAACACTCTAAAGAAACTGATGGATGTGATAGGCAGTGAACACTCTAAGGAAACCAAGGCCAGTGATAGGCAGTGAACAATCTAAATAAACTGATGGATGTGATAGGCAGTGAACACTCTTTAGAAACTGACGCAAGAAAAAGGCAGTGAACACTCTTTAGAACCCGAGGCCAGTTATAGGCAGTGAACACTCTATAGAAACTGATGGCTGTGATAGGCAGTGAACACTCTTTAGGAACCAACGCAAGAAATAGGCAGTGAACGCTCTTTAGAAATCGACGCAAGTGATAGGCGTTAAAAACTCTAAAGAAACTGATTGATGTGTTAGGCAGTGAACACCTTTAGAAACTGAGGCAAATGGTAGGCAGTGAACACCCTTTAGAAAGTGACGCAAGCGATAGGCACACCAAACTCTTTAGAGACTGACATAAATAATAGGCAGGGAATACTAATTAGAAACTGACGCAAGTGATAGGCATTGTTCAATCGATAGAATCTGACGGAAGTGATAGGAAGTGAACACTCTTTAGAAACTGATGGATGTGATAGGCAGTGAACACTCTATAGAAACTGATGGATGTGATAGTCAGTGAACTCTGTATACAAACTGAGGCCAGTTCTAGGCAGTGAAAGCTCTATAGAAACTGATGGATATGATAGACAGTGAACACTCTTTAGAAACCGCGGCTAGTGATAGGCAGTGAACACTCTAAAGAAACTGATAGATGTGACAGGCAGTGAACGTTGTTTCGAAGCCGAAGCAAGAAAAGGCAGTGAACACTCTCTAGAAACCGACGCAAGTGTTAGGCAGTAAACACTCTATAGAAATTGACGGAAGTGATTGTGAGTAATCACTCTTTAGATACTGACGGAAATGATAGGCAGTTAGCACTCTTTCGAAACTCATGGAAGTGACAGGCATTGAACACTCTATAGAAACAGACGAAAGTGATAGGCAGTGAACACGCTTTAGAAACTGACGTAAGTAATTGACTGTGATCACTCTTTAGAAACTGACGGAAATGATAGGCAGTTAGCACTCTTTCGAAACTCACGGAAGTGATAGGCAATGAACACCCTTCAGAAATTCACGCAAGTGATAAGCAGTGAACACTTTTTAGAAACTAATGGAAGTGACAGGCAGTGAACACCCTTTGAAAACTGAGGCAAGTAGTAGGTAGTGAACACTCTATAGAAACTAACGGAAGTGATAGGCAGTGAACACTAATGAAACTGACGGAAGTTAAAAGCATTGAACACTCTTTAGTAACTGACGCATGTGCTAGTCAGTGAACGCTCTATAGGAACTGACGGAATTGATTGGCAGTACACACTCTTTAGAAACTGATTCAAGTGATAGGCATTGTTCTGTATATAGAAACTGAGGGATGTGTTAGACAGTAAACACTCTTTAGAAACTGACGCAAGTGATAGGCAGTGAATACTTTATAGAAAATGACGTAAGTGATAGGCAGTAAATTCTCTTTGGAAACTGAGGCAAATGATAGGCAGTGAACCCTTTTTGGAAAATGACGGAAGTGATAGGCAGTGAACACCCTATAGGAACTGGCGGAAGTGATTGGCAGTGAACAACCTTTAGAAATTGCCGCAAATGATAGGCAGTGAACACTATTTAGAGACTGACATAAGTGATCGGCGTTTTTCACTCTATAGAAATGGACGTAAGTGATAGGCAGTGAACACTCCATAGAAACTGACGGATGTGATACTGAACACTATAAAAATTGACGGAAGTGAGAGGCAGTGAACACTCCCTAGAAACTGATGAATGTGATAGTTTGTTAACACTCTCAAGAAACTATGGATGTGATAGGTAGTGAACACTATAGAATCCCGAGGCAGGCCAGTGATAGGCAGTGAACAATCTATAGAAACTGATGGATGTGATAGGCAGTGAACACTCTTTAGGAACCAACGCAAGAAATAGGCAGTGAACGCTTATTAGAAACCGAGGCCAGTGATAGGCAGTGAACAATCTATAGAAACTGATGGATGTGATAGGCAGTGAACACTCTTTAGGAACCAACGCAAGAAATAGGCAGTGAACGCACTTTAGAAACCGACGCAAGTGATAGGCGGTAAAAACTCTGGAGAAACTGATGGATGTGTTAGGCAGTGAACACCTTTAGAAACTGACGCAAATGATAGGCAGTGAACACCCTTTGGAAACTGACGCAAGCGATAGGCACACAAAACTCTCTAGAGACTGACATAAATAATAGGTAGGGAATACTAATTAGAAACTGACGCAAGTGATAGGCATTGTTCAATCTATAGAAACTGACAGAAGTGATAGGCAGTGAACTTTCTTTAGAAACTGATGGATGTGATAGGCAGCGACCACTCTATAGAAACTGATTGATATGATAGGCAGTGAACTCTGTATACATACTGAGGCCAGTGATAGGAAGAGAAAGCTCTATAGGAACTGATGGATATGATAGACAGTGAACACTCTTTAGAAACCGCGGATAGTGGTAGGCAGTGAACACTGTATAGAAACTGATAGTTGTGATAGGCATTGAACACTCTTTAGAAACCGAAGCAAGAAAAAGGCAGTGAACACCTTTAAGAAACCGATGCAAGTGATAGACAGCAAACACTCTATAGAAAATGACGGAAGTGATTAACTGTAATCACTCTTTAGAAACTGACGGAAATGAGAGGCAGTTAGCACTCTTTCGAAACTCACGGAAGTGTAAGGCCATGAACACTCTTCAGTAACTGACGCAAATGATAAGCAGTGAACTCGTTTTAGAAACTGATGGAAGTGAGAGGCAGTGAACACCCTGTGAAAATTGAGGCAAGTAGTAGGTAGTGAATACTCTATACAAACTAACGGAAGTGATAGGCAAAAAACACTCTATTGAAACTGACGGAAGTGATAAGCAGTGAACACCATAGAAACTGACGCATGTGATAGTCAGTGAACACTCTATAGGAACTGACGAAAGTGATTGGCAGTACACACTCTTTAGAAACTGACGCAAGTGATAGGCAGTGAACACTCTATAGAAACTGACGGATGTGATTGGCAGTGAACACTCCTTAGAAACTGACGCAAGTGACAGGTATTGTTCACTCTATAGAAACTGACGGATGTTTTAGACAGTGATTACTCTTTAGAAACAGGCGCAAGTGATAGGCAGTGAACGCTCTTTAGAATCTGATACAAGTGGTAGGCAGTAAACACTCTTTAGAAACTGACGCAAGTGATAGGCAGTGAACACTTTATAGAAACTGACGTAAGAGTTAGGCAGTAAACACTCTTTGGAAACTGAGGCAAATGATAGGCAGTTAACCCTTTTTGGAAACTGACGGAAGTGATAGGCAGTGAACACTCTTTAGAAATTGACGCACGTGATAGGCAATTAACACGCTATAGGAACTGACGGAAGTGATTGGCAGTGTACACTCTTTAGAAACTGGCGCAAGTGATAGGCATTTTTCACTCTATAGAAACTGACGGATGTTTTAGACAGTGATTACTCTTTAGAAACAGGCGCAAGTGATAGGCAGTAAACACTCTTTAGAAACAGACGCAAGTGATAGGCAGTGAACACCCTTTAGAAACTGACGGAAGTGATAGGCAGTGAACACTCATTAGAAACTGAGGCAATAATTGGCAGTGAATGCTCTTTGGAACATGACGCAAGTGATCAGCGTTGTTCACTCTAAAATATTGGCAGTGAACACTCTATAGAAACTGACGGGTGTGATACTGAACACTATAAAAATTGACGGAAGTGAGAGGCAGTGAACACTCTTTAGAAACTGATGTATGTGATAGGCAGCGAACACTCTCAAGAAACTGATGGATGTGATAGTAAGTGAACACTATAAAAATTGACGGAAGTGATAGGCAGTGAACACTATTTAGAAACTGATTAATGTGATAGGCAGTGAACACTCTATAGAAACTAATGGAAATGATACGTAGTGAACAGTGAACAGTCTTTAAAAACCGAGGCCAGTGGGAGGCAGTGACCACTTTATAGAAATTGATTGATGTCATAGGCAATGAACACTCTTTAGAAACCGACGCAAGAAATAGGCAGTGAACAATATCTTAGAAACCGAGGCCAGTTACAATCAGTGAACACTCTATACAAACTGATGGATATGATAGGCAGTGAACACTCTTTAGAAACCAAATCAAGAAATAGGTAGTGAACACTCTTAAGAAACCGACGAAGGTGATAGGCGGTAAGCACACTATATTAACTGATGGATGTGATAGGCAGTGAATTCTCTTTAGAAACTGACGGAAGTGATTGCCTGTGATCACTCTTTAGAAACTGACGGAAGTTATTGGCAATGAACACTCTTTAGAAACTGATTCAAGTGATAGGCATTGTTCAGTCTATGGAAACTGACGGATGTGATATACAGTAAACATTCTTTGGAAACTGGCGCAAATGATAGGCAGTTAACACTCTTCAGAAACTAACGGAAGTGATACGCAGTGAACACTCTTTAGAAACTGACGCAAGTGATAGGCAGTGAACACGCTTTAGAAGCTGATGGATGTGATAGCCACTGAACAGTCTTTAGAAACTGACGCTAGTTATAGGCAGAGAACAATCTTTAGAGACTGGCGCAGGTAATAGATAGAGAATAATCTGTAGACGCTGACGCAAGTGAAGGCTTTGCTCACACTATAAAAACTGACTGAAGTGATAGGCAATGAACACTCTATAGAAACTGACGGATGTGATAGGCAGTGTTCACTCTATAGAAAATGACGGAAGTGATAGGCAGTGAACAATCTTTATAAACTTGTGTATGTGATAGGCAGTGAACAGTTTTTGAAACTGACGCCAGTGATAGTCAGTGAAAATTCTCTAGAAATTGACGCAAGTGATAGGCAGTGAACACTCTTTAGTAAATTACGCCAATGATAGGCAGTGAACACCCTATAGAAACTATTGGATGTGTTAGGCAGTGAACAGCCTTTAGAAACTGACGCAAGTTATAGGCTGAGAACAATCTGTAGAGACTGGCGCAAGTAATAGATAGAGAATAATCTGTAGACGCTGACGCAAGTGAAGGCTTTGCTCACACTATCGAAACTGACTGAAGTGATAGGCAGTGAACACTCTATAGAAACTGACGGATGTGATAGGCAGTGAACACTCTATAGAAACTGACGGATGTGATGCTGAACACTATAAAAATTGACGGAAGTGAGAGGCAATGAACATCTTTAGAAACTGTTGAGTGTGATAAGCAGTGAACACTCTATAGAAACTGATGCATGTGATAGGCAGTGTACACACTATAGAAAACAAGGCCAGTGTTAGGGAGTGAAGAATCTATAGAAACTGATGGATACAATAGGCAGTGAACACTATTTTGAAACCGACGCAAGAAATAGGCAAGGAAAACTCTTTAGAAATAAAGGCCAGTGATAGGAAGTAAAAACTCTATAGAAACTGATGGATGAACACTCTTTGGAAAACGACGCAAGAAATAGGCAGTGAACACTCTTTATAAACCGAGGACAGTGATAGGCAGTGAACACTCTATAGAAACTGATGGGTGCGACAGGCAGTGAACACTCTTTAAAAACTGACGCAAGTGATAGGCAGTGAACAGCCTTTAGAATCTGACGCAAGTGAAGGGCAGTGAACACTCATTAGAGACTGACGCCAGAAATAGGCAGTGAATCCTCTTTAGAAACTAATGCAAGAGATAGGCATTATTCACTCTATAGAAACTGACGGAAGTGATAGGCAGTGAACACTATAAAAACTGACGGATGTGATAGACAGTGAACACTCTATAAAAACTGACGGAAGTGATAGGCAGTGAACACTCTTTAGAAACTGATGGATGAGATAGGCAGTGAACGCTCTATAGAAACTGATGGTTCTGATAAGCATTGAACACTCTATTGCAACCGATGCCAGTAATAAGCAGTGAACACTCTATAAATACTGATGGATGTGATAGGCAATGAACACTCTTTAGAAACGGAGGCTGGTGATAGGCAGTGAACGCTCTATAGTAAATAATGGATGTGATAGCAAGTGAGCACTCTTTAGAAACCGACGCAAGGAATAGGCAGTGAACACTCTTTAGAAACTCACGCAAGTGATAGGTAGTGAAAACCCTTAGAAACTGATTGATGTGATAGGCACTGAACACTCTTTAGAGACTGGCGCAGGTAATAGGCAGTGAATACTCTTTAGAAGCTGACGAAAGTGATAGGCATTGTTCACTCTACAGAAACTGATGGATGTGTTAGGCAGTGAACACTCTTTAGAAACTCACGCCAGTGTTAGGCAGTGAACACTCTTTGGAAACTGACGCTAGTGATATGCAGTGAACACCCTTTAGAAGCTGATGGATGTAATAGGCACAGAACACTCTTTGGAAACTGACGCAAGTGATAGAAAGTGAACACTCTATGGAAACTGATGGATGTGGTATTCAGTGAGCACTATTTAGAAACTGACGCAAGAGATAGGTAGTGACCATTTATTAGAAACTGACGCAAGAGATAGGCGGTCAACGCTCTTTAGAAACTGGCGCAAGTGATAGGCAGTGAACACACTTTAGAGACTGACACAAGTAATAGGCTGAGAATACTCTTTAGAATCTGACGCAAATGATAGGCATTGTTCTTTTTATAGCAATTGATTGAAGTGATAGGCAGCGAACACTCTATAGAACCTGACGGATGTGATAGGCAGTGAACACTATAAAAACTGACGGAAGTGATAGGCAGAGTACACTCTTTAGGAACTGATGTATGTGATAGGCAGTGAACACACTATAGAAACTGATGGATCTGATAGGCGGTGTATACTATATAGAAACTGACGGAAGTAATAGGCAGTGAACACTTTATAGAAACTCATGGATGTGATAGGCACCGAACACTCTTTAGAATCCGACACAAGTGATAGGTAGTGAACACTCTATGGAAACTGATGGATGTGGTATTCAGTGAGCACTATTTAGAAACTCACGGAAGTGATAGGCAGTGAACACACTATAGAAACTGACGGATGTAATAGGAAGTGAACACTCTATAGAAACTGACGGAAGTAATAGGCAGTGAACAATCTTTAGAAACTGGCAGATGTGATAGGCAGTGAACACTGTATAGAACCTCATGGCTGTAATAGGCAGTGAACACTGTTTAGAAGAGGAGACCTGAGATAGGCTGCGAACACTATAGGCACCTTCGGAAGTGATTAGCGAAGAAATCCCTTTAGAAACTGACGCAAGTGATAGGTATTTTATCACTATGTAGAAACTGAAGGATCTGATGGACAGTGAACACTCTTTAGAAACAGGCGCCAGTCATAGGCAGTCAACACTTTTTAGAAACTGACGCCAGTGATAGGCAGCGAACCTTCTTTAAAAACTGACGCACGTGATACGCAGTGAACACCCTCTAGAAACTGACGCAAATGATAGGCAGTTAACACTCTTTAGAAACTGATGGATCAGATAGGCAGTCAACACTCTATTGAAACCGTGGCCAGTAATAGGCAGTGAACACTCTTTACAAACCGAGGCCGGTGGTAGGCAGTAAACACTCTATAGTAATTGATGGATGTGATAGGCAGTGAGCACTATAGAAACTGATGGATGTGATGGGCAGTGAACATTCTATAGAAACCGAGGCCAGTAATAGGCAGTGAACACTCTATAGAAACTGATGGATGTGATAGGCTGTGAGCACTCTTTAGGAACCAACGCAAGAAATAGGCAGTGAATGCTCTTTAGAAACCGACGCAAGTGATAGGCGGTAAAAACTCTTTAGTGAGTGACGCAAGAAATGGGCAGTGAATACTGTTTAGAAACTGACGCAAGTTATAGGCATTGTTCACTCTATAGAAACTGATTTAAGTGATAGGCAGTGAACACTCTATACAAACTGAGGCCAGAGATAGGCAGTGAACATTCTATAGAAACTAAAGAATATGATAGGCAATGAACACTCTTTTAACCGAGGCTAGTGATAGGCAGTGAACACTCTTCAGAAACCGACGCATGTGATAGGCTCTAAACACTCTATAGAAACTGACGGAAGAGATTGACTGTGATCCCTCTTTGTAAACTGACGGAAACGATAGACCGGTAGCACTCTTTCGAAACTCACGGAAGTGATAGGCAGTGAACACTCTATAGAAACTGACGAAAGTGATAGCCATCGAACACGTTTTAGAAACTGACGGAAGAGATGGACAGTAATGACTCTATAGAAATTAACGGAAGTGATAGGTGGTAAACAATCTTTGGAAAGTGACGGAAGTGATAGGCCATGAACACTCTTCAGAAACTGACGCAAGGGATAAGCAGTGAACACCTAATAGAAACTGATGGAAGTGACAGGCAGTGAACACCCTTTGGAAACTGAAGCAAGTAATAGGTAGTGAACACTCTATAGAAACTAACAGAAGTGATAGGCGGTGAACACTCTATTGAAACTAATGGAAGTGATAAGCAGTGAACACACTTTAGAAACGGACGCAAGTGATAGGCAGTGAAAACTTTTTAGGAACTTAAGAAAGTGATTGGCAGGAAACACTCTTTAGAAACTGGCGCAAGTGATAGCCAGTGAAAACTTCAGAAACTGACGGAAGTGATAGGCAGTGGACACTCTTTAGAAACTTACGCAAGTGACAGGCATTGAAACCCTTTAGAAACTGATGGATGTGATAGCCACTGAACACTCTTCAGAAACTGACGCAAGTGATAGGCAGAGAACGCTCTTTAGAGACTGGTGCAAGATAGAGGCAGTGAATACTCTTTAGACACTGATGCAAGTGAAGGCATTGCTCACACAATCGAACCTGACTCAAGTGATAGGCACTCAACACACTATAGAAATTGACGGATGTGATAGGCAGTGAACACTCTTTAGAAACTGACGCCAGTTATAGGCAATGAACACTCTTCAGCAACCGACGCAAGTGATAGGCAGTGAACACACTTTCGACACGGACACAAGTGTTAGGCAGTGAATAATCTTGAGAAACTGACGCACGTGATAGGCATTCTTTACTCTATAGAAACTGACGTAAGTAATAGACAGTGAACACTCTTTAGAAACTGACGGATGTAATAGTAAGTGAACACTCTATAAAAATTGACGGAAGTGATAGAAACTGAACACTCTTTAGAAACTGATAAATGTGATACGCAGTGAACAGTCTATAGAAACCGAGGCCAGTTATAGGCAGTGAACAATCTATAGAAACTGGTGGATGTGATAAGCAGTGATCACTCTCTAGAAACCGAAGCAAGAAATAGACAGTGAAGAGTCTTTAAAAACCGAGGCCAGTGTCAGGCAGTGACCACTTTAGAGAAATTGATGGATTTCATTGGCAGTGAACACTCTTTAGAAACCGACGCAAGAAATAGGCAGTGAACAATACCTTAGAAACCGAGGCCAGTTATAAATAGTGAACACTCTTTAGAAGTTGATGGATGTGATAGGCAGTGAATTCTGTATACAAACTGAGGCCAGTGATAGGCAGTGAAAGCTCTATAGAAACCGATGGTTATGATAGACAGTGAACACTCTATAGAAACCGCGGCTAGTGATAGGAAGTGAACACACAATAGAAACTGATAGATGTGATAGGCAGTGAACACTCTTTGGAATCCGAAACAAGAAATAGGCAGTGAACGCTCCTTAGAAACCGACGCATGTGATAGGCAGTAAGCACTCTATAGAAACTGACGGAAGTGATTGAATGTAATCACTCTTTAGAAACTGAAGGAAATGATAGGCAGTTAGCACTCTTTCGAAACTCACGGAAGTGATAGGCCATGAACACTTCAGAATCTGACGGAAGTGATAAGCAGTGAACACCCTTTGGAAACTGAGGCAAGTAGTAGGTAGTGAACACTCTATAGAAATTAGCGGAAGTGATAGGCAGTGAACACTCTATTGAAACTGACGGAAGTGATAAGCAGTGAACACTCTTTAGAAACTGCGGCATATGATAGTCAGTGAACACTATAGGAACTGACGAAAGTGATTGGCAGTACACACTCTTTAGAAACTGAATCGAATGATAGGCATGGTTCTGCATATAGAAACTGAGGTATGTGATAGACAGTAAACACTCTTAAGAAACTGACGCAAGTGATAGGCAGTGAACACTTTATAGAAACTGACGTAAATGATAGGCAGTAAGCACTCTGTGGAAACTGAGGCAAATGATAGGCAGTGAACACTTTTTGGAAAATGACGGAAGTGATAGGCAGTGAACAACCTATTGAAACTGACGGAAATGATAGGCAGTGAACACTCTATAGGAACTGACGGAAGTGATTTGCAGTGAACACCCTTTAGAAACGGACGCAAGTGATAGGCATTGTTCACTCTATAGAAACTGACGGATGTTATAGACAGTGAACATTCTTTAGAAACAGGCGCAAGTGATAGGCAGTGAACATTCTTTAGAAACTGACGCAAGTGATAGGCAGTGAACACTCTTTAGAGACTGACGCAAGTAATTTGCAGTGAATACTCTTTAGAAACTCACACAAGCGATCGGCGTTGTTCACTCTATAGAAATTGAGGTAAGTGATAGGCAGTGAACACTCTATAGAAACTGACGGATGTGATACTGAACCTTATAAAAACTGACGGAAGTGAGAGGCAGTGAACACTCTTTAGAAAGGGATGAATGTGATAGGCAGTGAACACTCTTTAGAAAGGGATGAATGTGATAGGCAGTGAACACTCTCAAGAAACTGATGGATGTGATAGGCAGTGAACACTCATTAGAAACTGACGGAAGTGATTCACTGTGAGCGCTCTTTAGAAACTGACGGAAATGATTGTCAGTGAACACTAATAGAAACTGACGGAAGTAATAGGCAGTGAACAGTCTTTGTAAACTGACGGAATTGATAGGCAGTGAACACTCTCTAGAAACTGACGCAAGTAATAGGCAGTGAACAATTTATAAGAACTGACGGAAGTGATAGGCAGTGTACACTCTATAGAAACTGAAGGAACTTATAGGTAGTGAATCCTTTTTGGAAAATGACGGAAGTCATAGGCAGAAAACACTATTGAAACTGACCTAAGTGATTGGCAGTGAACACTCTTTAGAAATTGAGGCATGTTATAGGCAGTGAACACTCTATAAGAACTAACGGAAGTGATTGGCAGTGAACACCCTTTAGAAACTGACGCAAATGATAGGCACTGTTCACTCTATAGAAACTGAGGTAAGTGATACGCAGTGAACACTCTACAGAAGCTGAAGAAAGTGATAGGCAGTGAGCACTCTATGAAAATGATGAATGTAATAGATAGTGAACACTCTATAGAAACTAATGGATGTGATAGGCAGTGAACACTCCTTAGAAACCGGGGCCAGTCGTAGTCAGTGAACACTCTATAGAAACTGATGTTAATGATAGGCAGTGAACACTCTTTAGAAACTAACATAATTGATAAGCAGTGAACAGCCTTTAGAAGCTGACGCAAGTGTAGGCAGTGTACACTCTTTAGAGACTGACGCAAGTAATAGGTAGTTAATGTTCTTTAGAAACTGACGCAAATGATAGGAATTGTTTACTATATAGACACTGACGGAAGTGATAGGCATGGAACCTTTTTAGAAACTAATGGATGTAATAGGCAGTGAACACTCTATAGAACCTGTTGTATGTGATAGGCAGTGAACACTCTATAGAAACAGAGGCCAGTAATAGGCAGTGAAAATTCTGTAAAAAGTGATGGATGTGATAGGCAGTGAATACTTTTTGAAAACTGAGGCAAGTGTTTGGTAGTGAATACCCTTTATAAACTGATGATGTGATAGACACTGAACACTCCTTAGAAATTGAGGCAAGTGATAGGCAGTGAACAAGCTTTAGAAACTGACGGAAGTGATAGGTAGTGATCACTTTTTGGAAGATGACGGAAGTGATAGGCAGTGAAAACTCTATTGAAACTGACAGAAGCGATAGGCAGTGAACACTCTTTAGAAACTTGCGCAGGTGATAGACTGTCAACACTCTTCAGAAACTGACGGAAGTGATAGGCAGTGAACACTCTTTAGGAACTCACGCAAGTGATAGCCAGTGAATACTCTTTAGAGACTGGCGCACGTAACAGGCAGTGAATACTCTATAGAAACTGACACAAGTGATAGGCATTGTTCACTCCATAGAAACGGACGGAAGTGATAGGCAGTGAATAGTCTATAGAAACTGACGGTTATGTTAGGCAGTGAACATTCTATAGAAACTGACGGAAATGATAGGCAATGAACAATCATTAGAAACTGATGGATGTGATAGGCAGTGAACACTCTATAGAAAGTTATGGATGTGATAGCCAGTGAACCCTCTTTATAAACCGAGACCAGTGATAGGCAGTGTACACTCTATAGAAACTGATGGATGTGATAGGCAGTAGAATCTCTTTAAAAAACCGACACAAGTGATGGGCAGTGAACACTCTATAGAAACTGATGGATGTGATAGGCAGTAAACACTCTATAGAAACTGACGGAAGTGATAGGCAGTGAACAGACTTTAGAAACAGACGCAAGAGATAGGCAGTGAGCACTCCATAGAAACTAACGGAAGTGATAGGCAGTGAACACTCTTTGGAAATTGATGGAAGTGATAGGCAGTGAACACTCCTTAGAAACTGACGCAAGTGATAGGTAGTGAACACTTTATAGAAACGGACGAAAGTGATAGGCAGAGAACACTTTTTGGAAAATGACGGAAGTGATAGGCGGTGAACACTCTAATGAAACTGACGGAAGTGATAGGCAGTGAACACTCTTTAGAAACTGACGCACGTGATAGGCAGTGAACACTCTATAGGAACTGACGGAAGTGATTTTCAGTAAATACTCTTTAGAAACTGACGTATGTGATAGACACTGTTTACTAAATAGAAACTGACGGATGTGATAGACAGTGAACACTCTATAGATACTGGCGCAAGTGTTAGGCGGTGAATACTCTTTAGAAGCTGACGCAAGTGATAGGCAGTGAACACTCTTTAGAAACTGACGCAAGTGATAGGCGGTGAATACTCGTTAGAAACTGACGCAAGTGATAGGCAGTGAACACTCTTTAGAAACTGACGCAAGTGATATGCGGTGAATACTCGTTAGAAACTGACGCAAGTGATAGGCAGTGAACACTCTTTAGAGACTGACTCAAGTAATAGGCAGTTAATACTCTTTAGAAATTGACGCAAGTGATAGGCATTGTCACTCTATAAGAACTGACGGAAGTGATTCGCTGTAAACACTCTTTAGAAAGTGACGCATGTGATAGGCATTGTTCACTAAATAGAAACTGATGGATGTGATAGACACTGAACACTCTTTAGATAATGGGGCAAGTGTTAAGCGGTGAACACTCTTTAAAACTGACGCAAGTGCTAGGCAGTGAACACTCTTTAGAAACCGAGGCCGGTGATAAGCAGTGAACACTCTTTAGAAACTGACGCAAGTGATAGGCAGTGATCACTCTTTAGAGATTGACTCAAGTAATTGGCAGTGAATACTCTTTAGAAATTGACGCAAGTGATAGGCATTGTTCACTCTATAGAACCTGACGGAAGTGATAGGCAGTGAACACTCTTTAGAATCTGATGCAACTGATAGGCATTGAAAAATCTTTAGAAACTACCGCAAGTGATAGGTAATGTACACTCTTTGGAAACTGACTAAAGTTTGCTGTAGGCTATATATCGTTACCTTTCTTTTTTGTTCTTTTTTTTATAGTAGATAAATTTTGCAGGCATTTATTTGGTTCTGAAATATATACATTTAGTGTATAAGTATGTTCTGTTTTTAATGCTAAATGTGAAACGAATGTTTATTTGGCCGACTCTTGATTTTAATTTCCAATTGCTGGGGACTAATATATTTTACTATTGCTTTAAAATTTAATTTTAAAACTAATCTATTTGTATTCCTAATGCTGTTAAAATTAGCTGCTGAATATTTTACTTTATTATTTAGTTTCTGACACAACTTACAGACCCAAAACTATTTTAAGAACACTAGGAAAGGTCCACTATATGAGTGACAACAAAAAATTTTCTTTCTCTATATTGAGCTACGGCAAGGAGGGGAAATATTATACATATATCACAAAAATTTCGTCCATGTATTACATTGAAGATACATGAAATTTAACAAAAATACTGCTTAACAATGTCTACCCTCTATAATTATTTTACCTTTTATATTTGAGGCATATAGCATCTGTAAACTATTTTTCGACGGTTTATTTTTATCTGCTTTATATTGATCCAAATAAGTCTTTGCAAAAAGATTAACCTTACAAATTTAATTGTAGGTACAAGGAAAAGAGTAAACCAAACTGACAAATGTTTAAAAACAGGACTCTATATGACGACCTTAAACCTCAAACAGTTCTATGATAGTGTGAAAAACAACCAAGTTGCGACAGCCTCTTGAAAATAATAAACAAATACGAAAACATCAAACCAATAGCAACAGATATCTCCTAAATGTTTGACACCAAAAAAAAAAATAGTATTTTATATAATCAAATATTATTTTAAATAAATTGTGCTTTAAAGAGTTCTGTTTTTAAGTATAGTGCCCACAAACATTTAAAATAAGCACATGTAATCGTTAAAACGCACCCATCTATTAGTCGCTAAAGTATTTAGTACACACTTACTAGATTTGATATAAACGCACTTGTATTAAAACAATCGGCTGAAACTGCAATAGTAAAATTGCATTGTTTACTTAATCTTTGTTTGCCATTCACTTCCACAGTGACTATTAGGGATAGCATCTTGGAGACCGATTGCGGGACACTTACGAATACAAGTTGCGTACCTACCAAGTAGAGACCGACCTGCATTGGCGACTGCACACGCCGCATGTAAACAACTTATAGAAACACTTTGGGGAATGAGGCTCGAAGAAACAGTATACTATACAGTAAAATTCCAATACTGTTTTACAGGCCTTTGGTGATAGCAAATGGATTGCATGAAGATTTGCAATTCCAACATAAGAGCTTTGGAGATGCCTATATCTACACTAACATATTTGGAAACATCGACCATTGAAATGCCTCGAGCTCTGAGAACTGTCGCTAAATTTGTGCAAGCAATTAATCACTGACAACCATTTTAGACCATGTGAAAAAGAAAGTGAAGACCGTATTTGGAAAAAATGTCGGATTTTCAATAATGCGTGAAAGACGAAATGTTTTACGAGTGTTGTTACGGAAACAATTGCTGATAGATTACCTTAACCAATTGGCGACGATGTGTTTTATCTCTCTTTTGCTCCAATCACATCTTGTGATGTGAAGTGAAGTTTTTCACAATATAAAGCCTGTTTACGTGCCAATCGGAGAGCATTCACATTTTATACGTTAGGAATGTATGTTGTAGTGCATTGTGAAATCTATACATCTTGAGAAAAAATGAAATGGATAATGATGCTGATGACATGCTGCACAACCGCAATTGAATGTATGTAAATATTAAAGTTGTTAGTTCCCGTAAATCAGTGGTATTCATTTTACCACCCACCTAAGCTGAATCGCCTTTTCTGCTACTGAAAACATCACAGTGTGCCTCGCAACCACTGCCCCATTTTCCTTCTATTAGTACCACTGCATTGTCAACACATCACTACTGTATGCTGTGCCGCGCTAACTTCGATTCTGTCCCGCTATCGGTCCCTCCCTAGTGATTATGAACTTCGGATCAGAATACTCCCAATCACTGAATCAATGTCTAAAAGCACCATGAACGTTAGTGAACGTCAAGAGTGATCACTGTGATTGAAAAAGCATTGTTTATCTCAACACTAATACAAATTACCCATGCATACACAAAACTAAGCCACTAAGCCTGACTGGAGGGGGGTATGATAACCAGTAATTCACCGGTCGAAGATCTTTACACAAGGTTTGTGCTTGCTCTCACTTTATTCAGCCCTGGCAACAACTTTCACTCAATACTGATGGGTATTGCATACTGCACGCATACCCTTGTTAGTGAGTAAATCACTGGTCATGGCACGCAGCTGAGCCGAAAGGCCTAGTTTATCAACTATTTGAATTATAAGCTCCATAAAATGAATTATTTCCATACACTGTAAAACAGCATGGGCGAGAAAGTGCTGCTTAAATTTTCGTCACCCCGTGTAAAGGAAAACTTATCTGCGATGATGTGTGTGTATGTATGTGAATATTATGAGCTCAAAATGATGGGAAGCATCAAAAGACGCTAAGAAGACAATCTATTCCAAATTAAAAAAAGAGTCAACTATTAAAACTCAAAAATAAGAATTTACACTTACCTTCAATTGGGATTTTAAATATTTCTGAAACAGTTAAAATTATCTTTTCAAGGAAGTAAGGGGGCATAGCATGCATCATAAATCCTGTACTGATATATTTTTTAGTTTAAAAAGGTAACCTTTGTGGTAATTTTTTATAATCGTTTGTTATGTAGGACTTTACCATGCCTACAAAATTAGTTTAATTTTTAGGTAGTTTTTAGTTTAAACAATTTTTTTTTGTCACTCAATCTTGACAAAAGTTTCAAAATATGTTGAAATGGAGTACATAAGGTGCATAAGTTAAACCCTTTTCTTTTTTCTTTTTAATTCTTTCTTTGTTTTTTTAATATAATCGAATGAAAAAAATTAAGAGCTGAAATGTGATGGGAAATATCACTTTCATGTTAAATACAAAGGATTTTCTTGTTACTTTAGTTCAAGAAGAGCGGTGTACTTTAATTGTTTCGTTTATTTGCTCAACTTGTAAGTTCTTTGAGAAATTTGAATAAAAGCTCTCCTTTCTACCCTGCACTTCTTTTACACAAACATAAAACTATTTTTGGGTAATTTTTGGATCATGTTAGTTAAAACGATTGAAAGATATGAGTCGTCTGTTTCTTCTTTGTTTTGTTTCACTTATTTTATTGAGCAGGTTTAAGGTAGTTTAGAAAGAAATGTCATATGGGGATAAGATGTAGGTGAAACGAATGTTACAGTAGTTGTAATATTTTTAAGATCGCATTATTTGCAATGCAATTGCAACAGTTTATTTGGGTATATAAAAAAGATTATTAGCGCATTTTCTATCCTTCTTGAGATTAACTGAGAGTATTTCACATTTTAGTTCCTTATCACCTTTATCCAGGTGGCCCAAATGCCCCCTATTAAATATGTGCACATATTCCTTCGTTCGTTAAAGAAATTGCAGAACTCAACGGGGCGATTTCAAGTTAAAACCCGCCTCTGGAGAACTAATGATAGCGACCTTCGCTTGTGGTCAGGCGAAGTTCATTCTCTCCAGGTCTCCACTGGCGAGTTTTAACTTGAAATAGCTCCGTTGAATTCTGCAATCCTTCAACGCACAAAGGGATAACTGCACACGTCAAATATGGGGCAGTTGGACCACTTGATATATTTTGTAAGAATAGGATGTGAGGATAGGATACGGTAGGAAGGGACTCGGCACTGAACCTCAGATTATTGTACTTACACCTACGCCCCGTTCCAGGTAGGTAGTGATGAGATGATAGGATACACCAGACAGCCGGAACCAGAAGAGGCGGCACAGAAATGACAGGGTTCCTACGGTTTCCAGATTGAAGCACCCTGACAGTCGGACAGGCAGACCGAGCCTCCGCTCCATTAAGGGCCAAACGCCCCCAACAGGAGTGGTCCTCATCCCGGACACCAGGTGACGACGGAGGATAGAGATAGTCACTGAGCATCCTTTGTCCTGCCACGCCGCACCGAGCACACTTCAAAGAAATCAACAGGGTGAAGAATGAATTAAACGACCATGGAAACGACTTAGAGTAACAGGAAATTCGGCAGTTGAAACAATCTTCCTCAGCATTCGTTTGGTGACCCGGGGAAGCATCCGAAAAAAACAAGTTTCAGGTAGGCCGCCCACGGGAAGCGAACCTGCGACCTCCCAAATGCAAGGCAGGGACAAAACCGCCTGAGTTATCAGGCTGGGTTAAATTTTGTTAAACTGTTACTAGTAGATTATATAATTGAGCTACTGCTGAACTATGTTCTTTTGTATCAATTTTACTATCGTATTTCAGGATAAATTTGATAATATTCTGTGGGGGATTCGAACGTTGCCTGTTCTTCTTTTGCTTGGTTTGCTCTCGATGCGTAACCGCACAAGAAGAAACAAACGTTAAAACATAAGCACCTTTGATAATTAAAAACGAGCAACAGTTTGCGCAAAACTTAAAATATAAACATTATCTGATTATTACTAAAAAAACAATCTACTCAGTAATTAATGTCAGATTTATTTTCAAGCCAAGAAATAATTATGCTGTATACTGCAAAATGCTGCTAGTACACCACGTGGTCAGTCGAAATGCTACTGTGGTGACGTCATGCGCAAGAGGGCACAGTAATTGTTTCAAACTGTGCAGCCTGGGGGTATGTTAGAGTAAAATAGATCTTTACAGATCGCAGCGTGTGAGGAGTCCCCTACCGTTGTCTAGTCTTTATTTTTACCTTTACTTGTCAGTAAGTGAATCTTGTTGACTTCTCCTTGTGACCTACCTCGGCAATTCTTTCCATAAAGTACAATCCATGCTTAGCACTGTTGGACGTTTTAACTAAATACACCTGAAGGCCATCGCAAATGTAATTAAAGCTGTAGGTAAACCTACATATAAACCTGCATATCATCTAATTTTAAACGATTAATTTGTTTACCTTCAGTTCATGGAATATATGTATAATTTTAAGTTAAAGTCTTAAAGTTAAAGAAAAACTCTGATGAATTCCATTCACATGACCTTCTCCATCTATTCTACAAACAGACTATTCTTACAAAAATTATTCTTTTGTTTACATCATGCTAATCGAGATAAACATTACCAGAAATCGTCTTATTAGTAGCCTCCTTCTTGGCAGAAGGGAAATTAGGGAATACACTTGGCTAAAGCGATACTCAAATGTAGTGGCGTATCTAGAATTTGGCTCTGGGGGGGGGGGAGTCAAGAATATTTTTACAGTCGACATTTCCAGGTGTTTGGAATAAGCAACCCTCCTCTTCACACCAACATTTTAAAACTGCTATATCAATAGCCCTCCGTGGTTTAGAGGTGTTATGCTAGCCTCTAGTTTCCAAGATCGCGGGTTCAAATCTGGGGGGGGGGGGAAATTGATTTTATTCGGGTATAAAAATGCATAACATAGCTACCTTCAGAGGGGAAGTAGAGGCATCGATCCTGTGTTGTAGATTTATGGCACATAAAACATCAAAACTGATAAAGCAGCCTCTGAGGAAAATTATATGTTCTTTCATGCCTAAATGGGATGCTGAGAACTGTAGCATTAAAGAACTCCATAAATAAAACTTACTCTCCTTTTTAAATAATCAATACAAACTTATTTTTAGTTTAATTTTAGACGATATTGCAGATTACCAAGAACAAATTAAAGGAATGAAAGAGTTTCAGTAGTAGAGTCATTTGTGATCTAGTCGAGTATATTCCTGTATTATACACCTTAATATTTTTGTTTAAAATTTTATTAATTATTCAACTTTCATATTTTATGTTTAGCTTGTATTTTTAGTTTCTTTATCACGTATAATGTACATAATATGTAGGGAAGGTATTGCATTCCATCCAGAAATTTAAAGGTGATATGTTATCGAAAATAAATGTTTTGAGGGCACGTGAATCCCAGAAAAAAGTGGTTTTAGAATAAGATCTGCTTGTGCGTCTTTAAACAGCATAACTATAAACAAAAGTAGGTTAAGTACCAAACTTGGTATGTGAGTTTAGCATCTTTCAAACAGGCGACGCCAAAGTTTTTAGGAAAATTCCCCATCCATCCCAATCTACCGTTTATATGGAATATTTTTTAAACTTGTTTTCTCAAAAATAGCTCTAACAGTTTGGATTAAATGCCACCATATATTAAAAAAACTTAAAGGCAAATAAAATGTATATATTGAGTTTTGTGGGAATAGCCTCTGAAGCCTTCTTCATTCTGGAGAATTTTGGCATTAACCGTAAGATATAGATAAAAACTCATACTACACAAAAATGTAGATCTCATTAAAATATTTTACATTAGTAAATTTTTTGTAGGGTTAACCATTTCGGAATCATTCCTTGATATTTGCAAGAATTTACCAATGATGCTTTTCCCAAATGGTAAGTCCTCATTTGTTTATTTTTTTTTTTACTCCTGACCATACAAAGAGAACGGAATGTAAAAGTTATCACTTGGCGACCAGCTTTTAATAAATTTGACTATTGAATTAACCTAATATATTCCCTTATTTCTCTTGTACCTATAAGGAAATAGCTAATGATTATTATTCGAAAAATAATCAGCCGAAAATTTGTGATTATAATGCACTTGTTGTGAATCGGCTTTCCAATTTCCTCGGCGGATATACTGCCAACCATGGAATGACTATCACCTAAACAAATACCCAAAAAAATACCATATTTTGGGCAATTCTAAAAATTGTTTTGAGAAACTGGACATGTACCAACTATTTCAGATATCGCAAAGCCTACATGGTTATTTATCAGTTTAAATGCAATCAGTTGTTTACCATGTTTTTTAACTTATAACATGGTTTAGCTAAATGGTTTTATTAATGCGTGATACAATAATGCTCCATTTTTTATTTTCCTTACTGAAATCTCCCAGTGTCTGTAGCTCAAATAACAATGTAGTTTGGTTCATCAGCTTTGTAGACTTACTCTGTATTATGGTTAATGTACGGCACTTGGGTTTGATTTGCCTAAATAAGTACGTAATTTTAACGAAAAAATGGTCAGTTGATTAAAAAATATCTGATGTGTTCCATTCACATGACTTCTCTACATATCTGTTAATAAGTTTATGTTTATATTTACTTCATGTTAATCAAGTAAAAATTAGCAAGAATAATCGTATTACTTGTTTTCTTGTAAGCAGAAGCAAACTAATGGAGATCCATAGGTTAAAGTGATAGTCAAAAGCTGGTTGCTACGTGACTGAATTTCCTTTATTTGTCTGGATAGGAGTTAACAAAGTCCTGTATGACAAAAGTATGTTTTTAAAGATGAAACAGAACAAGGAGTATCTAAAAAATGATCAACCCCACGAAAAAATGTATATAACATGAATTGTGTGTTTTAACGTGCTCTACATTTTTTGTGTGGTAAGTTTTTGTCCATCTTTTATGGTTTAGCAGTTATGTAAAATTCCGTAAAATTTATCCAGAATAAAGTAGTCTTCAGCGACTATTCCCTAAAATTCAAAACATACATTTTTTTTATCAGGTAAATATCTCTAATATACGATATTTTAATCAAAATCGTTAGAGCCATTTTTGAGAAAATAAAATTTTTCGAAAAAGTTCCATGTAAAAAGTAGTTAGTAGTGGGGAGCAATTTTTTCCAAACCTGCGTGTCGTATCCCTGGAAGATACTAAACTTAAATGCCGAGTTTGGTATTTTACCAACTTTCCGCTTTTGAGTTATCGTGTTCAAAGGCACACACATACACAGACCTTTTTTGAAAATGATTTTTTTGGATACAGGGGACCCTAAAACAAATGTTTTCGGTGAAATTTCGGTATCGAATTTTTAGATGGAGTGCAACAGCTACTTTATACACTATATACATAGTACGTATAGAGAAAATAAAAATCGAATAAACACAAGTAAATAAGGTTCTACAGAATAGCGTACAAAAAACCGGCCGCAAGTACTAGACTGTACATTGTCGCCTGTCAGTTGTTATCTATTGTTGCGAAGTTGTTTCGTCTAGTTTTATAAATATAGACCTTTGTATTATATTATTTGTTATTTCTTTATTATGTAATTATTACAAATTTACTTATTTTTTGTTGTATGTGCTCGAGGCGGGCAACAATTCGCACGTAGTTGGCTGGCGAGCAGTCTGTACACGGGGCAGGTTTACATGTGCTACCCATGCGGAAAAATAATCAAATTGTGTTTTTTAATAAAATAATTTAAGAATAAGAAGAAGCTATGCAAATCTTAAAGTAAGTAATGAAGTACCCAATGTCATTAGAATTGATGAAATGAGATGTGTGTTTTGGCTGGGAATTAACTTCACACGCCGAAGCTTTACTACTTGAAAACTCAGCAGTGCATTATTAATCTTGTCTGGCACTGCATTGATCAGTTTAATCGACCTTTGTCACTTTCTGAAGTTGATCCATTTGTTTTCCTTTTAGAAAAGGAATAAATAGTGCTGATACTGGTATAAGCCTACCATTTTTCCCCATTAAAATACAGGACGCCTGAAAAGGTTGCATTAACTGATCATTACTTTCTGAATATGGTATTAACATAACATTAGAATGAAGGAAACATGATGTTGAATAAATACACTTTATAATATCCGAGTTCCCACCGTGTGCAATCGAAAATGTCGATTGCAAATTTTACAGTGAACTCTGTAATTAAGTCTTGTCTCTTCGAAGAAACGATATCTATCCTGTAAATTGGATAAAATGGTGCATTTCCGTTAGGCATAACAGCTTAAGTTCTTACAAATATCACAGCACATCAACTGCCAACAGCATATTGGGCTCATAGAACGCGCTCAGCAATAACAAAAATAAGCGAGATAGGCCCCGACTCAGCATTTCTCACAATAAGAAATGGCAACACTTTTAATTAGATTTTTAATTTAGGAAGGCAGTGTCAAGAAAATGCGGGACCTTATCGCGTTCCAATAAAAATGTTCGGGTCGCGAGAAGTAAAACAGGGGACTGTAATATGTTTACGGAACGAATGGCAAGCTCATACCGATATCGTCAGCTTTACGCTTTCTACCATGTCAATTAAATTGAACAATGAACAAACAAAAGGTAAATTAATTGGCATAACGGATCAACGAACGAGAGGAAAAGAGCACAAGTAGTCATTCGCTATCGTATCCAATGATACACATTGCACTAACGCTAAGAAGCGCTGAACCAACAGACAGGAGGTTATAGGTAGCAGTAGGAATGTTCGCCGTGTCGGCAATTCCTAGTTGCAGAGACTTGCTGGTTGGAAAGCGACTAACCCACACAAAAACCACAAATAATCTTATTTTATAATCTTGTTTATATACATAAGTTAAATATATTCCTTTATTTCTGTGCTATAGCAGAAAGCTGTTTATGACGGAGAACTTCAGTGAATGTGTCACTTTTAATTTAAACAAATGGAAGAATTTGTACGTAGTTTTTTGGGGAGGGCTTCTGGGGGGGTCCGGTCCTATTCGTCCCCCCCCCGTAAATACGCCCCTGCTCAAATGTTTTAATAGCTTGCCGCTAAGCGAACAATTGAAGTTCGGTTCGCTATGCATGGCCAGCACTAGGGAAAAAAACATAAATTGTGTTTTAATGAGGTTGCATATATTGTGAAGTAAGCTTTTGTCTAGCTCCTACGGTTTACCAGTTAGGCAAACTTCATTCAGAATGAAGAGGTTTGTAGAGGCTATTCCCGGATATAGATTTCATTTTTCATGTAAATATCTCCAATATACGGTATTTTAATCCAGAACTTTAGAGCCATTTTTGAGAACAACAAAATTTTCAAAAATATTTCTATGTAAAGGTAGTTTGGGGAAGGGAAATTTTCTTGAAAACCTTCGTTTTGCATCCTTGGAAGATAATAAACTTAAATACAGAGTTTTATATATAACAGTACTTTCGTTTATGGGCTATGCTACTCCAAGTCGCGCGTGCAAAGTAAAAATAAACATATGACATCGTGTTTTAAAACTAAATGGGTATAAGGTTATATCACCATGAAAGCGACTAGTAACGTCCCATCAAATTTTCATGTAGAGCAGAAAAGACTACTGATATTGCCACATAAGATATCTGAGTCCAACTATTTTGGATTGTTTTTAGGTATTCTGTTTTCTTTCTCAGATTTTCAGCCTAAATCACCTTTACTTTTAACATCACATGACTCTTCAGAGTTCAATGATTTCAAATGAAGCCATAACAACAGAAGCACATTAAGAGTTTTGAAGTTTATGTTCTGATATGATAGCTTATATATAGTCCTAAACGAATAAACTGGCAATATAGAAACTGCATACTTTGCGCTAAATGTTATATCATAATTTTCTAATAACTTTTTCTTCCTTCAAAGAGAAGAATTCATTTATCTATCCTGCTCACGTTTAAAGAATTTCTCCTTCATAGCTGCAAGTATGCGTATAGGGACATTGTGTTTCAAATAAAGGAAAGGACATTGGGAGTCAAGCTTTAAATTTATATATTTCTGTGGAGATGTTTCTGAAAACTTTGCTGTGATTGCATTGCTGTTATGTTAATATGAATGCTTATTCCCATTCAAGATGTAAGATATACATTATTGAATATATGTTAGTATATAAACACATTGCACAATCAAAATGTTCCACGCGCCTCAAAATTTGAGAAAATTGGTTGTCATTTTCTGAATTGGAACTTTGAACCACACATAAAGTTTATTATTATTATTATTATTATTATTATTATTATTATTATTATGTTGTTGTTGTTGCTTTTTAAATTTTACATTTTCATCCCTAAAATTGGAAATGTTTTCGCATTTTTTTAAAATTATTATTGTTGTTAGGATAAACTTGCTCTTTGTAGCACGATGCACACTTCTACTCATTCCGGGAAACTTTAGTTCTATTTAAGCAAAATCTGAGATGCACGGATCATTTTGAAAGTGTGAAAATATGATTTTGTGGAAAACGCTCTCTAATGAAATAACATGCTAGGTATATATTAGGATCTTTAAATGTCTGTAGAGTCCGAAGCAAGGGAAGACCAGCTGTATGGTGATTCTCTATAGACCCCCAAAAGATCCAACAACTATTTGTAATAATAAACCATTTTCAATTTTTTGACCAAATTTATTCCCAGTATCCCTTGGTAGTGTTCATACTGAATGAAGAATTACAACATAAAGGGTGTTATTCGTTTAAAATAATAAATTAATATATCTATATTCCATCTTGAAGAAGGCTGTATTTGGATTTCATTGAGACTCAAACCGCATAGCACCTAGTACTACATAATGCTTTTTTTTTTGTTTCACTCAATGTACTCAAACTGAGAATTTTTGTTGCTTCACTCAATGTTCTCAAAATGAGAATTCTTGTTGCTTCTCTCAATGTTCTCGCAATGAGAATTTTTGTTTCTTCACTCAATGTTCTCACAATGAGAATTTTTGTTGCTTCACTCAATGTTCTAAATCATAAAACTACCTTAATTATAATCCTCACAATATAACCCTCGTTCTTTAAAAAAGAACTTGTATCAGCTTTAAATAGCATGAACTGTTCTGAGAAGCAGTGGAGCCAAGCTAAACTAACTTCCTGAGCAATGTTAGTTGAGCGTAAAAGATCCGTTTATATCGAGTATCAGGACGTGACTCACAATTCAATCACTTCACTTGATTCTCTATGCAGATCACGTATGGCACTTGAATCTTTCACCTCCTCTCAAAATCATCTGCTTTATGTGTCACTGCACAACTTTTAGTTATTACCAAGTATTGATTTTTTAAAGGTTTCTTTTTTGTAACAGAACACTGGAGTATGAAAATGTATATAAGATGTAACCTTTTGAAACAGGCACATTACAAAAATGAAAAGAAGTTTGACGTGTTCCATTCACATGACTATCTCTCTCTCTTCTGCAAACAAACTATGCTTACAGAAGATTATTCGTTTATCTACATCATCAGTTAAACATCACCGAAACTTAGTTGCTCATTAGTAGGAAGAAAATACGGGAATTGACTAAGCGATAGGGATATTCACATATTTCATAAGCTTTTTCTGTGATATTATCATTGAAACGCGGTCCTCCCTCCATGAAGTAAAAGGAAAGAGAGATGAAACGGATGAAGGAATCCCGTTTGAGAAATATTTTAAGTATTTTAAAACTGAAACTAACTAAAAAGAATATCTTGGAAGACTTCAGGATCTATTTCCATAAAATTCAGTATTTGCAATTTATTTTCAGTGCATTTGATATACTATATTTCCATTAAAATCATTATAGCCAATTTTTAGAAAATCTAAAATTTCCAAAAATGCACAATGTAAAAGGTAGTAAGGGTGAGGGAATTTTCTTGAAAATCTTCTTTTCGCATCCTTGGAAGATACTAAACTAAAATACCAAGCTTGGTATTTAACGGACTTTTGTTTTTCAGCTATGCTGCCGACAGGCACTTAGGTGCACACGCACACACACACACACTTATAATTTTGTTTTTCTTCTTTTAGATTCAGGGGGTCTCAAAACATATATTTCCCGTGAAATCTCGGTATAGACTTTAGATAGAATTCAACACCTTCCCTATTTGTTATGTGCATTGCACATAAGGGTTAGAGATTCTAAAAAAAGTTCAAGAGAAATTAAATCAACAATTTGACATTAGAATTGTTTTCGTAGTTTGAAAACATTACTTTATACACACAATTGCGGAATTTAATAGCCCAAAGTGTCAGTAAAATGCATTTTAATTTTTAATGCAATAATCACGGATTAATATAAACTATTTGTAGCAAACTTCATGCAAACCTTTAAACTTGTTCACGCGAACTTCTTTTTATTTACATGTACATATAATTTTGTATTCCACCCAAAAGTTCTGTGTCGACATTTCACCGGAAATATGGTTTGATGCCCCGGGTCCGAAAAAACATTTTTAGAAAAAGGTCCGTCAGTTTGTGTGTGTATGTGTATGTGTGCCTGACGATAGCATAGCTCAAAAACGAAAAGATCTTTAAAAATCAAACTTAAAATATATGTTTAACATCTTCCAGGACTTTCAAGAAAACCCTCCCACCACAAACTACCTTTTACATGGAAATTTTTTCGAAAATTCTGTTTTTCTCAAACATGGCTTTAACGATGTTTATTAAAATACCGTATTCTAAAGGTATATAATCAGAAGTAAAATATGTTTTTTTAATTTTCTGGGAATAGCCTCTGAAGGCCTCTATTTTTGATGAGTTTTGCAGAGTTTTACATTACATTTAAATTGTAAGAGAAACCCATAATAAACCAAAAGCGTAGATTTCCTTAAAACGCATCAATTATATCATGTACGTTTTACTTGTAGAGTTGGCCGTTTTGAGATATTTTTTGTTATTAGCTTCAGTTTGAAACTACCTAACTTTTCTCAAACGGGACCATGTAAAGCTAACCGGCCCTCAATTGCTTCACATGGCGATCAGCTTTGAAAGGATTTGCCTATCGCTTTAGCCTAGTGTACTTCCTTCTTTTCTTTTGGTTACAATGAAATAGGAAATAAGACCAATTCTGCTAATATTTATCTCAATTGGCATAATCTAGGTAAAGGAATAATCTTTTGTAAGAGTAGGTTGCTTTTGGAACAGCTAGAGAAAGCTATGCGAATGGAAGACATCATATGTGTGTATAGGTTTGTAGCTGATGTGAGTAATTGTTCCCTCAATGCAACTTTTTTAAAGAAAAATAGAAAGTATAAATAAAGTAATTGTACATTCATGAATTGAAGGAATGATCGCTTAACTACACTAACATTTGGGGTGAAAACAAATGTTATATCTAAAATTTCAGTTTCGTTAAAGAAATTACAAAGTACCAGATGGCCCAACATACCCCCGCCATATATTTTTGTAGTTAAAAGATTTGCCAAGCTCAACTTAAACCCCTTCAGTGAGCAACTGGCCATGGTGATCTTCGTTATGTCCCTCCGACAAGCCCATAATTTTCGCTAATAAGCAAAAGAGGTAAAACGAAGGACACTCGGGCCAGTTCTCCTCTGGCAGGTTTTAATTTGAGTTCTGGAACACTTTTAACGAACTTAGGAATATCTACTCATGCCAAATGCGGGGATTTCGTCTACCTGGCATAGGTATTATTTTTAATAACAACACCTCAAAACAAGTTAACAGAAATCCATTGCAATTTTATTTTCCTATGTATAAATAAATACACATTTCTTGGATTTATGTGTACCCAAAGGTACATCACTTGGAACAAATTGAAACTGAGAATGTACCGCCAAATGAAAGCCCGAGAAAAGGATATTTAGAATTATAACGCCTAAACAAACATATTTCATGTTCCTATATTGCTTTAAAAGAATGTAATACATATATAGGCTCTTTTACGTATTTTTCTATTTCTCTTCATCTAATTTAGTGTATGTAGAGCTCTAAACCCTTGTTTGAACGGTTTATTCACTAAAATTTAGGCAAAGCTACATTGTAGGAATGTAGGCCTACATAGTGGCATTTAATTTGCGCCGTGGCATGATAACAATGTGGTTTATGTATAAAAACTAAATATATAACTGAAGTAGACATTCTATAGTATTCTGCAGTATTTTTAACAATAGAAATCTACATTTAGGGATTTTCGAAACGTTACGCTAA
Source organism: Hymenopus coronatus (assembly GCA_030762935.1). Lineage (NCBI taxonomy): Eukaryota > Metazoa > Arthropoda > Insecta > Mantodea > Hymenopodidae > Hymenopus > Hymenopus coronatus. Next base: position 231,414,274 of record CM060900.1, on the reverse strand, counting down.
ACGTTATCTTTGTGTGAAAGAAATCTTATGACTTTCGTTACGTTTCGTTGGCAAATTATTGCTAATAAGGTTATTTTCCATCTAGTTCATGCTTATTGAGGTAAACATTAGCAGAAATTGTTATAATACTTAGTACGTTTAAGTAAATGGGAAACAAGGCAATAACTAGACTAAACCGACAGTCAAGGTTTTAAAGTGGCTGTTCTGGGTTGCGTGGCCTGTTGACAAGTTCCCTTATGAGAGAAGCGACTAAAAATATTTTAAAACAGAAACAAATAACAAATAATATCTCGAAAAGACTGACTGCATGAAAAAATATATGACACAAATTCTGTGCTTTAAGGAGATTTTACATTTATCTGTGCAGTAGGTTTTGTCTATCTATTATGATTTACTTGTTATGCAAAATTCATAAAAATTCATAAAAAATAGGTCTTCACAGGCTATTCCCAGAAAATTCTACAAATACCTACATTTTATTTGTTATGTAAATATCTTAGATATAAAGGATTTTGGTCCTAAACCTTATAGCCATTTTTGAGAAAACCGGAAATTCTGAAAATCTTTCCGTGTAAAGGGTAACTGGGGTAGGAGATTTGACTTTAAAGTCTCCGTGTCGCATCCTTGGAAGATACTGAACTTACATATCAAGTTTGGTATTTAACGGAATTTTCATTTTTGAGATAAGCCGCTCACAGGCCAACACACAGACAGTAAGAGAGAGAGACAAGCACACACTTATGGATATTTTTATAAAATTGCTTTTCTTTTGGATTTAGGGGGTCCCAAATTACGTTTTTCAGGAGAAATCTCGGTATCAATTTCTTGGGGGCAATACAATAACTTCTCTATGCACAATGTTAATAGCACGTGTAGAGAAAATAAGAGATAGTGATATGTGTATATAGAGGAACCCGGGGCAGGATGGAACACTTAACATTCAAAATGTTATAACAAATTAAATATTAAAGAAAAATAACTATAAAATGATGTATAAATTGGTTGAACATGTATTAAAATAATATGAAACTTTCAGAATCATAGCAATAGCAGTATTAAAGCAAAACATTACAGAACGAATAAATGCAGACTGGTCTATTCTGCCCCGGCAGAATGGACCACTTTATACAATGTCACAAAAAAGCGTGTTTTCCGATATGTAATAGGTAAATGATGACACTTGTATAGGTTTAAGTTGTCCTAAATTTTATAAATCAAATTACTGTTTGCAAACTTCAGTTAGAACTGTCTCATCAACATCGCTGTCTATTCCTGCGCATGAGTTGTGCGCCCACTTGTGACACTTTGAACAAGATGCCCATCCCTCAACTGATTTCGAGTAAAATACAGACACTCTGTGTCACTTGTCTCTTCCTCACTTGATGCATCTCTTGTGTTTCTTGATGGTTTGACTGAGTTTCTCTTGGAGCGTCCATTTTTCTTTGAAGAAGCAGGCATCTTCTTTTCCTTTCTTGGGGCTTCTTTTCTTATTTTTGAGTTCGAAATTGCAGCCTCTAGATCTTTTTTGTATGGAGAAGACGTTAAGAATACTGCTCTCCCACGTTTCCTTGATGTGATGTATTTCGTTTTTCTAGAGCCACTACTTTAGGAACAGTAAGAACATTTTCTGGAGAAGCACAAGGAAATGAAGTCGAAGGAGATGGAATGACAGTTTCCAAATTCACTGCCTCCTGTTCAGTTTCCTTTAAACCTGAGGATTCTTGAGGAATTGGTGTTGAAGGAGCTTCAATTGGTGTCTTCTGTTCAGGAGTCAGTGTCTTCTGTCAGTGGGGTCGGATGGCAAGAAATCTAAATCAGTGAAAACATCCATATTCAAAGGCCAAATACCAGTTGCTTTGAAGCCAGCACTGCAGAGCGCATCGTTGCTGCGTTGACCAATGCCCTACCGAAGAGTGAAGCTACTTGAAACAAAGTGATGATCTTACCTGGATTCGTTCTGAGCCATGTTCTTGTTTCATGCTCATAGTGAGTGCTCAGAGGTTTCATTAACGCAACATCAAGTGGCTGCAGACGATGAGAAGTATGAGGAGGCAGACACAGCATTATAACACCATTTTCTCTGGCAAAGTCAATAACATCAATGTTTTTGGAGTGAGTGGTGTGTCCGTCAAGTATTAGAAGAACTATATTTTCCTTTGATGCTTTGCTGAAACCTACAAATTTTCTGAACCATCTGGAAAAATATCAGATGTCATCCAACCAGTTTCATGAGCTTCTGGAGGTAGACCTAACTCAAATTCCTTTTGCATTTTTTTCTTGGAAATGTCAGCATGGATGGCATATATGCACCAGCAGCTGAAATGCATATTTCTGCGGTCACTGTCTCTCCACGTTCACTTGAAGTTAATACTCCAACTTGTTGTTTACCCCTAGCAGCAATAATCTTTGTCCTTTTGGGTTAACAGTGATGCTTCTTTCGTCACAGTTGAAAATTTTTTCAGCTGTCAGTTTGTATTTATCTACAACTTCTGTCAGAAGATCAAAACATTTGCTGACATTAGGTCTGTTAAAACCCAAGGCTCGGGCACGAGATGTAGCTTCCGGTTTCCGTACACTTAGCTCTGGGTGTCTTTTCAAAAAGAATTTCATCCAATCTTCTCCTGCCAACTCGGTCTCTTTATTAAACGGATGATTCAAATTATTCCTCTGAGCTAATTGAAATGCAATAGAGCGACAATCTCTCATAGTGAAGCCAAATAATCGACCCCCTATTTCCTTCAAATAATTAACCAGCTCCGTCTTCTGCTCTTTTGTAAACACAGGACTAAATTTGCCTTTACTCTTGTCAATTAGGCCTACAAACGTTTCGTTTTCTCCATACTTTTTCACATATCGTTGCAGTTTGGTTTTTGGAACATTATACTGCTGAGCAGCCCTTTTAGGACCCATCTCCTTTTTAACAACTGTCTCTACAGCCTGCTGCATACTCTCCTCTGACCATTCTTGGCGATTAGTCTTTCTCTATTAACCTCTGACAATTAAAAACGATAAATTAGTAATAATGTTATTCATTATTAATGCGTGATATGTCTATATTATTTTATACTTTTAATTTAAGTATTATTCCTTTTGTATAGACAATTAAAAACGATAAATTAGAAATACTTTCATTCATTATTAATATGTGATATGTCTAGATTACCTTATACATTAAATTTAAGTATTATTCCTTTTGTATAGACAATTATGGTGTATCATGTGTACTTTATATTATAATTATAATATCCTAAGAGTCCTAATAATAATAATAATAATAATAATAATAATAATAATAATAATAATAATGATAATAATAATAATAATGATAGTAATAATATAATTTTAAAAATTAGTATGATTAATTATAGAACAAAATAATTGTTTCTTGTATTTACACAATTATAATGCCACCTTTGTTATCAAAAGTACGTAATATGGAACAAAATAATAAAGTAAAAACATTAATTATTACCTAATATATATTACTCTATAAATAAATAAAATCAATCCTTGCATTTATATAATTACATAACACGAGAACTGTACAGTGCGTAATGTTAAATGGAGCATAATTTGAACTTTAAAGGAATAATACAATAAGTTGACTACACGGGGAAGAATAGAACCTAGTTCCAACCCGCCCGGCCCGTTCTGCCCCGTGCGGAAACCTTAAGTAAAATGCGGTTATAACAAGAAACGGCGAGGACTTAAGGAATAGTAAACATAGAAAAATGCAGTAGAAACTTTATGTTTTATATAGATATAATTAAAAATCATGTTTAAATAATGCAATTTATGTTACCTTAGGTGTTGAGATGTCACACTTTTACAACAAAATGTAGAAATTTAACAAGAACCTCACAGACACGTTGTTACTCACACAACATGGCTCCAACGCTTGCTACAACCTCTTGCTATTTATTAGTTCCACAAGTCACCGCTATCCTGCGCCACTTTCAGAGAAAATAAATAGGGGGATTCCGTTCCGCCCCTGGGTTCCATCCTGCCCCGGGTTCCTATACATATATTAATCTCTCTGATTATTATTATTATTATTATAATTATAACTATTATTATTCTTATTGTTATTATTTGAAAAATACCTATACTTATACATAGTAAAAGCAGCAGCAGCAGCAAGAGTAGTAGCAGTAATAGTAGTGGTACTAATGGTAGTAGTGGTACTAGTAGTAGTAGTAGTAATGGTAGTAGTGGTACTAGTAGTAGTAGCAGTAGTAGTAGTGGTACTAGTAGTAATAGTGGTACTAGTAGTAGTGGTACTAGTAGTAGTAGTAGTAGTAGTAGTAGTAGTAGTAATGGTACTAATGGTAGTAGTGGTACTAGTAGTAGTAGCAGTAGTAATGGTACTAATGGTAGTAGTGGTACTAGTAGTAGTAGTAGTAGTAATGGTACTAATGGTAGTAGTGGTACTAGTAGTAGTAGTAGTAGTAGTAGTAATGGTACTAATGGTAGTAGTGGTACTAGTAGTAGTAGTAGCAGTAGTAGTAGTGGTACTAGTAGTAATAGTGGTACTAGTAGTAGTGGTACTAGTAGTATTGGTACTGGTAGTAGAAGTAGTAGTATTGGTACTAGTAGTAGTAGTAGTAGTAGCAGTAATAGTGCTACTAGTAGTAGTGGCAGTGGTACTAGTAGTAGTAGTAGCAGTAGTAGTGGTACTAGTAGTAGTAGTAGTAGTGGTACTCGTAGTAGTAGTAGCAGTAGCAGTAGTAGTGGTACTAGTAGTAGTAGTGGTGGTAACTAGTAGTAGTAGTAGTAGTAGTAGTGGTACTAGTACTAGTAGTAGTAGTGGTACTAGTAATAGTAGTAGTAGTAGTAGTAGCATTAGTAGTGGTACTAGTAGTAGTAGTGGTAGTGGTACTAGTAGTAGCAGTGGTAGTGGTACTAGTAGAAGCAGTAGTAGTGGTACTAGTAGTAGTAGTGGTAGTGGTAGTGGTACTAGTAGTAGCAGTAGTAGTGGTACTAGTAGTAGTAGTAGTAGTGGTACTAGTAGTAGTAGTAGTGGTACTAGTAGTAGCAGTAGTAGTGGTACTAGTAGTAGTAGTAGTAGTACTAGTAGTAGCAGTAGTAGTGGTACTAGTAGTAGTAGTAGAAGTAGTAGTGGTACTAGTAGTAGTAGTAGTGGTACAAGTAGTTGTAGTAGTAGTAGTAGTAGTGGTACTAGTAGTAGCAGTAGTAGTGGTATTAGTAGTAGTAGTGGAACTAGTAGTAGGAGTAGTAGCAGCAGTAGTGGTATTAGTAGTGGTAGTGGTACTAGTAGTAGCAGTAGTAGTGGTATTAGTAGTAGTAGTGGTAATAGTAGTAGCAGTAGTAGTGGTACTAGTAGTAGTTGTGGTACTAGTAGTAGCAGTAGTAGTGGTATTAGTAGTAGTGGTATTAGTAGCAGTAGTAGTGGTACTGCTAGTGGTAGTGGTACTAGTAGTAGTAGTGGTACTAGCAGTAGTAGTGGTACTAGTAGTAGTAGTAGTAGTAGTAGTGGTACAAGTAGTAGTAGTAGTAGTAGTAGTAGTAGTAGTAGTAGTAGTAGTGGTACTCTTAGTAGCAGTAGTAGTGGTATTAGTAGTAGTAGTGGAACTAGTAGTAGCAGTAGTAGTGATATTAGTAGTGGTAGTGGTACTAGTAGTAACAGTAGTAGTGGTATTAGTAGTAGTAGTGGTACTAGTAGTAGTAGTGGTACTAGTAGTAGTAGTAGTAGTGGTACTAGTAGTAGTTGTGGTACTAGTAGTAGCTGTAGTAGTGGTATTAGTAGTAGTGGTATTAGTAGCAGTAGTAGTGGTACTAGTAGTGGTAGTGGTACTAGTAGTAGTAGTGGTACTAATAGTAGTAGTGGAACTAGTAGTAGCAGTAGTAGTGGTATTAGTAGTGGTAGTGGTACTAGTAGTAGCAGTAGTGGTACTAGTAGTAGCAGTAGTAGTGGTACTAGTAGTAGCAATAGTAGTGGTATTAGTAGCAGTAGTAGTGGTACTAGTAGTAGTAGTGGTACTAGTAGTAGTAGTGTTAGTAGTGGTACTAGTAGTAATAGTGGTAGTAGTGGTACTAGTAGTAGTAGTGGTAGTAGTGGTACTAGTAGTAGTAGTGGTACTAGTAGTAGTAGTGGTACTAGTAGTAGTAGTAGTAGTAGTGGTGCTAGTAGTAGTAGTGGTACTAGTAGTAGTAGTGGTACTAGTAGTAGTAGTGGTACTAGTAGTAGTAGTGGTACTAGTAGTAGTAGTGGTACTAGTAGTAGTAATAGTGGTACTAGTAGTAGTAGTGGTACTAGTAGTAGTAGTAGTAGTAGTGGTACTAGTAGTAGTAGTGGTACTAGTAGTAGTAGTGGTACTAGTAGTAGTAGTGGTAATAGTAGTAGTAGTGGTACTAGTAGTAGCAGTAGTAGTGGTACTAGTAGTAGTAGTAGTAGTGGTATTAGTAGTAGTAGTGGTACTAGTAGTAGCAGTAGTAGTGGTACTAGTAGTAGTAGTGGTAGTAGTGGTACTAGTAGTAGTAGTGGTAGTAGTGGTACTAGTAGTAGTAGTGGTAGTAGTGGTACAAGTAGTAGTAGTGGTACTAGTAGTAGTAGTAGTAGTGGTACTAGTAGTAGCAGTAGTAGTGGTACTAGTAGTAGTAGTACTAGTAGTAGCAGTAGTAGTGGTACTAGTAGTAGTAGCAGTAGTAGTGGTACTAGTAGTAGCAGTAGTAGTGGTACTAGTAGTAGTAGTAGTAGTAGTGGTACTAGTAGTAGCAGTAGTAGTGGTACTAGTAGTAGCAGTAGTAGTGGTACTAGTAGTAGCAGTAGTAGTGGTACTAGTAGTAGTAGTAGTAGTGGTACTAGTAGTAGCAGTAGTAGTGGTACTAGTAGTAGCAGTAGTAGTGGTACTAGTAGTAGTAGCAGTAGTAGTGGTACTAGTAGTAGCAGTAGTAGTGGTACTAGTAGTAGTAGCAGTAGTAGTGGTACTAGTAGTAGTAGCAGTAGTAGTGGTACTAGTAGTAGCAGTAGTAGTGGTACTAGAGGTAGCAGTAGTAGTGGTACTAGTAGTAGCAGTAGTAGTGGTACTAGTAGTAGTAGTGGTACTAGTAGTAGTAATGGTACTAGTAGTAGTAGTAGTGGTACTAGTAGTAGCAGTAGTAGTGGTACTAGTAGTAGCAGTAGTAGTGGTACTAGTAGTAGTAGTGTTACTTTTAGTAGCAGTAGTAGTGGTACTACAAGTAGTAGTGGTACTAGTAGTAGTAGTGGTAGTAGTGGTACTAGTAGTAGTAGTGGTACTAGTAGTACTAGTAGTGGTGATACTAGTAGTGGCAGTAGTGATACTACTTTTAGCAGTAGTAGTAGTGGTAGTTGTAGCAGTAATAGTGATACTAAGTGTAGCAGTAGTAGTAGTAGTAGTAGTAGTGGTACTAGTAGTTCCAGTAGTAGTGGTAATACTAGTAGTAGTAGTGGTACTAGTAGTAATAGTGGTATTAGTAGTAGTAGCAGCAGTAGTACTAGTAGTGGAACTAGTAGTAGTAGTGGTACTAATAGCAGCAGTGGTACTAGTAGTAGCAGTAGTAGTAGTAGTAGTGGTACTAGTAGTAGTAGTATTGGAACTAATAACAGTAGTGGTACTAGTAGTATCAGTAGTAGTAGTAGTAGTGGTACTAGTACTAGTAGTAGTATTGGTACTAGTAGTAGCAGTGGTACTAGTAGTAGCAGTAGTAATAGTAGCAGTGGTACTAGTAGTAGCAGTAGTAGTGGTACTAGTAGTAGCAGTAGTCATAGTAGCAGTGGTACTAGTAGTAGCAGTAGTAGTGGTACTAGTAGTAGCAGTAGTATTGGTACTAATAGCAGTAGTGGTACTAGTAGAAGCAGTAGTAATTGTAGCAGTGGTGCTAGTAGTAGCAGTAGTAGTAGTAGTAGTAGTAGTAGTGATACTAGTAGTAGTAATAGTAGTATTGGTACTAATAGCAGTAGTGGTACAAGTAGCAGCAGTAGTAGTAGTAGTATTACTAGTAGTAGTAGTAGTACTAATAGCAGTAGTGGTACTAGTAATAGCAGTAGTAATAGTAGTAGTAGTGGTACTAGTAGTAGCAGTAGTATTGGTACTAGTAGTAGTAGTGGTACTAATAGCAGTAGTGGTACTAGTAGTAGCAGTAGTATTGGTACTAGTAGTAGTAGTGGTACTAATATTAGTAGTGGTACTAGTAGTAGTAGTGGTACTAATGGTAGTAGTGGTACTAATATTAGTAGTGGTACTAGTAGTAGTAGTGGTACTAATGGTAGTAGTGATACTAGTAGTAGCAGTAGTATTGGTACTACTAGTAGCGGTGCTAGTAGTAGTAGTAGTAGTGGTACTAGTAGTAGCAGTAATAGTGGTACTAGTAGTAGCAGTAGTATTGGTACTAGTAGTAGCAGTAGTATTGGTAGTAGTAGTAGTGGTACTAGTAGTAGCAGTAGTAGTGGTGCTAGTAGTAGTAGTAGTAGTGGTACTAGTGGTAGTAGTGGTACTAGTGGTAGTAGTGGTGCTAGTAATAGTAGTGGTACTAGTAGTAGCAGTAGTAGTAGTGGTACTAATAGTAGTAGTGGTACTAGTAGTAGTAGTGGTACTAGTAGTAGTAGTGGTACTAGTAGTAGTAGTGGTACTAGTGGTAGCAGTAGTAGTAGTGGTACTAGTGGTGGTTGTTTTGCTAATAGTAGTGGTGGTACTAGTAATAGCAGTATAATTGGTACTAGTAATAGTATTAGTAGTGGTACTAGTAGTAGTAGTAGTACTAGTAGTAGTAGTGGTACTAATAGTAGTAGTGGTACTAGTGTTGGTAGTGGTGCTAGTAGTAGCAGTAGCAGTAGTGGTACAAGTGGTGGTAGTGGTGCATGTAGTAGTAGTAGTAGTGGTGGTACTAGTAGTAACAGTAATATTGGTACTAGTAGTTGTATTAGTAGTGGTACTAGTAGTAGTAGTAGTAGTGGTACTAGTAGTAGCAGCAGTAGTAGTAGTGGTACTAGTAGTAGCAGTAGTAGTGGTAATAGTAGTAGTAGTGCTACTTGTAGTAGCAGTAGTAGTGGTACTAGTAGTAGCAGTAGTAGTAGTAGTGGTACTAGTAGTAGTACTAGTGGTACTAGTAGTAGCAGTAGTAGTAGTAGTGGTACTAGTAGTAGTAGTAGTAGTGGTACTAGTAGTAGTAGTGGAACTAGTAGTAGTACTAGTGGTACTAGTAGTAGCAGTAGTAGTGGTACTAGTAGTAGTAGTGGTACTAGTAGTAGTAGTAGTAGTAGTGGTACTAGTAGTAGCAGAAGTAGTGGTACTAGTAGTAGCAGTAGTAGTGGTACTAGTAGTAGTAGTAGAAGTGGTACTAGTAGTAGTAGTAGAAGTGGTACTAGTAGTAGTAGTAGTAGTGGTACTAGTAGTAGCAGTAGTAGTGGTACTAGTAATAGCAGTAGTAGTGGTACTAGTAGTAGTAGTAGTAGTAGTAGTAGTAGTAGTAGTAGTGGTACTAGTAGTAGCAGTAGTAGTGGTACTAGTAGTAGTAGTAGTGGTACTAGTAGTAGCAGCAGTAGTGGTACTAGTAGTAGTAGTGGTACTAGTAGTAGTAATAGTGGTACTAGTAGTAGCAGTAGTAGTGGTACTAGTAGTAGTAGTAGTAGTAGTAGTAGTGGTACTAGTAGTAGTAGTGCTACTAGTAGTAGTGGTGCTACTAGTAGTAGCAGTAGTAGTGGTACTAGTAGTAGCAGTAGTAGTGGTACTAGTAGTAGTAGTAGTAGTAGTAGTACCAGTAGTAGTAGTGGTACTAGTAGTAGTAGTAGTACTAGTAGTAGTAGTGGTACTAGTAGTAGCAGTAGTAGTGGTAATAGTAGTAGTAGTGGTACTAGTAGTAGTGGTACTAGTAGTAGTATTGGTACTAGTAGTAGTAGTGGTACTAGTAGTAGTAGTGGTACTAGTAGTAGTAGTAGTGGTACTAGTAGTATCAGTAGTAGTAGTAGTAGTGGTACTAGTAGTAGCAGTAGTAGTGGTACTAGTAGTAGCAGTAGTAGTGGTACTAGTAGTAGCAGTAGTAGTGGTACTAGTAGTAGCAGTAGTAGTGGTACTAGTAGTAGCAGTAGTAGTGGTACTAGTAGTAGCAGTAGTAGTGGTACTAGTAGTAGTAGTAGTGGTACTAGTAGTAGCAGTAGTAGTGGTACTAGTAGTAGCAGTAGTAGTGGTACTAGTAGTAGTAGTAGAAGTGGTACTAGAAGTAGCAGTAGTAGTGGTACTAGTAGTAGCAGTAGTAGTGGTACTAGTAGTAGTAGTAGTAGTAGTAGTAGTAGTGGTACTAGTAGTGGTACTAGTAGTGGTACTAGTAGTAGTAGTGGTACTAGTAGTAGTAGTAGTGGTACTAGTAGTAGGAGTAGTAGTGGTACTAGTAGTAGTAGTAGTAGTAGTAGTAGTAGTGGTACTAGTAGTAGCAGTAGTAGTGGTACTAGTAGTAGCAGTAGTAGTGGTACTAGTAGTAGTAGTAGTAGTAGTAGTAGTAGTAGTAGTAGTAGTAGTGGTACTAGTAGTAGCAGTAGTAGTGGTACTAGTAGTAGCAGTAGTAGTGGTACTAGTAGTAGTAGTAGTGGTACTAGTAGTGGTACTAGTAGTGGTACTAGTAGTAGTAGTAGTAGTAGTGGTACTAGTAGTAGTAGTGGTACTAGTAGTAGCAGTAGTAGTGGTAATAGTAGTAGCAGTAGTAGTGGTACTAGTAGTAGTAGTGGTACTAGTAGTAGTAGTAGTAGTAGTAATGGTACTAGTAGTAGTAGTGGTACTAGTAGTAGCAGTAGTAGTGGTACTAGTAGTAGTAGTAGTAGTAGTAGTAGTAGTGGTACTAGTAGTGGTACTAGTAGTAGTAGTAGTAATAGTAGTAGTAGTAGTAGTAGTAGTAGTAGTTTTTTTATTGTAAAGAGGGGAAAAACCCTCATGGGCATCAGGGAAGATAGCCCTGATGTGCCGGACTCTTACCGACTATATAACCCATATTTTCCGTTGGAACCCTACTTGGAACTACTCAAAAATAGGTAGCACATCAAATAGGAAACCTGATACCTTATAGTGTATTATATTTTTGTCTTTCATTTCTCTCTGCTTTCTTTATGCTCATTATTTCTGTGACCATTGATTGAATTAATTTCCAATTGTGTCGAGATGAGCCATAATATCAATAATGTTATCTGTATGTAACTCAAATCCCAAACTCATGTAGGTGTTTTCTCTCTGCCTTTGCCATCGTTTGCAGGAAAATAAGGTATGTTCCACTGTATCCACATCATCACAATAGTCACACTGGTCATTTCCACGTACTCCAATCCTCTTTAAATAGGTATTAAAAGACCCGTGTCCTGTAAGTACCTGTGTCATATAATAATTTATATTCCTGTGTTTACATTTTAAGCACTTGTCTATTTTTGGAATTAATGTTTTAATCCATTGGGCCTTTTCAACATTTTGCTCCCACGCCTGCTGCCACTGATTCATCATAATTTCTCGCTCCTTTAATTTCGCCTCTTTTCTGTTTCCTTCAACTTTAATTACATTTGCTCTTTCACGTATCTGTAGCTCAATAGGAAGAATACCAAAAATTACTTGTAACACCACAGTAGACGCAGTCTTGTACGTACTTGCGACCCTTAAAAGTATTTTTCTTTGTGACTTTTCCATTTTTAGTTTATATCTATTGATTTCCAAAACTTCTTGCCATACCGGACAGCCATACAATAATATTGAATGCAGAACTCCACTCAGGACTAGCCTCTTGTAATATTGAGGTCCACTTATAATTGGCATTATTCTAGATAGTGCTTCAGTTTTTTCATCTGTGTTTTTGGTCACTGCATTAATATGTTGTCCAAACTTTAAATGACTTCCCAAGACTATCCCCAAATATTTTTTTGGTCACTGCATTAATATGTTGTCCAAACTTTAAATGACTTCCCAAGACTATCCCCAAATATTTTAATGCATTAATTGGAGTTTTTTTTGTACCTTTTATCTCAAAAGCAATACTGACCAAATTTCTCTTTCCTTTAAGGATAACAGCTTTTGTCTTTTCAGGGGCGAACTGTAAATCATTTATTGTAAGCCACCTGTCGATTCTCTTCAGTCCTCATTAGTTCTAAGAATAAGGTACTCTTCATCTTGCGCTGCTGCTACTATAGCTCTAATATTTTCTCCAAGGTCAAGACCTAATATTCCATCATAGGCAACGTTCCATAAAGTTGGTGCTAGCGCTGATCCCAGAGGAACTCCCATTTGCAATACTGAGTTTTCTATTAGTAAAATAAAATTCAATAAAATTCACCAAGTATGTAGATATTTGTCGTTTTTTTAGATCTTTAATAATAAGGCTCCAAGTCACAGTATTAAAAGTATTTCTTATATCTAATGCCACAAGTGCACACCATTTACATGTTGACCTTTCAACAATGTCGATAACTTTTTCAACAGCTTGTACTGTTGACATTCCCCTTCTAAAACCGAACTGGTATTCCGAAAAACCTCCCTTATCTTCTAACTCCTTCTCTAGACGTTCTCTTAGCAGAAATTCCAACAGCTTACCCTTAGTGTCTAAAAGGCAAATTGGCCTAAATGCATTATTCGCCTCCAAAGGTTTTCCTTTTTTCTTACTGGGAATTCTTGTGTCCGCAACAAATTATTAAACGTTGCTAATAAAAAATCAGGGACCATTTCGATCATTATTTTAACTGCCTCTGGTGGGATATAATCAGGACGGGTGCTTTTCCAGATTTCATCCTTTCCCCTGCCGTATTAAGTTCCTCTTTAGTAAAAGGTTTTGTACTTTTATCAATATTTCTCCTTTTCCAATAGTCCACTTTATTTGGAAAAAGGGTAGAAACTATATCAATCTTTCGTTCTTTACATAAGTTATAAGGCATTGTCGGACCTTTCAGGCGTTTTAGAGCTATTTTATAACCGTTTCTCCATAAATTACCTTCCAGTTCATTGCAGAGGTCTTTCCAATTTTTTATTTTGGCTCTTATTATATTCTTTTTCAGTTCTTTCCTCGTTTCTTTTTATTCTCTAGTTGTTTCTTCAATCTCAAGGTCATTTATATCCGCCCTTCCTCTACGTTGTGTTAGCTTCCTCCTAATTGCAAGACATTCTTTCCGATTTGTCTCGATTTCTTCACTCCACCAAAGAGGAATTTTCCGGTTTTGATATTTTCCATGTACTGAAAAACTTTTTCTATACGTCTGACTAAGAACTTCCATACAGTGGGGTACACTCACTTTTTCTTTTCCTTTTAGATTACTAGTTTTTTCTTCCAATTCTTGCTGAACAATTTCTTTATCAAACATTATTTTCTGACTTTCTTTGTCTCCCTTCTTCTTTTCCTCTACTCTCACCTCAAGGTATATGGGGCTGAGATCACTAACCAATTCATCATCCAACACCTTCCAATTTAAAATTTTCCTAGCTATCTTTTGTGTTGCGCAAGTAATGTCGATGAATGATTCACTCGTTACTCTAATAAAGGTTGGTTTTCTCCCAGTATTATGTATTACCAAATTTAAGGAATCCATCCACTCAGCAAAAAATTCTCCCCTGGCATCCGATGTGGGTGAACCCCATATTGGGACTTTACATTTAAATCACCTAAGATAATAACTTCTTCTCTTTGCCTTCTTACTTCTTCCATTAAAACACCAATATATTTTTTGAACTCCTCAATTGAAATATTTGGGGAACAATAGCAACAGTAGATACTAAAATTATTTAATATGAGTCTAATAAATCCTTCTCCCTTCTCTATAGTTTTTATTCGTACATCCGTATTTCTAAACTAAGCTGCCACATCCACATTTTTATCTATCGTCCATCTAGGATCTGACATTAATTTTCTATTTGGCTCACTAACAAGAACAATATGTATATTTTCTTTCTGTGATAATAGGTGCGCCATATCGTGCGCTATTCTCGATCTATTAAGATTTAATTGCAATATTTTAATTTTTGGTGGTCTCTGTCACCTATCTCAGATAAGAGCATCTTCTCGGATCCAATCTGTGTCCTTCCACTTTACATTTTATGCAATATGCATTCTATTGCCTTGTGGCCTTTTTGACCGCAGTTCATACAAAGGTCCGATCTATCTGGACTAGTGCATTTCACCGCATTATGTCCGGTCTCCAAACATCTAAAACACCTTATGACTGGAATTCTTTCACGAATATGACAGTTTACCCATCCTATCCGTATTTTTCGCTTCTTTAAAAGATCCACAGCCAGTGTAACTTCGAGGGTTATGGTCACAGCCTGGTTTCTATCTCTCAATGGTCTCAGTGCACCAACTATAAACTCACCTTCTTTAGCCCCTGTTTCTAAAGATGGGGCCGATTCCACGTCCTCTCTTGTGGTAGTTATATCCATTCCGTACATATGCAGTGTTTTGGTTTTCTTTGTTTCAAACACTTTTACTGCCGCAAGTTTCTGTTTTAATTCTGTACTTAATATCCCAGCCGCCTCTTTTCCTCCATCTACAGTAAATCACAGAGTTCCGGTTGCAGTTCTCCTCACTTTATCTATGCGAATTCCTATCTTTTCTATATCTACCCTACCTTTTACCGCTTTTAGTATATCTGCATAACTCTTTTCTTGGGATTTTATAATAACTTCCTCGTTTCGTACAATCCTAGGCTTTATATTTGTTATTTATTGCTTATCTAACGGCTGTCTATCCTTTGGAATCATATAATTTACCTTACATTTCACTTTAGACATCAGGAACTCCAATAGTTTTCCTACACAGTCCCTATTCAGACCTTCTGGTGTAATGGATACTAGGTTACTTGTATTCTCCTTTATGATTTGTTGTCTCAACATTTCAATTAAGGAACAAAAGTCCTTCATATCATTAACTTCTCGTTCTACAGTGTAGGGTAACAAATATATCACCCTTTTTGATGCTTTTATTCTTTCTCTACAACTTAACTTGGTTTCCTTGACAATACACTCAAGTTGCCCATCCTCACACCCTTCTTCAAACATTTCCTTTATTTCTGGGTATAATTTAATATACCCCCTTAGCAATACCTTTCTCCCCTTTTTCTTTGGGATCAATAACGATAGCTATGTCACTTCCCACTCCAGTCTTAAATGGGTTGCCAGCTATTAAATTTACTACACGAAAACATTTTTCTGGCCATTCTACATCTAGGAGTAATGACAGATCCTCGTAACTATGTGTCTCTTCCACCGCCCTTTCTATTCCGGATATATCTTCATAGTCAGAATGAGTCATTTCTGTCTGAGAGCCTGTAGTGACCCTATTTGTCCATTTACATTTAGATGTCTCTCCTCTATCTTGATCTTTTTTGCCCTGCATGTCCAAACTTATCTTACTATTGCTTGGTTTTTGGCTTTTATTTTCCTTCACAAAAAAATTGCCTGCAGAAAACCTTTTGTTCATAGTATCGACCTGGAAAAATATACTTTCTATCATTTTCTTTATATCTGTATTCGTATTAGGAATGGTCTTTATCAAATTTCTCAGTTCAATCGAAGTATTTTTCAGCTCATCTATTCCGTTCTTAAAATCTTGACAATCTTCTCGTAATATGTCTTCTTCTCTTTGCCTTTTGTTAGATGAATCCAATTTTTCAATCTCTTCTTTCTGGTTTTCTTGATCAGTTACACCACTAATTATGCCCGTAGATCCACGCCTCAAAAATGGCGGTGACCGCCTAACCAAGGATCTTTTCTCAAAAGGATTCTTCATAGTATCCAAACATTCAGAAACTAAGCCTTTTTCTTCTCCCCCATGCACCATTGTTCCAGTAACTTTTTTCTGCACTTCAGCCTGGTTCCCTACTGAAGATGCTGAGCAGTCGCTTGTTAACGATCGGGTGAGGCCTGCACGAACACCTTCGACACCGACCGGAACTGGGGTTCCGACTCCCTGCTCCGTAAACAATTCTGTAGTTTTTCCCTTATTCATAATTAATAGTAGTAGTAGTAGTAGTGGTGGTGGTACTAGTAGTAGTAGTGGAGGTACTATTAGTAGTAGTAGTGGTGGTACTAGTAGTAGTAGTAGTGGTGGTGGTACTAGTAGTAGTAGTGGAGGTACTATTAGTAGTAGTAGTGGTGGTACTAGTAGTAGTAGTGGTACTAGTAGTAGTAGTGGTATTAGTAGTAGTAGTGGTACTAGTAGTAGTAGCGGTACCAGTAGTAGTAGTGGTAGTTATACTAGTAGTAGTAGTGGAGGTACTATTAGTAGTAGTAGTGGTACTAGTAGTAGTAGTGGTAGTGGTACTAGTAGTAGTAGTGGTAGTGGTACTAGTAGTAGTAGTAGCAGTAGTAGTGGTACTAGTAGTAGTAGTGGTACTAGTAGTAGTAGTAGTGGTACTAGTAGTAGTAGTGGTAGTGGTACTAGTAGTAGTAGTAGTAGTGGTACTAGTAGTAGTAGTAGTAGTAGTAGTGGTACTAGTACTAGTAGTGGTAGTGGTACTAGTAGTAGTAGTGGAGGTACTATTAGTAGTAGTAGTGGTACTAGTAGTAGTGGTACTAGTAGTAGGAGTGGAGGTACTATTAGTAGTAGTGGTGGTACTAGTAGTAGTAGTGGTGGTACTAGTAGTAGTAGTAGTGGTGGTACTATTAGTAGTAGTAGTGGTGGTACTAGTAGTAGTGGTACTAGTAGTAGTAGTAGTAGTGGTGGTACTAGTAGTAGTAGTAGTAGTGGAGGTACTATTAGTAGTAGTAGTGGTGGTACTAGTAGTAGTAGTAGTGGTACTAGTAGTAGTAGTAGTAGTAGTGGAGGTACTATTAGTAGTAGTAGTGGTATTAGTAGTAGTAGTAGTGGTACTATTAGTAGTAGTAGTGGTGGTACTAGTAGTAGTAGTGGTGGTACTAGTAGTAGTAGTGGTACTAGTAGTAGTAGTGGTACTAGTAGCAGTAGTGGTACTAGTAGTAGTAGTGGTACTGGTAGTAGTAGTGGTACTAGTAGTACTAGTGGTACTAGTAGTGGTGGTACTAGTAGTAGTAGTGGTACTAGTAGTAGTAGTGGTACTAGTAGTGGTGGTACTAGTAGTAGTAGTGGTACTAGTAGTAGTAGTGGTACTAGTAGTAGTAGTGGTACTAGTAGTAGTAGTGGTACTAGCAGTAGTGGTGGTACTAGTAGTAGTAGTGGTACTAGTAGTAGTAGTGGTACTAGTAGTAGTAGTGGTACTAGAAGTAGTAGTGGTAGTGGTGGTGGTACTAGTAGTAGTAGTGGTACTAGTAGTAGTAGTACTAGTAGTAGTAGTAGTAGTGGTGGTAATAGTAGTAGTAGTGGTACTAGTAGTAGTAGTAGTGGTGGTACTAGTAGTAATAGTAGTGGAGGCACTATTAGTAGTAGTAGTGGTGGTACTAGTAGTAGTAGTAGTAGTAGTAGTGGTATTATTAGTAGTAGTAGTGGAGGTACTATTAGTAGTAGTAGCGGTGGTACTAGTAGTAGTCGTAGTGGTACTTTTAGTAGTAGTAGTGGAGGTACTATTAGTAGTAGTACTAGTAGTAGTAGTGGTACTATTAGTAGTAGTATTGGTGGTACTAGTAGTAGTACTAGTGGAGGTACTATTAGTAGTAGTAGTGGTGGTACTAGTAGTAGTAGTGGTACTAGTAGTAGTAGTGGTACTAGTAGCAGTAGTGGTACTAGTAGTACTAGTGGTACTAGTAGTACTAGTGGTACTAGTAGTGGTGGTACTAGTAGTAGTAGTGGTACTAGTAGTAGTAGTGGTACTAGTAGTGGTGGTACTAGTAGTAATAGTGGTACTAGTAGTAGTAGTGGTACTAGTAGTGGTGGTACTAGTAGTAATAGTGGTACTAGTAGTAGTAGTGGTACTAGTAGTAATAGTGGTACTAGTAGTAGTAATGGTACTAGTAGTAGTAGTGGTACTAGTAGTAGTAGTGGTACTAGTAGCAGTAGTGGTACTAGCAGTAGTGGTGGTACTAGTAGTAGTAGTGTTACTAGTAGTAGTAGTGGTACTAGTAGTAGTACTAATAGTAGTAGTGGTACTAGTAGTGGTGGTACTAGTAGTAGTGGTACTAGTAGTGGTGGTACTAGTAGTAGTGGTACTAGTAGTAGTGATACTAGTAGTAGTTGTACTAGTAGTAGTAGTGGTACTAGTAGTAGTAGTGGTACTAGTAGTAGTTGTGGCACTAGTAGTAGTAGTGGTACTAGTAGTAGTAATGGTACTAGTAGTAGTAGTGGTACTAGTAGTAGTAGTGGTACTAGTAGTAGTAGTGGTACTAGCAGTAGTGGTGTTACTAGTAGTAGTAGTGGTACTAGTAGTAGTAGTGGTACTAGTAGTAGTAGTGGTACTAGTAGTAG
This sequence comes from Hymenopus coronatus, assembly GCA_030762935.1. Lineage (NCBI taxonomy): Eukaryota > Metazoa > Arthropoda > Insecta > Mantodea > Hymenopodidae > Hymenopus > Hymenopus coronatus. The sequence goes on along the minus strand of CM060900.1, from coordinate 231,395,971 downwards.
TAGTACTAGTAGTAGTAGTGGTACTAGTAGTACTAGTGGTACTAGTAGTGGTGGTACTAGTAGTAGTGGTACTAGTAGTAGTAGTGGTGGTACTAGTAGTAGTGGTACTAGTAGTAGTGGTACTAGTAGTAGTTGTGGTACTAGTAGTAGTAGTGGTACTAGTAGTAGTAGTGGTACTAGTAGTAGTAGTGGTACTAGTAGTAGTAGTGGTACTAGTAGTAGTAGTTGTGGTACTAGTAGTGGTGGTACTAGTAGTAGTGGTACTAGTAGTAGTAGTGGTACTAGTAGTAGTAGTGGTACTAGTAGTAGTAGTAGTGGTACTAGTAGTGGTGGTACTAGTAGTAGTGGTACTAGTAGTAGTAGTGGTACTAGTAGTAGTGGTACTAGTAGTAGTAGTGGTACTAGTAGTAGTTGTGGTACTAGTAGTAGTAGTGGTACTAGTAGTAGTGGTACTAGTAGTAGTAGTAGTGGTACTGGTAGTGGTGGTACTAGTAGTAGTGGTACTAGTAGTAGTGGTACTAGTAGTAGTATTGGTAGTAGTAGTAGTGGTACTAGTAGTAGTTGTGGTACTAGTAATAGTGGTACTAGTAGTAGTAGTGGTACTAGTAGTAGTAGTGGTACTAGTAGTAGTAGTAGTAGTAGTGGTACTAGTAGTGGTGGTATTAGTAGTAGTGGTACTAGTAGTAGTGATACTAGTAGTAGTAGTGGTACTATTAGTAATAGTGGTACTAGTAGAAGTCTTGGTACTAGTAGTAGTAGTAGTGGAGGTAGTAGTATTAGTGGTACTTGTAGTAGTAGTGGTACTAGTAGTAGTAGTGGTACTAGTAGTAGTAACGGTACTAGTAGTAGTGGTACTAGTAGTAGTAGTGGTACTAGTAGTAGTAGTGGTACTAGTAGTAGTGGTACTAGTAGTAGTAGTGGTACTAGTAGTAGTAGTGGTACTAGTAGTACTAGTGGTACTAGTAGTGGTGGTACTAGTAGTACTAGTGGTACTAGTAGTGGTGGTACTAGTAGTAGTAGTAATAGTGGTACTAGTAGTAGTAGTGGTACTAGTAGTACTAGTGGTACTAGTAGTAGTGGTGCTAGTAGTATTTGTGCTAGTAGTAGTAGTAGTAGTGGTACTAATAGTACTAGTGGTACTAGTAGTAGTGGTGCTAGTAGTAGTAGTAGTAGTAGTAGTAGTGCTAGTAGTAATAGTAGTGGTGATACTAGTAGTGGTAGCAGTGATACTACTTGTAGCAGTAGTAGTAGTAGTAGTAGTGGTACTAGTAGTTCCAGTAGTAGTGGTAATACTAGTAGTAGTAGTGGTACTAGTAGTAGTAGCAGTAGTACTAGTAGTAGAACTAGTAGTAGTAGTGGTACTAGTAGTAGCAGTAGTAGTAGTAGTAGTAGTGGTACTAGTAGTAGTAATATTGGTACTAATAGTAGCAGTGGTACTAGTAGTAGTAGTAGTAGTAGTGGTAGTGGTACTAATAGTAGCAGTGGTACTAGTAGTAGCAGTAGTAGTAGTAGTGGTATTAGTAGGAGTAGCATTGGTACTAATAGCAGTAGTGGTACTAGTAGTAGCAGTAGTAATAGTAGCAGTGGTACTAGTAGTAGCAGTAGTAGTAGTAGTGGTACTAGTAGTAGTAGTATTGGTACTAATAACAGTAGTGGTACTAGTAGTAGCAGTAGTAGTAGTAGTAGTAGTGGTACTAGTACTAGTAGTAATATTGGTACTAGTAGCAGCAGTGGTACTAGTAGTAGCAGTAGTAGTGGTACTAGTAGTAGTAGTGGTACTAGTAGTAGCAGTGGTACTAGTAGTGGCAGTAGAAGTGGTACTAGTAGTAGCAGTACTATTGGTACAAGTAGTAGCAGTAGTACCAGTAGTGGCAGTATTGGTACTAGTAGTAGCAGTGGCACTAGTAGTGGCAGTAGTTGTGGTACTAGTAGTAGCAGTGGTACTAGTAGTAGCAGTAGTCATAGTAGCAGTGGTACTAGTAGTAGCAGTAGTAGTGGTACTAGTAGTAGCAGTAGTAGTGGTACTAGTAGTAGCAGTAGTATTGGTACTAATAGCAGTAGTGGTTATAGTAGTAGCAGTAGTAATAGTAGCAGTGGTACTAGTAGTAGCAGTAGTAGTAGTAGTAGTAGCAGTAGTGGTACTAGTAGTAGCAGTAGTAATAGTAGCAGTGGTACTAGTAGTAGCAGTAGTAGTAGTATCGGTACTAGTAGTAGTAGTACTAGTAGTATTAGTGGTTCTAATAGCGTTAGTGGTACTAGTAGTAGCAGTAGTAATAATAGTAGTAGTGGTACTAGTAGTAGCAGTAGTATTGGTACTAGTAGTAGTAGTGGTACTAATAGCAGTAGTGGTACTAGTAGTAGCAGTAGTATTGGTACTAGTAGTAGTAGTGGTACTAATAATAGTAGTGGTACTAGTAGTAGTAGTGGTACTAATGGTAGTAGTGGTACTAGTAGTAGCAGTAGTAGTAGTAGTGGTACTAGTAGTAGCAGTAGTATTGGTACTAGTAGTAGTGGTGCTAGTAGTAGTAGTAGTAGTAGTGGTACTAGTGGTAGTAGTGGTACTAGTGGTAGTAGTGGTACCAGTGGTAGTAGTGGTACTAGTGGTAGTAGTGGTGCTAGTAGTAGTAGTGGTACTAGTAGTAGCAGTAGTAGTAGTGGTGATACTAGTAGTAGCAGTAATATTGGTACTAGTAGTAGTATTAGTAGTGGTACTAGTAGTAGTACTAGTAGTAGTAGTAGTACTAGTAGTAGTAGTGGTACTAATAGTAGTAGTGGTACTAGTAGTAGCAGTAGTAGTAGTGATACTAGTGTTGGTAGTGGTGCTAGTAGTAGCAGTAGTAGTAGTGGTACTAGTGGTGGTAGTGGTGCTAGTAGTAGTGGTGGTACTAGTAGTAACAATAATATTGGTACTAGTAGTAGTATTAGTAGTGGTACTTGTAGTAGTAGTACTAGTAGCTACGGTAGTAGTAGTAGTAGTAGTAGTCGTAGTGGTACTAGCAGTAGTATTAGTAGTGGTACTAGTAGTAGCAGTAGTAGTGGTACTAGTAGTAGTATTAGTAGTGGTACTAGTAGTAGCAGCAGTAGTAGTGGTACTAGCAGTAGTATTAGTAGTGGTACTAGTAGTAGTGGAGGTACTATTAGTAGTAATAGTGGTGGTACTAGTAGTAGTAGTGGTACTATTAGTAGTAGTAGTGGTGGTACTAGTAGTAGTAGTAGTGGTATTATTAGTAGTAGTAGTGGAGGTACTATTAGTAGTAGTAGTGGTGGTACTAGTAGTAGTAGTAGTTGTACTAGTAGTAGTAGTAGTGGAGGTACTATTAGTAGTAGTAGTGGTGGTACTAGTAGTAGTAGTAGTAGTGGTACTATTAGTAGTAGTAATGGTGGTACTAGTAGTAATAGTAGTGGAGGTACTATTAGTAGTACTAGTGGTACTAGTAGTAGTAGTGGTACTAGTGGAAGTAGTGGTACTAGTAGTGGTGGTACTAGTAGTAGTAGTGGTACTAGTAGTAGTAGTGGTACTAGTAGTAGTAGTACTAGTAGTAGTGGTACTAGTAGTAGTAGTGGTACTAGTAGTAGTAGTGGTACTAGTAGTAGTGGTACTAGTAGTAGTGGTACTAGTAGTAGTAGTAGTACTAGTAGTAGTAGTGGTACTAGTAGTAGTAGTGGTACTAGTAGAAGTAGTACTAGTAGTAGTAGTAGTACTAGTAGTAGTAGTGGTACTAGTAGTAGTGGTACTAGTAGTAGTGGTACTAGTAGTAGTAGTAGTGGTACTAGTAGTAGTAGTGGTACTAGTAGTAGTAGTGGTACTAGTAGTAGTAGTGGTACTAGTAGTAGTAGTGGTACTAGTAGTAGTAGTACTAGTAGTAGTAGTGGTACTAGTAGTGGTGGTACTAGTAGTAGTAGTGGTATTAGTAGTAGTAGTGGTACTAGTAGTGGTGATACTAGTAGTAGTGGTACTAGTAGTAGTAGTGGTACTAGTAGTAGTGGTACTAGTAGTAGTAGTGGTACTAGTAGTAGTAGTGGTACTAGTAGTAGTAGTAGTGGTACTAGTAGTAGTAGTGGTACTAGTAGTAGTAGTAGTGGTACTAGTAGTACTAGTAGTAGTAGTGGTACTAATAGTAGTGGTACTAGTAGTGGTGGTACTAGTAGTAGTGGTACTAGTAGTAGTAGTGGTACTAGTAGTAGTAGTGGTACTAGTAGTAGTAGTACTAGTAGTAGTGGTACTAGTAGTAGTAGTGGTACTAGTAGTAGTAGTGGTACTAGTAGTAGTAGTGGTACTAGTAGTAGTAGTGGTACTAGTAGTAGTAGTGGTACTAGTAGTAGTAGTGGTACTAGTAGTAGTAGTGGTACTAGTAGTAGTAGTGGTACTAGTAGTAGTAGTACTAGTAGTAGTAGTAGTACTAGTAGTAGTAGTGGTACTAGTAGTAGTAGTGGTACTAGTAGTAGTGGTATTAGTAGTAGTAGTGGTACTAGTAGTAGTAGTGGTACTAGTAGTAGTAGTGGTACTAGTAGTAGTAGTGGTACTAGTAGTAGTAGTGGTACTAGTAGTAGTAGTACTAGTAGTAGTAGTGGTACTGGTAGTGGTGTTACTAGTAGTAGTAGTGGTATTAGTAGTAGTAGTGGTACTAGTAGTGGTGATACTAGTAGTAGTGGTACTAGTAGTAGTAGTGGTACTAGTAGTAGTGGTACTAGTAGTAGTAGTGGTACTAGTAGTAGTAGTGGTACTAGTAGTAGTAGTAGTGGTACTAGTAGTAGTAGTGGTACTAGTAGTAGTAGTAGTGGTACTAGTAGTAGTAGTAGTGGTACTAGTAATAGTAGTGGTACTAGTAGTAGTAGTAGTGGTACTAGTAGTGGTGGTACTAGTAGTAGTGGTACTAGTAATAGTAGTGGTACTAGTAGTAGTAGTGGTACTAGTAGTAGTAGTGGTACTAGTAGTAGTTGTGGTACTAGTTGTAGTGGTACTAGTAGCAGTAGTGGTACTAGTAGTAGTAGTGGTACTAGTAGTAGTAGTGGTACTAGTAGTAGTAGTGGTACTAGTAGTGGTGGTACCAGTAGTAGTGGTACTAGTAATAGTGGTACTAGTAGTAGTAGTAGTACTAGTAGTAGTAGTGGTACTAGTAGTAGTTGTGGTACTAGTAGTAGTAGTGGTACTAGTAGTAGTAGTGGTACTAGAAGTAGTAGAGGTACTAGTAGTAGTAGTGGTACTAGTAGTAGTAGTGGTACTAGTAGTAGTGGTACTAGTAGTAGTAGTAGTGGTACTAGTAGTAGTAATGGTACTAGTAGTAGTAGTTGTACTAGTAGTACTGGTACTAGTAGTAGTGGTGGTACTAGTAGTAGTAGTGGTACTAGTAGTAGTAGTGGTACTAGTAGTAGTTGTGGTACTAGTAGTAGTAGTGGTACTAGTAGTACTAGTGGTATTAGTAGTGGTGGTACTAGTAGTAGTAGTAGTAGTGGTACTAGTAGCAGTAGTGGTACTAGTAGTACTAGTGGTACTAGTAGTAGTGGTGCTAGTAGTAGTTGTGCTAGTAGTAGTAGTAGTGGTACTAATAGTACTAGTGGTACTAGTAGTAGTGGTGCTAGTAGTAGTGGTGCTAGTAGTAGTAGTAGTAGTAGTGGTGCTAGTAGTAATAGTAGTGGTGATACTAGTAGTCGTAGCAGTGATACTACTTTTAGCAGTAGTAGTAGTAGTGGTACTAGTAGTCCCAGTAGTAGTGGTAATACTAGTAGTAGTAGTGGTACTAGTAGTAATAGTGGTACTAGTAGTAGTAGCAGTAGTACTAGTAGTAGAACCAGTAGTAGTAGTGGTACTAATAGCAGTAGTGGTACTAGTAGTAGCAGTAGTAGTAGTAGTGGTACTAGTAGTAGTAGTATTGGTACTAGTATTAGCAGTGGTACTAGTAGTAGTAGTAGTAGTAGTGGTACTAATAGTAGCAGTGGTACTAGTAGTAGCAGTAGTAGTAGTAGTGGTACTAGTAGTAGTAGTAGTATTGTTACTAATAGCAGTAGTGGTACTAGTAGTAGCAGTAGTAATAGTAGCAGTGGTACTAGTAGTAGCAGTAGTAGTAGTAGTAGTAGTGGTACTAGTAGTAGTAGTATTGATACTAATAACAGTAGTAGTACTAGTAGTAGCAGTAGTAGTAGTAGTAGTAGTAGAATTACTAGTACTAGTAGTAGTATTGGTACTAGTAGTAGCAGTGGTACTAGTAGTAGCAGTGGTACTAGTAGTAGCAGTAGTAGTGGTACTAGTAGTAGTAGTGGTACTAGTAGTAGCAGTGGTACTAGTAGTGGCAGTAGTAGTGGTACTAGTAGTAGCAGTGGTACCAGTAGTGGCAGTATTGGTACTAGTAGTAGCAGTGGTACTAGTAGTGGCAGTAGTAGTGGTACTAGTAGTAGTAGTGGTACTAGTAGTAGCAGTAGTCATAGTAGCAGTGGTACTAGTAGTAGCAGTGGTAGTGGTACTAGTGGTAGCGGTAGTAGTGGTACTAGTAGTAGCAGTAGTATTGGTACTAATAGCAGTAGTGATACTAGTAGTAGCAGTAGTAATAGTAGCAGTGGTATTAGTAGTAGCTGTAGTAGTAGTAGTAGTGGTACTAGTAGTAGTAGTAGTATTGGTACTAGTAGTAACAGTAGTAATAGTAGCAGTGGTACTAGTAGTAGCAGTAGTAGTAGTAGTGGATCTAGTAGTAGTAGTAGTAGTAGTAGTATTAGTGGTACTAATAGCAGTAGTGGTACTAGTAGTAGCAGTAGTAATAATAGTAGTAGTGGTACTAGTAGTTGCAGTAGTATTGGTACTAGTAGTGGTAGTGGTACTAATAGCAGTAGTGGTACTAGTAGTAGCAGTAGTATTGGTACTAATAGTAGTAGTGGTACTAATAATAGTAGTGGTACTAGTAGTAGTAGTGGTACTAATGGTAGTAGTGGTACTAGTAGTAGCAGTAGTAGTAGTAGTAGTAGTGGTACTAGTAGTAGCAGTAGTATTGGTACTAGTAGTAGTGGTGCTAGGATTAGTAGTAGTAGTGGTACTAGTGGTAGTAGTGATACTAGTGGTAGTAGTGGTACTAGTGGTAGTAGTGGTACTAGTGGTAGTAGTGGTGCTAGTAGTAGTAGTGGTACTAGTAGTAGCAGTAGTAGTAGTAGTGGTACTAATAGTAGTAGTGGTACTAGTAGTAGTAGTGGTACTAGTGGTAGCAGTAGTAGTGGTGGTGGTACTAGTAGTAGCAGTAATATTGGTACTAGTAGTAGTATTAGTAGTGGTACTAGTAGTAGTAGTACTAGTAGTAGTAGTGGTACTAATAGTAGTAGTGGTACTAGTAGTAGCAGTAGTAGTAGTGGTACTAGTGTTGGTAGTGGTGCTAGTAGTAGCAGTAGTAGTAGTGGTACTGGTGGTGGTAGTGGTGCTAGTAGTAGTAGTGGTGGTACTAGTAGTAACAGTAATATTGGTACTAGTAGTAGTATTAGTAGTGGTACTTGTAGTAGTAGTACTAGTAGCTACGGTAGTAGTAGTAGTAGTAGTAGTAGTAGTAGTAGTAGTAGTAGTCGTAGTGGTACTAGCAGTAGTATTAGTAGTGGTACTAGTAGTAGCAGTAATAGTGGTACTAGTAGTAGTATTAGTAGTGGTACTAGTAGTAGCAGTAGTAGTGGTACTAGCAGTAGTATTAATAGGGGTACTAGTAGTAGTAGTAGTAGTAGTCGTAATGGTACTAGCAGTAGTATTAGTAGTGGTACTAGTAGTAGCAGTAGTAGTGGTACTAGTAGTAGTAGTGGTACTAGCAGTAGTATTAGTAGTGGTACTAGTAGTAGCAGTAGTAGTGGTACTAATAGTAGTTTTTTTTTTTTCGGCAGTGGAAAAAAATCTTCTTAAGAGTTGGATTTTTACCAACTAAAAAAAAACACTGTCTAACCGCTTAAAATTTCGGAACTGCTTGTCGCATTTCATCAAAATGGCAGCTGTCTGTGTGTATTGTCAGTTATTGTCTTTTCTCTTTTTCCTTTGTCTCCATAATTTCTTTACATAGTTCTTTTGCTATATTCCATGCTTTTGCACTCCCAGTAATGGTCTGCTCTAAATTATCTACTGTTATAATTTTGCCCAGTTTTGTGTGAGCTGTATTCCTATAGGTCTCCCATCTTAGGCGGTGGAGTAGCGCTTGCTCCGCGGTATTAGTGTTTGGGCAGTAGTTGTATTTCTCGCTATTCGTTTTCCCCTTTTTTTTTTTTTTTTTTTTTTTTGCGTAGTACCTAAATCTCTCATGACCAGATGGTACCTGCGTCATGAAATAATCTAATGATCTGTGCTTGCATAATAGCCACATATTAATATCTGGGATAATTTTCTTCGTCCATTGTGCCACTTCCATGGTCTCGTGCCACCGCTCTTGCCACTCTTCTATGATTTGTTGTCTTATTTTTCTTTTGTCTGCATTAGTGGAACCAATGTTTTCTTCTAAGATATTTCTCTCTTTTACTAACAGATCTATGGGTACTGCTCCTGTGATGAACTGCAGGGCTTTGGTCGATATGGTTCGATACCCATTTACCACCCTTAATAATAATTTCCGCTCTGGCCAGGTGGTTGCGGTACACTTCTTTTCTTAATGCACTGTGCCATATTGTGGCGTCATATAACAGCATAGAATAGATTGCGCTACATAAAATTTGCCTTTTTACAGTTCTTGGGCCCCCAATATTCGGCATTAGTCTACTCAGTGCCGCTGTTCTCTCTTCGGCCTTCTTGGTGATTGTTCTAACGTGCTCACCAAAATTTCCATCATCACCCAATATGACACCTAGATATCTCACTCACCTTTTTGGCTTAACATCAGTATTGCCCATCCTGAAACTCATATCTGGCAGTTTTCTTGGCCCTTTTAGGATCACAGCTTTCGTTTTCTGTGGCGCAAGAATTAATTTGTTGGCTTTCATCCACCTGTCTATGCGTATGAGGAATTCATCTGCCTTTAACATTAATTCTTCTGCGTCGGCAGCTGTAGTGACTAACACTATATCATCTGCAAATTCCAACGTATAAGCACCTGTCGGTAATTTTAGCCGCAATACGCCATTGTATAAAACATTCCACAATGTAGGTCCCAGGACCGAGCCTTGGGGTACTCCTGCAGTAACCTGTACTTGTTTCTTTTTACTTAGCGTTATGTATCTTGAGTTGAAGTACTCTCGTATTATATTTACTAAATATGCTGAAATCTTTTTTCTTTGGAGCTCTTGAATGATAATACTCTAAGTTGCACTCTTGAAAGCATTTTTCACATCCAGTGTGATTGCGGCTACCCACTTTTCTTTACTGTCATCTTTAATTTTTTGAACGGCTTTAATGTCCTGGATTGTAGTTTTGCCTTTTCTGAAGCCATACTGGTTGCAGGATAGTCCTTCCCCTTCCTCAATTTCTTTGTCGATTCTTGTCCTTATTAGACACTCATATAGTTTACTCATGGTATTGAGTAAACATATTGGTCGATATGCTGATGGATCTTGAGGTAACTTACCCCCTTTTAGCAACAATATGAGTTTAGCTACCTTCCATTCTCCTGGAAACTCCTGTTGTTTGAGTAACATATTTAAGGCTGCTAGAATCCATTTAGGGGTTGCCTCAATGGCGAACCTCACTGCTTCGGGTGGAATACGGTCCAATCCCGGCGCTTTGCCGGATTTTATGTTGCGCCCTGCTTCGTGTAATTCATCCATGGTGAATTCTTTCTCTACACTACATCTTATTTTGGCTTCTATCTTATCTTCATTGCTAGGGAATAACGCCTTTACTACACTTATTTCCTTCTCCTCTATTAATTTTATGGGAGCTCTATTAGTCAAACGCCCTGTTACTACGCCCTGTCGTATTTTACATCCTGATCCCCAAATATCCTGATCAAGTTCTTCACCTAGTTTTTGCCAGTTTTTTCTCTTGGACTCCTTTATGAGGTTTATCAATGTTCTTTTCTTCTCTTTATAGAATACTCTTAACGCTTCTAAGTCCTGCTCTTGTATTCGTCTCTTATTTGCTCTTGTTACTTTGCGCCTGCTTTGATTGCATCTACTCCTTTGACATTCAATGTCATTGGTCCATCAGTATGGTACTCGGGAGCTGTCTCTCTTGCTGGTGTGTATTTGGCAAGCTAAAGTAGCTTCTTGTATTGCGTTTACCACCTCCTCCCGGGAGACTTCTTCTGTAGCGTCTTCTCTATTCTCTTCCTTCCACTTCATGATAACTTTATATATATCCCAATCATACTCTACTTTAGTCTTCTCATTTTGCCGACCCTTTCGCTTTGTTAGTTCTTTGATTTCAAAATAGATAAACTTGTGGTCGCTAAGTGATTCCTCTTCGAGCACCTCCCAATTCAGGATTTTATGTGATATTATCTGAGTTGTACACGTAATGTCTATACATGATTCACAGGCTGCTCTCACAAAAGTCGGTTTGTTTCCTACGTTTTGTACTACTAAATCCAGTTCCGCCATCCACTCGACCCAATATTCACCTCTCTGGTCAGTGTTTTGTGCGCCCCACTGTGGTGATTTAATATCTAAGTCTCCCATTATAATGCTTTCTCCTCCTTGCGTACTAATGTCTTGCATTATAGAATCTACTTCTTTCTTAAATTCGTACAGCGGTATGTTTGGTGAACTATAACATCCATAAATCTTAAATTGTTTGAAGTAAATACAGACATAACCATTTTCTAACCTCCAGTCTATTACCTCTATATTTTTGTTTAGGAAGTTGACAGCGACATCCATCCTATTATCCTTAATCCAATTATTGCTGGATACACACTTTAAATTTGGTTCACTTACTATCATTATGACAACCTTCTTCTCCATTGCAACTGCGTGTGCCATATCATGACTACCTTGTGACCTCATTAAATTAGCTTGTAGGATTCCTATGGTTGTTGAACCCATTATCTTTTTTATTTCAAACTTCTCCGTCTTATGTCCCCTATCATCTTTCTGTATACAGGGCAACTCATTTGGTCACTTCTGTGACCTCCTTTTTTACAAGTTATACATACAGATGCATTTGTGCATTCTCTGGCTATATGACCCTTCTCCCCAGAATTCAAGCAAGATCCAGTTCTATCATCTTCCTCCTTACATTGATACGCTATATGTCCAAATCCAAAACACTTAAAACACCTAGTGACTTTAATCCTTTCTCTAATCTGGCAGCTGCCCCATCCAACTCTAATCTGTCTACGTTTTAGTAGGGTCTTACCAGGTTCAGCAGGTAACGTTACTGTTGCGTTTTGGTTACCAAATCTTCCTGGTCTCATAGAAACATTAATTATATCCGTCTCCTGTAACTCTATTTCTTCACAAATTGCAGGTTTCAGATCATCTTCCTTGGTTGTAGGATCTATTCCATAAATAAAAACATTTATTTCCTTCCTCACAGTACGCACTTCAACTTCTTCAACATTCTTCAAGATCTCCTCTTTGAGGGCATTTGCTTTCACTGTTCCCTCAACTGCGAGGAATAGGTCCTCTTTACCTATTTTCCTAATGGTTTTTATTCTCAAAACTAGTTTTCCTATATCAATACCTTGTTTCACAGACTTCAGTGTTTCCGCGTATGTTTTCCCTTTTCCCTTAATTACCACCGTTTCTTCCGGTTGTTCCTTTTTGCGCTGACCTATTTTCTTTTGCATTGGTTTCCCGTTCTTCTGTGGTTCCCATGCCTTTGTTGGTACAATATACCTTATTTCTATTCCACATCCACGAAATAACCATTCCAGTATTTTCCTCATGTATTCTCTATTTATCCCTTCCGGTGTGGCATTTGCTATTTTTCTTACAATGTTCTTCAAGTACTTGCTTCCATTGGCGTAGCATTCTGTACACTTCATGTCATTTACACCTTCGACATCCACATTGAACGGGATTATATAACTAGTAGTAGTAGTACTAGTAGTAGTAGTGGTACTAGTAGTAGCAGTAGTAGTGGTGGTACTAGTAATAGCAGTAGTAGTTATACTAGTAGTAGTAGTAGTTATAGTAGTAATAGTATTATTATTAGTAGTAGTGGCAGTATTAGTAGTGGCACTAGTAGTAGCAGTAGTAGTGGTACCAGTAGTAGTAGTAGTAGTGGTACTAGTAGTAGCAGTGGTAGTAGTGGTATTAGTAGTAGCAGTAGTAGTAGTGGTACTAGTAGTAGCAGTAGCAGTGGTACTAGTAGTAGCAGTAGTACTAGTAGTAGCAGTAAAACTAGTAGTAGCAGTAGTACTTGTAGTAGCAGTAGCAGTAGTACTAGTAGTAGCAGTAGTACTAGTAGTAGCAGTAGTACTAGTAGTAGCAGTAGCAGTAAAACTAGTAGTAGCAGTAGTACTAGTAGTAGCAGTAGCAGTAGTACTAGTAGCAGTAGTACTAGTAGTAGCAGTAGCAGTAGTACTAGTAGTAACAGTAGCAGTAGTACTAGTAGTAGTACGAGTAGTAGCAGTAGTACTAGTGGTAGCAGTAGTACTAGTAGTAGCAGTAGTACTAGTAGTAGCAGTAGCAGTAGTACTAGTAGTAGCAGTGGTACTAGTAGTAGCAGTAGCAGTAGTACTAGTAGTAGCAGTAGTAATAGTAGTAGCAATAGTAGTAGTGGTACTAGTAGTAGCAGTAGTAGTAGTGGTACTAGTAGTAGCAGTAGCAGTGGTACTAGTAGTAGCAGTAGTGGTGGTACTAGTAGTAGCAGTAGTGGTGGTACTAGTAGTAGCAGTAGTACTAGTAGTAGCAGTAGTACTAGTAGTAGCAGTAGTACTAGTAGTAGCAGTAGTAGTAGTAGTGGTACTAGTAGTAGCAGTAGTACTAGTAGTAGCAGTAGTAGTAGTGGTACTAGTAGTAGCAGTAGTACTAGTAGTAGCAGTAGTACTAGTAGTAGCAGTAGTAGCAGTGGTGCTAGTAGTAGCAGTAGTTCTAGTAGTAGCAGTAGTAGTAGTGGTACTAGTAGTAGCAGTAGTAGTAGTGGTACTAGTAGTAGCAGTAGTAGCAGTAGTACTAGTAGTAGCAGTAGTAGTGGTACTAGTAGTAGCACTGGTAGTAGTGGTACTAATAGTAGCAGTAGTAATAGTGGTACTAGTAGTAGCAGTAGTAGTAGTGGTACTAGTAGTAGCAGTAGTAGTAATAGTGGTTGTAGAAGTAGTGGTGGTACTAGTAGTAGTAGTAGTGGTACTAGTAGTAGCAGTAGTAGTAATAGTGGTTGTAGAAGTAGTGGTGGTACTAGTAGTAGTAGTAGTGGTACTAGTAGTAGCAGTAGCAGTGGTAATAGCTGTAGTAGTGGTACTAGTAGTAGTAGCGGTACTAGTAGTAGCAGTAGTAGTAATAGTGGTTGTAGTAGTGGTGGTACTAGTAGTAGCAGTAGCAGTGGTACTAGTAGTAGTAGTGGTACTAGTAGTAGTAGTGGTACTAGTAGTAGCAGTAGTAGTGGTAGTAGTAGTAGTAGTGGTACTAGTAGTAGCAGTAGTAGTGGTAGTAGTAGTAGTGGTACTAGTAGTAGCAGTAGCAGTGGTAGTAGTAGTAGTGGTACTAGTAGTAGCAGTAGCAGTGGTAGTAGTAGTAGTGGTGCTAGTAGTAGCAGTAGCAGTGGTAATAGCTGTAGTAGTGGTACTAGTAGTAGTAGTAGTAGTAGTACTAGTAGTAGCAGTAGTAGTAATAGTGGTTGTAGTAGTAGTGGTACTAGTAGTAGTAGTGGTACTAGTAGTAGTAGTAGTGGTACTAGCAGAAGTAGTAGTGGTACTAGTAATAGTAGTAGTAGTGGTACTAGCAGAAGTAGTATTGGTACTAGTAGTAGTAGTAGTAGTAGTGGTACTAGTAGTAGTAGTGGTACTAGTAGTAGTAGTAGTAGTAGTAGTAGTAGTAGTAGTAGTAGTAGTGGTACTAGTAGTAGCAGTAGCAGTGGTAATAGCTGTAGTAGTGGTACTAGTAGTAGTAATGGTACTAGTAGTAGCAGTAGTAGTAATAGTGGTTGTAGTAGTGGTACTAGTAGTAGTAGTGGTACTAGTAATAGTAGTAGTAGTGGTACTAGCAGAAGTAGTAGTGGTACTAGTAGTAGTAGTAGTGGTGGTGCTACTAGTAGTAGTAGTGGTACTAGTAGTAGTAGTGGTACTAGTAGTAGTAGTGGTACTAGTAGTAGTAGTGGTACTAGTAGTAGTAGTGGTACTAGTAGTAGTAGTGGTGGTGCTAGTAGTAGTAGTGGTACTAGTAGTAGTAGTTGTGGTGCTATTAGTAGTAGTTGTACTAGTAGTAGTGGTGGTGCTAGTAGTAGTAGTGGTACTAGTAGTAGTAGTGGTACTAGTAGTAGTAGTGGTGGTGCTAGTACTAGTGGTGGTGCTAGTAGTAGTAGTAGTAGTAGTAGTAGTAGTAGTAGTAGTAGTAGTAGTAGTAGTAGTAGTGGTTGTAGTAGTAGTGGTGGTGCTACTAGTAGTAGTGGTACTAGTAGTAGCAGTAGTAGTAATAGTGGTTGTAGTAGTAGTGGTGGTACTAGTAGTAGCAGTAGCAGTGGTAATAGCTGTAGTAGTGGTACTAGTAGTAGTAGTGGTACTAGTAGTAGCAGTAGTAGTAATAGTGGTACTAGTAGTAGCAGTAGCAGTGGTAGTAGTAGTAGCATTTTTTTTAAGAAGGGGAAAATCTTCATGGACGCCAGGGAAGGTGGCCATGGTGTGTCGGACTCTTACCGGCTAAAAACCACCTCCGTCTCCTGCAGCGCTGCGGAACCTGCTCTCAGCATTTCTTCACAGTGCAGCATTCAAGTTTATCCTTCATCTTTTTCCTTAGCTTGTAGGATGTTCTTAATCATTCCTGTAATGAGGTACCATATTTCTTTCTTGTGTATCATATTTTGTATTATATGGTGATAATTCCATTGAAATAACGTTTAAGGTTTTTGATCTTATGGCGGTCCATCTTTTACATAATAAAATAGTGTGTTCTGGTGTGTCTATTTCTTTACAATATCTGCATTTTTCAGTCTCAATTATCTTCATTTTGTATAAGTAGGTCCCAAATCGGCCATGTCATGTTAAGAATTGCGTAAAAAAGTAGCCAACTTCTCCGTGTTGTCTGTTTAGCCATGATTCAATTTTTGGAATAAGACGTTTAGTCCATTGGGTCGTTTCAAGCTCGTCATCCCATTCCTCCTGCCACTTTTTCATTGTAATTTTCCTTTTCTCTTCTTTTTGTGCTCTATTATGTTCTTTTTTAAATGTGTGCTCGGTTGCTAATAAATGGAGCGGTATTGTTCCTGCAATCACTTGTATAGCCTTTGTGGATATGCGATATGCACTTGCTATTCTTATAGCGATCTTTCTTTGGACGCGTTCTATAAGTTTCCTATGTGATATTTTCTTCATACATTGCTTCCAAGCCGCAGCACAATAAAGTATGATGGAGTTAATAACACTTCCTAGCAATTTCCTCTTTTGTTGGTTAGGACCTCCTACGTTTGGCATCAGTCTGGCCAAAGCTGCGACCATTTTTTCCGCCTTTGCAGATACATACTTCAGATGTTCAACCATACTCATATTATGTCCAATTAAGATACCTAAATATTTTAGGTATTTTTGCGATTTAAGTTCTAAGTCTCCATCCTGTATAGCCACTTCTTTGAGAGTTCTCCTCCCTCCCAGGATTACCATTTCGGTTTTGGTCGGAGCCTGGCTTAGTCTTCTACTAGTCATCCAGACTTCAACCCTATTGATGGACCACTGTATTTTTTCCTGTATATCTTGTTTTGAAGTGCCGCACACAATCAGAGCGAGGTCGTCTGCGTATCCCACCAGTGTTACACCTGCTGCAGGTTTTTGTCGAAGCACTTCATCATAGTATATATTCCATAAAGTGGGGCCTAGAATTGATCCTTGCGGTACTCCACTGGTTACATCCATCTCAAAGTTTTCTCCAATAAAGATCTTTCTATCTTGTAGATAACTACTTATTAATTTATTCATGTATGGAGATATTTTCTTATGTATTAATTCATTCATAATGCCAAGCCACGGTACAGAGTTAAAAGCATTTTTAACGTCTAATGTAACCATTACTACATACCTATTATTTTCATTAACTTCTTTCTGTGCTGTTTCCAAGACCAACTTTATTGCATCGGCAGTTGATCGGCCTTTCTAAAACCAAATTGGGTTTGCGCGAGACTACCTTTTAAATCTATCTCTTTTAATAATCTCTGATTAATTATTTGTCCAACGAGTTTCCTATTGTATCCAAGAGGCATAAAGGTCTATAGATTTTTTTGCAGTTTTTTTTTCTATGAGTATAGTTTTTGCAATTTTCCACTCCTTGGGAAATTTTCCTTTGCATATTAAACCATTTAGTGTTTCCATCAGAAGATCCGGCTTTTTCTCAGCAATTAGCTTTATAACTTCCGGGGGGATGCCATCAGGTCCAGCGGCTTTACCAGTTTTCATGCGTTTTCCTGCACCCATGATCTCGTTTATTTGGCACTTCGGTATTTCTTCTATTTCTGTTTGCATTTTTGGCCACGTATTTCTTTTATGTACGGGAAATAACTCTTTAGCAATTTCTTTTTGTTCCTCATCCGTAATAACTAAAGGTGTGCGGAGTCCTAATTTTTTTGTCACAATTTTACATCCAGTACCCCATGGATCCACATCCACTTCCTCACATAGCTGTTCCCATGCATCCTTCTTCGCTGTATTTATTGCGTTTTTTAAGTCATTCCGACATCTTCGATATTCCTTTTGTATGGTGAGCTTTTCATTTTCCTCCGCATTTCTTCTTTTGTTTGCCCTTGTCACTTTTCTTCGTGCCTCCATACTCCTTTTCCTTAGTTGGGAAATATCGTTATTCCAACAATACGCCGCTTTAAACTTACCATGGCTGCCTTTCTTCTTAAAAGTAGAGTTACATGCTTTTTCTAATAGTTCTCCAAGCTTCTTTGGTAGATGTAAGTACTCTGGATGACTCGCTGCTTCTTCTACCTTTTGTATTAAAATATCTTTCTTATCATTTTTGTAAATCCAACCTTTCTGTGGCCTTTTAATTGGTAATGGCAATTTAGTGTTTATAGTCTCTATAAATATATTCTTGTGGTAACTTAAATTTTCTTCATTATCCACAAAACATTTACTAATAAATTGACTCATTTCTCCAGAACACATTGTGATATCTATGAAAGATGTACCATCGTTTCTTTCAAAAGTTGGCATTTTCCCATCATTTAGGATATTATAATCATTTTCGCTTGCCCATTCTGCCAGAGCACTACCTTTCTTGTCTTCTATAGGCGAGCCCCAGGAATATGCCTTGGCATTGAAATCCCCTCCAATAAGGACTTTCTTTTTATGTTTTTGTTGTTTAAGGACGCAATTGATTTCAAATAGGTATTTATGGAAATCCTCCAGATCTGTTTTAGGAGACACATAACAGGAAAATACCAATATTTCATCGGTGTCGGCCCAGACAAAACCACTGCCACTTCCGATGTTTCTCACTTTATCATTACTTCGTGGAATATAAATGGCTGCGTCTATTCTTTCATCTGTGATCCATTTTGGGCTATGTTTGGGCATGTTTTTATTTGGTTCTGCGATAATACACAGATGTATTTGACGTTCTGCACATTTATGTATAAGTAAATCCATGGCCCGTTTACTCCTATCAAGATTTACATGAAGTAATCTCATTATTTATAGGAGTTTTGTCTTTGTATCCTTGCCTGGGTTTCCACTAATTTCCTATACTCAGGACATCTCATCGTCTCTGCTTTGTGTTCATTTGAGTTACACAGGTAACATCTTGTCATGTTTTTACACTCTTTTATTCGATGATCTGTTTCCCCACATTTATGAAACATTTTCACAAAAGGTGCAGCTATTACATTCGCTTGCAACATGCCCTACTCTGTAACACTTATAACATCTACTTAGAGTATTTGTTGGCTTGACTCTCCATCTGTCCCATCCTTTCCGTATTGTTTTCTTTGCTAGCAGTCGATTTGTAATCTCTATATTAGAGGTTACAAATGCATATTTTACACCATGTGCATTTACTTTATCTGACATTTTTATTAGAATATTTTGTTCCATTTTCCCTAATTCCCGTTCTATGGTTTCTTTTACTTCATGTTCTTCTACAACTTCATCTATATCTAGTAGCATAACAATTTGTTTTTTGCTTTCCATATTTACTTCTGCAATTTTGTCCAGTTTTGAAGAAAGGAGTTGTTTAAAAATCTTTCTATCATTTCTATTTTTCCCTTTTATTTTCAGCTGCACATTTCCTTCGTTTGTCTTTCTTTTGTGATCAATTATTATTCCACTTGTGTCTACTTCTTTTATATTTTTCAGAATGTCTGCGTATGATTTTTCTCCAAGTGGCTTGAGTACGATTGTATCTTCATTTAGTCCTCTCTTCCTACTATTGTCCTCCATCCCTTTTGTTTCATTGTATCTTTGATGTTTTATATACATTGACATCTTAACATTTTTTCTTTTGCATAAATACTCCAAAACTTTCCTTGTTACTTGCTCATCCACTTGTTCCGTGGTTACACCGGCTATGCGGGTTCTCCCATTTTTCCACTCTGTGTCTAATATTTTTTCTAATTTTTTTCTTGGATTAGATATATCTTCTGTCGATTTTCCTCCGTCCTCAGTCATAATGAGGTACAGATATTTCTTTGTATTTTTTGATTCCTTTTCATCACCAAGGATTTCATTTGATAAAATATTGCATATAATTTTTCCTGGTTTTAGTTTATCTTCTTCCAAAAACTGTT
>CM060900.1:231304720-231372220 GCA_030762935.1 Hymenopus coronatus | reverse complement strand
AGTAGTTAATAATACAGGATATATCCAACGTTCCAAAGAGGTGACTATGAGTCATATATAGACGTGACGTGTTCCACGCAGAAAATTATAAAGAAAATAATTGAATGGCAAGTTATGCACGAAGAAACCCTTAGTGAACATAAGTTAATTTATTTTGAACTTAAAGGTTCAAGGAACTTCAGAAAAAACGAAAGTCGAATATGATTGGAAAGTTTTTAAAATGGTAATAGAATGGAAGTTAAAAAGCGTTGATTCTGGTAATGTAGATGAAGTTGTTTTTGCATTGCAGAAATCGTGTAAGACAAGTCAAAGGAATAAAATGTTAACCAGGAGTCGGTGGAAAAATGAAATTGAGACATATAGGCGCATATGTATTGGGAAAAGAAGAGTTCTAACTAGAGCTAATAGAGGAACTTAAGGATTAAATGAGATGGAGGAATTAAGAAATGACTGTAGATTAGGTAAAAAAAATCTGGCCAAACCTATACAGCAATCGAAACGAATGCATTGGGTAAAATTTGTGGTGTATTAAATAATGATATCTGGGGGCTGAGATATAAAATTGTTACCGACCGACTGACGCCTGTTTGTCTGACCACAGCAAAACAGAGAGAGATATTGGAAGGGCCCTCTTCCCGTATAGAGAAGATAGGCTGGACTCTATTGTGTGTGTTCCGGATGTGGAATTATTAACTACAGATGAATTAGAAAAGGTGATAGCAAATATGAAAATAGAAAAGGCCACGGGAATTGATGGAATACATCCAGAAGCCATAATAAATGCATACAAAACAGCACAAGATTGGATCTTATCTATTATGAACAAATTGTTGATGGAGCAAAATTTCCCGAAACAATGGAAGGTTGCTAAGATGGTTCTTTTACCGAAAGGAGGCAAATGCGTTCAAGACCCACCACCATCCACATATAGACCTTTATGTCTTCTGAACTCGATTAGTAAGTGTTATGAAGGATTAATAAGAATAAGGTTAGAGAGAAAATTAGTGTTAATTGGAGGACTATGTAGCCATCAGTTTGGCTTTAGGAAAGGCAAATCTAGGCTATTGAGACAGTAATGAAAATTACGAAAGGGACAACAGCAAAATGGATTGTACTAATTAAGCTCGATGTTAAAAATGCCTTTAACACTGCCCCATGGAGCCTGATAATCAAGGAACTCCAAGGAAGAAATATCTCTACATATTTGGTAAATACCCAATTTCTTATTTTGAAGATCGAAAAATAGAAATTGATAAAACGAGATGGAGGTTACAGCTAGAATCCTCAAGGATCTATCCTTGGGCCGATGCTATGGAATACACTATATGATGGAGTTTTGGGGATAAAATTGCCCGAAGGTGTAATATGTGGCGACTGATGATGAAGACGAACTTGCACTTAGAGGAAACGAATCCCTTAGACGCATTGATAGGTGGATAGAGTACACCAAATTAAAGCTTGCACCTCAGAAAACAGAGTGCGTCATAATGAAAGGACCAAGGTAAAGAACTAATATCAAAGATACAAAAATAACTCCAGATAAGGCAATTAGGTATCTAGGTATTATGACTGTGAATATTTTACTTTTAATGCACATATCAGAATGATAACCGAGAAAGCAGAAAGGAAAGCATCAAAATTGTGTAGGCTGATGCTAAATATGGGAGGTCCTCAATCTCTGAAAAGGCAAATAATATGTGAAGCGGTCTACTCCATCTTATTATATGCATCATCAATATGGCATTCGGCCCTAAAGAGCAAAAAGAATGTTGAAGCACTATTGAAGATACAACGAAAGATCCTTTTGAGGATTGTATGCGCGTATAGAGCTGTGTCTAATAGAGAACTGCAAGTGATAGCAGGAGCCACTCCAATTGACCTGCAAGTAAAACAGCGAAATCTCATACATGAAGGAGCCCAGCATAATTGTAAGCGACAGAAGACTGAAATTAGGAAAAAAATCGCCGAATGGCAACAAAGGTGGGAGGAAACCACGTTACTGGAACAATGAACCAAAAAGATCATCCCAGATATAAAATTGTGGCTTTAATGCACACATAGACAAATAAATTATTTTCTGTCACAGATATTAACCTGGCATGGTAGATTCAGTAATTACGCATACAAGATGCGTAAAGTAGTTTTGCCAAGTGTCATTACTGTGTAGAACAGGACTCTAAAACATACCTTCTTACAATGTCCAAAATGGGAACACTTCACATTAGGAGCATGTGGAAAATTAGGCTGCTGAAAATCTGTTATCTGTTATGATGACGAACCCTAAGTCTTGGCATAGAGTGAAAGATTTAGCTAAATCTATTTTAGAGACAAAAGAGAAAGAGTATCTGCAGTATAATACAGACAAGTATCATGCTGAAGTATTCCTGTTTTTTTTTTGTTTTTTTTTAAATTTAAAAATAATACGGTACCGGAGTCTGATCGGGACTCCCGCACTGTATATCTTACTGTTATTTATTTTTTTAAACTTGTTTTTCTGTATTATTACTGGATTGCTGTGTTCTTACTGTTACAACACACACACACATAAACACAAACATATAACACCCATGACCAAGGCGGGACTCGAATCCACGATCCCCAGCGCTACGAAGCACCAAAGCGGGACGCCTTGGCGAGCGCGGCCACGGGGACCGGCAGTTTTAAGCGGTTCCATTTTGATACTAGTAATATAAACAAAAAACTACTACAACTACTACCACTACTACCGCAGCTAGTACTAGTATAACTGGTACTACTACTATATACTACCACTACTACTACTACTTTTGCTGCAGGTACTACTACTACTACTACTACTACTACTACTACTACTACTACTTCTACTACTACTACTCTACTACTACTACTACTACTACTACTACTACTACT
The DNA here is from genome assembly GCA_030762935.1 of Hymenopus coronatus. NCBI lineage: Eukaryota > Metazoa > Arthropoda > Insecta > Mantodea > Hymenopodidae > Hymenopus > Hymenopus coronatus. The sequence goes on along the minus strand of CM060900.1, from coordinate 231,369,331 downwards.
TCTGCTGCAGCTACTACCAGTATAACTAGTACTACTACCACTACTACTACTACTATTACTACTACCCCGACTACTACTATTACTACTACTACTACTACTAATACTCTTACTACTACCCCTACTACTACTACCATTACTACTGCTACTACTCCTACTACTACCCCTACTACTACTACTACTATTACTACTGCTACTACTCCTACTACTACCCCTACTACTACTACTACTACTATTACTACTACTATTACTACTACTACTCCTACTACTACCCCTACTACTACTACTATTACTACTACTATTACTACTGCTACTACTACTATTGCTACTCCTACTACTACCCCTACTACTACTACTACTACTACTACTACTATTACTATTACTACTACTATTACTACTACTACTCCTACTACTACCCCTACTACTACTACTATTATTACTACTATTACTACTGCTACTACTACTATTGCTACTCCTACTACTACCCCTACTACTACTACTACTACTATTACTACTACTACTATTACTACTACTATTACTACTGCTACTACTACTATTGCTACTCCTACTACTACCCCTACTACTACTACTACTATTACTACTACTACTACTACTACTACTACTACTAATACTCCTACTACTACTACTCCTGCTACTACCCCTACTAATACTATTACTACTACCACTCCTACTACTACTCCTACTACTACCACTCCTACTACTGTTACTACTACTATTACCACTAACACTCCTACTACTACTACTCCTACTACTACCACCCCTACTACTGTTACTACTACTATTACTACTACCACTCCTACTACTACTCCTGCTACTACCCCTACTACTACTATTACTACTACCACTCCTACTACTACTCCTACTACTACCACCCCTACTACTGTTACTACTACTATTACTACTACTATTACTACTACTACTATTACTACTACTACTACTAATACTCCTACTACTACTACTCCTGCTACTACCCCTACTACTACTATTACTACTACCACTCCTACTACTACTCCTACTACTACCACCCCTACTACTGTTACTACTACTATTACTACTACTAGTACTACTATTACTACTACTACTACTATTACTACTACTAATACTCCTACTACTACTACTCCTGCTACTACCCCTACTACTACTATTACTACTACTATTACTACTACTACTACTATTACTACTACTACTATTACTACTACTAATACTCCTACTACTACTACTCCTGCTACTACCCCTACTACTACTATTACTACTACCACCCCTACTACTGTTACTACTACTATTACTACTAGTACTACTATTACTACTAGTACTACTATTACTACTAGTACTACTATTACTACTAGTACTACTATTACTGCTACTACTAGTACTACTACTAAATCCAGACAATTTTAAAAACAAGTAGGCATTATGCGCACTTTACTTCACGAGACATCATTAATGTATCTGGTCCTAGCAGTAGTATAAATGTCACTAGCATAGCATTTGTAAAAGAAGCTGTGTCTTCCTTCGTTGGTCTTGTGTAGATACTTAGTAAATATTCAAATTTACTTTCCTCTCGATTATTTCCAACAACTCCCTAGATCTCGTTTTCTATCTTGTGAGCGTGTTATTCGCAAACAAAGTTTACCTTTCAGATTAAACTGGGACTGGCTATCGGCTATATAGACCTGAGTAGTCCTAAATCCACTTCTCTTACTTGTTCCTCGCCAACCCCTTGGACACTGGAAATAATTTGTTGTAGCCTTTACATGGTATTGGCAAAAGTTAGCAGAGAATCAAGAAAAGTATCCTTTTAAAGAGTCTTCATAGCATAAGAAAAATGTCAGGGCATAGAGAATCTCAATGAAAACAACATAATACACAGTAAAACAGAAAACCATTCATCTCTTTGGATTAATTTAATGTTGGACAAAATTAGACACTTCAGAACTTAAACATTGGAACTCAGTCTTTTTTGCTTTTTATTGTTCCGTTTATACCCCGCCTTTAAGTGCATGGTCCTAGCTCGGGGTTTACCTCTGCAACATATTGTCTATGGACATTGTTGTTAACTCGTGTGTTTGTTTTCGTTGTTTTGTATTTACCTTAATTTTCTCCTTAGATCGCACAGACATTCATATTCACATTTATACATCCAGACTCTGTGGAGGATAGGGAATAATCTGGTTTAGGAAGAACTTGCCCACCCTCAGACGGGCATTGAACCCGGGACCCCTAACCTAGAGACTGAGCCACAGGGCCAGTAACTCATTCGTGTATGTTAAGTCAATACCTCTAAAGTTCTAGTATCTGTGTTTACTGTGCTGAATCTACCACCTCCGGGTGCAGTGTTTCCCGAAAGGAAGGGAGGGGACAAATAATGTTGTTTATTTATTAGTGTAGTGTAGTAATGTGAGTGCACAAGAGCCAGTAATAGGCTTTTTGCACGGCAGAGCCCAGGAGATGTGGATGAGATGAGAGCAATTACAGAGGGCAGCCGGAACCAGTCTACGGCAGGGAGCCGTCGTGGAGAGTCCCTAACAGTTCCTATTCATCTCTACGCGGTGAGCGCTAGGAGCCCGCGTCTCAGGTCTGAATAAACACCCTTCAGTATACGATGACCCCCAGCCTCTGAGAGCTGAGTTTGCAGTGCGCAATCATATCCACGAAAGGGCTCCACCACCCTAGTCCTCGCCGACACTTACAACCCTGAAAGAAGGACGAGACGGATGAAATGGAGGGACAGGAAATTTCGGGAATGAAGAATCCTGCGCGGCATGCGCCTAGTGACTCGGGAAAGAACCCGATAAAACCCATGGGATCAGATAGATTGGCCGCGGGGAACCAATCACGATCTCCCGAATTCCAGTCCCAGACGAATCGCCTGAGCCACCTAGCTCGGTATCATGTTGTTTACCGTGTGTAGTACACTTATGCAAACAGGAAAGAAACACTAACGTAAGAACCGGATGTTTTACGATGCGGCAAAACGGAATGACTTAAGGAGCATTGTGGCATATTGCGCAATATTTAGAAAAGTATCTAACGCAATCATACACCACATTCTTCCATTAAGAGAATGCATTGATGAAAAACTGCATAACGTTTTATAGTAACGGGATACAAAGCATATTCGTATTATGCAAGAATCTCCCACTCATCGTGTGACGGTGTATGTCAGCATTTAAAGAGTAGGCTTGAGTTGTTCTTATTTTTAAATGTTTTTAACTTGCCTTTCAGTACTTAGGTCTCTACAGCCAGTGGTAACTTAAAAAAATTAGGTAGTTTTATTATGGACGCTCTTTTACTATAGTTCTTATTATACCATTCTATTGTGTGTGTTAGGGGTAGAGATAAAGGTATTTTGTAAAACGTTACCTTAAAGTGCATCCATTTCGGTGGTGTGCTAGTTGTTTTTTCTCTTCATCTAACATAATTTTCAATTACATAATTTACTACAAGATGTATCCCCTTTTTTTCCTTTTTTTTTAATTGGCCTTCAGACGTAACCTAAATGACAATCAGGAGAGAAAGAGAGAGAGAGAGAGAGAGAGAAAGAGAAAGAATGACGTACAGAAAACAAAAACACAGAAACACACATGACCATAGCGGGATTCGAACCCGCGGCCCTTTTGCGGCGGAGCATCAACGCCAAACGACCACGGCTACTGGGTCTGTCACTTGTGTTTCGCATGATATTAACTGTGCGGTGAAATGAACAGTGTCTGCCAGTATAGACTATCCGCTTTGCTTCCACGTTTTCACACCTCAATACGTGACCTGGTGGCCTAGGTTGTGTGGGGTCATTGTCCTTGTAATAAGCTTCAAATTCAGTTCCGATAGGCTAATTATAGCGAGGCCGGCCCAATCAAGAATTCACCTTCCCACTCGCGGTCTCGGGGAAAATATCGAGGTATAACTTGTATGTGTTACGCCTACTTGCAGATACTAACTAACCTGAAAACGTGCTGCTCTTAATAAGTAAGCTACAAGTCCGCAAATTAAGCAAATATCGATGTAATTTTTATTAGCACTTTATTTATAGTCGCTTTAACTATCGGATCTTATCGCGACCATAAATGTTATCTATATACAATGAAGAATGTGTACTTTAAAATTACATAAGAAATATACATAGAATTTTGTTACAATTTTACCGAAATTAACAGCATTTATAATATAACTTTAAGATTTTGTTTATACACTACATTCTTTAGGCATGGTAAATGTTAGATATTAATATATAAATTTGAAATGAAATTACTTTGATGTTCTCAAAGATAAGTTACAATTGATTAGTTATATAATATTTAGCTCTTATAATTGCTTTAGTAAAAATATTTTTCTGCAGACTTTATTAGATTTGTGCCATTTGTTTTAGAATTAAGTACTTCCGATATTTCTGGTGGTATTTAGCATGCTTTTCTCCAGTTTTCATGTTCAGGACATTCAGTGATGATGTGTTCAAAGGTTAGTATAGTGTCACAGATATCGTACTTAGGAGCCGGTTTCTTGGAAGTTAGGAAGGGGTGAGTGAATTTGCGATGGCCTAGTCTCATTCTTGCAATAGCTACTTGATGATGGCATTACCAATAGAAATATCCGCCCTTATACATATAACAACCTGTACTCAGCATGAAAAACCGCTTAATGTTCCTCGGACTAAAGGTTCTTTTATCTACCATAAATCTACGATACGGAATCAACGACTTTGTTTCCTTTCCAAGGAAGCCATGCGTAAAGATTTTACGTCCGAAAAATTCCATTGCCCTCCGCCGCGTTTGAAATTGCTGCATCGGGAGCTAGGGGCTAGAGGGAAAGGACCTAAGTCTATGGTGCATCCCCGGCATTTGTTAGTTTTGGGGAATGAGGTAAACCTGCAAACTTCATTTAAGTATGAGTTTGACGAGAGATCTCAAATAACAGGAACGCACCACCGCAAGTAAGCCTCAGTTTGCAGATTTTGCTGCTCCTCCGAGGAAGGGTAAAAAGAGAGTAAAAAAAAATAAGAACAAAATCTATTATGCTACGCCCTGCCATCTAAAGACTATACCAGGACAAAAAGCTAACATTTTGTATCTTACTTTCCTTAAACAAAAAGTTACATGTGTCATTTGTTTAAACATTTAGCAGATCTTTTCTTAATCTAATATTAATCGCTTGTTTTACCTAATTTTACACCAAAATATAAAACTAAGTCCAAAATTAAACTATATCTCCTACTCCTAGTTATGAAATCACCTTAGTTTTTTAAACCAAATCTTTAGCTTAATTTCTATAAAATCAGCAATGCATATTATTCTAACCTTAATATCTAAATAATACTAGTATCCCTTCTTAATTAGATACAGCAATGCCTATCTAAGTAGTGTAAACCAAACAAAATAAGATAATATCATTTGACTACTATTAATTTCCTGCTAGCCTCTAAAACCCAAGATTGCAGGTTCAAGCCCGGCGGAGGATGATGGATTTCTTCGGACGCAAAAATCCTTAGCATGGCTTCCGTCGGAAGAGAAATAAAGCCAGTGGTCCCGTATAATGTGTATTTGCACTAAAATATTTCCATACGTTGAAATAAGAAGATTTCTGTGCAAAACTTTCAGCCATTTCGCCTCCGCAAGTGCTAATTTCGTTCTACAGTGCCATATGTGGACGTGGGCCGATTCCTCGTCACCCTGGCGCATAGTGGCGAACTTACAAACTAGAAATTCTAATCCGATCATGGAAACATCGTAACCTCCCTCCTAAGGGGGGAATGGAAGGACAGGAAATTTGGGGGAATGGAAGGACAGGAAATTTGGGGGATGGAATAAATCAATCAGTACTCGCCTAGCAACCATTCCTGAGCCAGAAAAGAAATATGGATCAAGTACGTCGGACACGTGAATCAAATCCGCGACCTCCCGAATATGGCCTACACATGAACCCTCAGAGCCGTCCCGCTTGGTACAATACACAGGGAGTGAACATTTCTTTATAGGAATACTTAATCCCAACGTACCTGTCTCAAAATGTGTTTCTTAACTAACCCAAATAACCATAAGCAGGACCTTAATTCTGAAGACATATCATCTTTTAATTGCTACTTTATTGCTTAATTGGCTCTGAGGGTTCGTGTGTAGGCCGTATTCGGGAGGTCGCGGATTTGATACACGTGTCCGACGTACTTGATGTACTTGCATGCATGGTCAAGGATACATGCAGTAAGTGTTGGTGTAATAACTTTAATAATATGAGACCAATAATATTATCAATCCACCCATCCATCCATCCATCCATCCATCCATCCATCCATCCATCCATCCATCCATCCATCCATCTATACATCCCATCTCATCCCATCCATCAGCTCCCATCCCATTCATCCCATCCCATTCCATCCCATTCATCTCATCCCATTAATAGTGTCCATCCCATTCATCCATCCCATCTATCGCATCTATCCCATGCCATCCATCTCATCCATCACATACATTCATCCATTCATCCATCCATCCATCCCATCTATCCATCCCATTCATCCATCCATCCATCCATCCATCCCATCTATCCATCCATCCCATCCATCCCATCTATCCATCCCATCTATCCATCCATCCCATCCATCCCATCTATCCATCCCATCCATCCCATCTATCCATCCCATTCATCCCATCTATCCATCCCATCTGTCCATCCATCCATCGCAGCTATCCATCCCATCCATCCCATCTATCCATCCATCCATCCATCCATCCCATCTATCCATCCCATCCATCCATCCATCCATCCCATCTATCCATCCCATCCATCCCATCTATCCCATCTATCCATTCCATTCATCCCATCCCGTCCATCCATACATCCATCAATTCCGTCCCATCCATCCCATCCCATCCTATCCAATCCCAATCTATCCCAATCCATCCCTTTTCATCTCAATATATCCTTAGATATCCCAGTCCATCCCATCCAATCCATCTCTCCATCCATCCCTCGGTCTCTGCGTCAGATCAATGGGCGTGCTGTGGCTGAGTGGTTAGACCACTCGTCTCTCACCCAGGGGGCCCGGGTTTGGTCCGGGACGATCGCATGGAAGCCCGCTTTTACTTCACAGGCACCGCAGGCGATGACGCTGAAGATGCATGGAATGAAGATGGACCACAAGTGGAATGCGATGGTGGGGGAACCCGGATAAATCCCGCCCCTGAACCGCTTTATCCACCACAAATCCCACATGCGGTCGCCTGGGATCGAACCCGAGCCGCCTTGGAGGGCCCTTTTTACTTTCTCCACACGTACTATTCATAAGGTACTGTATTTCACCCAAAAATTCGATGTCGATATTTCATCGGAAATATATTTATGAGGTCCTGTGAATAAATAAAACAGAATGTTTAGAAAATGTTCCAGGTATGTGTTGTTTGAAAGTGTGTTTGTGAGTGTGTTTGTGTGTGTGTTTGTGTGTGTGGTCAGCATAGCTCAAAAAGTAAAATATCGTTCACTAAGTTCTAAATTTGGTTTCTAAATTTAGTATCTTCCAAGGAAGCGAAACGAAAATGTTCAAGGAAATATCTCACCTCAAACTATAGCTTACATGAATTTTTGTTTTAAAATTCCTCTAACATTTTTTATTCAAGTAAATACCACAAATTAAAACTATTTACATGGAAAATATTTGCATCTTGAATATTTTGAGATTAGCGTCTGAATGAGGAACTCTTCATTCTAGATTAATTTTGCAACTAAACAAAAAATGTAGATCTCTTCAAAACATAATCTATGCCATATACTTTTTGTTGTACACTTAACCGTTTCCGAGATACTCCTTGTTATTGGCTGCAACTTTAAGCTACTTAAAACTTTTCTCAAACTGGAGATCATGTATCATTTCGACTCTCTTTTGTTTTACTCCTGAGCTGCAAAGCTAACCGAATTTCATTTGTTTCACCGGCTTAGCGAGCGGCTTAGCCTAGTGCATTGCGTTATTCCCCTTCTACTTAGAAGGAACTAGTACAACCATTTTTGCTAATGTTTATCTTGATTACCGCGATGTAAATAAAGGAATAAACTCATATGGCAATAGTTTGTAGAGAAACTCACGTAATGGAACACATCAGATTTTTTCTACTTCTATAGCAGTTGTGACCACGTATTCATCATTATAGCTTTCTGTGCAATAATTGTAATGAATTAAATATATCTGCGCTCTTAGTAGTTAATGTAGGACAGAGCTGGCGCAGGGGCAAGTGACCATACATTGGAAAGATAGGGAATTCAAGGAGAAGGGAGACCCTAGCGGGAGAGCAGGTTTAGGGCTAGTGAGCATACATGGGAAAGATAGGAAATTCAAAGAGTCATGCTAGGAGGAGGGGGAACCTAACCTAGGCTTGAGTATTAGATTGGGGTCCCTTTCAAGGTCATTTGCTTTGTTTATCAGTTATTTTAATGAGCTTTCTCAGAATTTTATCATGTTTTAACGATTATTTGTATTGCGAGCTATGTTTGAGAGCCTTTTTGTTTTTCTGCAGTGTCTGCTTTGTTTTTGAGGGTTTACAGATCATTTATATCACTTCTTATGGGATTTTCAAGTGCTATGTCAGCTGCTTCGAATGCTTTTAATGGCATTTCACACCATTTTGAGGGTGTTTAGGTCTCTATATCAGATAGTTTCTGGGTACTTATCAGACATTTTAGCTCTTTTTAACTGATTTCACGCCATTTTGTGGGTATTTAAGACTATAAAGCTAATTGGTATTTTAGACTTTTTTTTCAGACGTTTTTGCTCATATTTTACATTACTTTACAGTGTTTTCTATTGATTTTTGATGTTTTTATAAGCACTCTAATATATTTTAGTGTTATTGTTCAGCGATAGAAGTGTTTTCTCATACATTTTTAAGGATTTGTAAGATTATTTTAGTGCTGCTATAAAACGAAGCATATACTACAAATACTCCCATGCGGTTAACAAATGACATACAAAGATAGATGAATAAGAATGAGGGAAGGTAGAAACTCTGCTTTAGAGAAAGTCTCTATGTCGGTCTCAAGCCCGAGGAAAAGAGGAGAGACGCCTTACCTCTAATACATTTTGATAATAAATAACTAAGCAATAAGGAACTAAACCCAAACCATCTCAACTTGATGAAATGCTAGTTATCTTTATATAAAAACGTAATGAAAAAAAGTCTTAAAATACTAAAATCTCAAAATATCTCTATAGTTTCAGCAGCAACAACAAAAGGAGGTTGAAAGGAGGGTATTATGCAAGTGTTTGCTTAGAGAAGAAAATCTTGTTTAAAAGAAAAGAGATTGGAAAAACAACAAAGAGGAATAAAGAAATAAAGAAACTTAATTTTCACCAAACTGTTTGCATTTCGACAGTAAAGGCTTAGATAATTCTTGTGGTGCTAACCTCGAAAAGAGATACGTTAAACAAAAAAGATGGAGAATGAAAAGTTAGGTTATATTAGATCTACAACCAAAGAAAGACTGGAAATAATGCAAGCATATCGCTTCGCTTTACTAATTAGCATCTAAACATTCAGAATTTTGCAAAAGGATACAATAAGCCTATTAAAGGGTTGTTAAAAATACTGAAACAGAATGCATAATTGTCCATAAAAGAACCCAAACTACAGAAAAAATGTATGAAAAAACTGTAAAGACTGACAGTGAACAAATTAGATAAGCCATCTCTGAACATCTGGAAATGCTATAAAATGTAACAAATAGCGTGATAAAATACATATATAGTGTACCAATGACTGAAATTACTGTGGAAATGTAGAAAATTGCTGCAGAATCGATATAAACTAGCACACAATGTCAGTAAATATTATCAACCATAAGAAAAAGCGTCTACAAGGATGAATGAAAAGGACATTGCCTCAAATTCTCTTAAAGTACTCCTAAACGTACTAAAATGTCTAGAGTATATCTTCGTCGCTGTTACAAAGTCCTTAAAGAGCTTCCAAAAAATAAAATACCTATTACCTGAGGGTTTAAACAGACATATAGTGCTGAATGCTTTAAAAGTCGTAAATTATTTGTAAAGAGACAGAAAACACTACAAACCACTACAAAAACTGTAAAAATGGCTCCAAAACGTACAAAAATGCCTGTATAAGTTCCATAAACCTTTAGAAAACACTACAAAATAATGTAAAATATGAGCGAAAACACATTGCAAAAACGCCCAAAATACCTGTTATATGATTCAAATACCTTCAAAATGGCTCGAAGGATGTGGATAAAAGAGCTAATATGCTTGATCAATACCCCACAGCCAGCTATCCTAGAGACCTAAACATCCTACAAATGTCATGGAATGCCATTAAAAGCAAACTAAGCAACTATAGCAACACTAAAATAATCTTACAAATCCCTAAAAATGTATGAGAAAATACTACTATCGCTGAACAATAACACTAAAATATATTAGAATGCTTATAAAAGCATAAAAAATCAATAAAAAACACTGTAAAATAATGTAGAATATGAGCAAAAACGTCTGAAAAAAGCTAAAATACCTATTAGCATTAGAGTCTTAAATACCCACAAAATGGCGTGAAATCAGTTGAAAAGAGCTAAAATGTTTGATAAGTACCCAGAAACTATCTGACAGAGAGACCTAAACACCCTCAAAATGATGTGAAATGCCATTAAAAGCATTCGAAACAGCGGTCATAGCACCCGAAAAACCCACAAGAAGTGATATAAATGACCTGTAAGCCCTCAAAATCAGAGCAGACACTGCAGAAAAATAAAAAGATTCTCAAACATAGTTCGCAATACAAATAATCGTTAAAACATGATAAAATTCTGAGTAAATCCATGAAAATAACCGATAAACAAAGAAAATGACATTGAAAGGGACCCCAATCTAATACTCTAAGCCCAGGCCAGGTTCCCCCTCCTCCTAACATGACTCTTTGAATTTCCTATCTTTCCCATGTATGTTCACTAGCCCTATTCCTGCTCTCTTACTAGGGTCTCCCTTCTCCTTGAATTCCTTAGCTTAACAATGTATGCTTACTTGCCGCTGCGCCAGCTCTGTCCTATATTAACTATGCTGTTATTTGTTTGCAATTATTTTGTGGCTTTAAGACATTTTAGTCATTTTATGTATGTTACAAAATTTTCGTTCATCAGTATCCGGGCATTGATAATAAAGAATGAACAGCAGAGAGTTAATGGAAAGAAATAAAAATGCTGATAATGAGACAGCCACATACTGGTAATGCATGGCTACTTGGTAGTACTCAGTCACGTTATTTTCAATTTAGCTTTATTAAGCTAAAGATTTATTAAGCGAAACAAAGCATGACGGGGATTCATGACTGTTTTGCGTTAGCTGGGAACCCTGCCCCCTCACTCAAGACATATTGTTGTCCCTCGACCCTGCTAGCTGTCCAAGGTTGGCGCCTCTCACCCTGAAACTAAGAATAGCATTAACATTTTTCTCTGACACACAAGGCTGTCTTACGTCACTGCAAACCATAAAGAAGAGTCGGCAATTTTGATTCAGCTCATTATTTCTACATAATGAGAATGGCAATAAAACAGTTTAAACAGTTTGTAACAGCTCTCTCTTTTACTTAAACAAATATGATGTGTTCTGTTTCAATAACTTTCTCTACCTGTTCTTTTGTCTGCGTCATGCTAATCGAGATAAACGTTAGCTGAATTTGTTTTATGACTTGCTTACTTGTAAAGTAGGAGAGAAATAAGGAATGCACTAGGCTAAAGCGATAGTCAAATGTTTTAAAAGCTGTAGCTGTGCGGTTTCATTGGCATTAGCACCTTTGCATGATCAGCAGTAAAACAAAAGAATCAGACTCGGAGGTCCCGGGTTCGATTCCCGGCTGGGGCGGGGAACTTTTCTTTAGCCAGAATTATTCCCTATCCCCCAGAGAATCTGCAAATATGTATGTGAGAGTGAATGTGTGCGTATTTACGGAAGTAAAATTATTTAAATTTACAGACAACGAGCTTTTTCAAGTGCAAATCCCCCGATATGGCCTTAGATGTTAAAGGGGGCTATATAAATAAAACGATAAAAAAAGAAAAGAAGCATGGACGACTTCCAGTTTATGAAAAACACAGATATTTTAAAACTGAAACCACTAACAAGGAATATCTCAGAGATGTTTTAAAGAAATCCACATATTTTATTTACTAATTCTTGTCTACCTCTTTCGGTTTACCAGTTACGCAACATTTATCCAGAATAAAGATGTCTTCTGATGATATTCTTAGACAATTCAACATATGCATTTCATATGTGAAGAAAATATCTTAAACACACGGCACTTTTATCAAAATCGTTACAGACATTTTGGAAAAAAAATCAAAGTTTGCGAAAAATGTTCCAAGTAAAGGGTAGCTGGGTGTGGAGGATTTTTATTAAAAAATATATATTTCGTATCTTTGGAAGATGCTTGTGAAAAACTTGAGAAAAGGCGGATTATGATGATGTTAATTATTTTTAAAACTAAATACAATTCCAGTATATAATTTTAATGCACAGACTATGGAGCATGGTTGGAAAAATTTTCAGGCCTATAGCAGCATTTTTGTGGGATAATATAGATTTTTAATATGGTAAAATAACAAGAGAAACTAAACTTAAGAAAAATGGCTTTAAAGGCTGAAAAAGAGTCATTTAACTAGCTTAGCGCTTTAAAATGACGTTTAAAACATGTGTCACATCCCTCTTAGGAGAATCAGCATTGCAAATATGTACTTTAACTACGATGAATGTTTTGCACCAAAAATCCAAAATATACGTTTTTCACCAAAATCGTTAAAAAACGCTTCTGTGCCCCCTTAAATACCAAGTTTGTTTGAGTTAAGCTTTCCATAGTCACACACACGAACCTTTTTCTATTTTTAATCAGGGGGTCTCAAAACATATATTTCCGTTGAGATATCGGTACCGCCTTTTTGGGTGGAATACAGTACCTTCTCTATCTATCATGTGTGTTGTACATACGTGCTAGAGAACGTATTTAGCTTTATTAAGTAAACTAAAGCGTGCTGAGTACCCATCATATAATAAAGTTATTAATTTGAATTTTGAATAAATACACCTGTAGCGTGGTGCCCAAGTGTTTCTTCTCGGACTGGGGTTCGAGAGGTCGTAGGTTCTTAGCTTAAAGACGACCTCTCTGACCCATAGGTTTTCAGGGGGTTTCCCGGGTCACTAGGCGAACCCCGGCGTGGTTTCTTCATTGCCCTGAACTTCTGTCCCTTCATTCCATTTCTATTTCATTCAAGAGGTCTCTTTCAGGATTGTAAGTGTCGGCGAGGGTTGCGGCGGTAGCATCTTTTCGTGGTGGTGAATGCGCATTGGAAACGCAGTTCTCGGCGGTGGGATGGCGTTGGTTTCACTGTATGCCTCAGGGGTTTGGTCAGACTTGGGGCCAGGCTACTGGCGCTCTCTGCGTCGAGATAAATATGTTAGTGGCCCTCCACGGTGGCACTATCTCCTCGATCTAGTTTTGGCCCCCGTCGATAATAAAAATGTGGTATTAATTTTGTATGTTTTGTTGTTGTTAAATTAACTTTCAAATTTATATATTGCATTCAACTCTCATTCAAGATTATAGCCAGGAGGTTTTACCATAATACTGTACTGAAGCTTTTACCATAAACTGGTGGGAATTTGGCCCTTAATGGTTTACTTTGGCCTGACTTTGTATAAATTGTTCTATAACTTTTCACACATATATTTTTGTTTGTTGTATTCAATATGAAAATCGATATTATTGCTCTCATAATACACATAGTAATACAATTTTTTGGGGAATCTAGTAATTTAAGGAATACGACATTTAAATACCATGATTACTACCACGAACTCCATAATCTTAAAAGCACTGCATTTCCCTAATTTTGTACCCCCAATTATATGAGAGTAATAATGTATTGTATTTCACATTGATAAGTACGTTTGTGAATTATACTTTCTATTTTATAATGGAGGCAATATGAAATATTACGAAATATTACCCTCATATAATAGAGGTATTTCAAATTAGCGGCAACTTGGTGTTGAATTGTCATAATCCCAAAATTAATATATTTTTTCAAATGTTGAGTTTCCCCAATTTTTACATTGGATACAATATTAAATAAAATATGTGTGTATATTTATAAAAAATATGTTTTCCATACTTGAGTCAAAGTAACCCACAAAGGGCCAAATTAGTTCCAGTTTATGGTTAATACCGCATTATAGTAATGCTTCTTGGCTATAATGTATCACATAAGGATGGTTCTGAATAAGAGTGAACACAACATTAAAATTTTAAGGTTCATTTAACAACAAGAGTTGTCCAAATGTCATTAATGCCGTTACTGTAATCTTATATCGTCCTATCCTCCTGGGGTCTCAGGAACCCTGGCACAGAAGTTTAAAGTCAGTTCCGTACTCAGCCTATAAACATTTTTCACGCCGGAAATTCGCAATTCAAAGTTCAGATTTGGGTGTTATCGAAATTTTAATAAAACCAACTTTTATGCAGATACACCAATGAAGTTTGTAACATTATAAGGTGATATAGCGTGAATGTGTTGAATCTGACACCTATAAGCTTTTATAGCAGCGCCCGTTTTGCTGAATAGGTCACTGATGACTGGAGGGCGCAGAGGAGCTAACGCTTGCTGACGTCAGAGACAGTGGCGGGGTCTGTACATGCACTGTCCGCTCACGACTAGCGGGGATACTGGTCCCGCCTCCCTGTTGTTCTTCCCGGTTCAGTAACCGGTTCTGAGAGCCCGTGCTGCTTGCGTCTCAAATGTTAAGTGCACTTTAGACTTTAACCCAAAATGCGCTCTCTACTGACGATACATATATAGAATATTCAAGACCTAATTAGAGGTTACTTACTCGATATTTGCCTGTCATGAAAACTGAATAAAACCCGAAAAAAACTCGACTATCCCTGCCGGTGCTGTATATGTGGCAGTAATCAACTGAAAGTTTGGTGATACCTAAATTTGACACTTTTCAGTTCTTTCTCATACGATTTTCATTAGAGACGACGGTTAGTGTTCATATGTGTTAAACATACACACATTGTCCTAGATATAAATTAAAAGGATTGAACACCATAAATAAGTAACTATATTTTTTTAAATCTTTTGGTTTTATTTCCAAATGTCTCAGTAAGCCTTGTGCTTCAACGTATGATATATATAAAGAGTTTTCAAGTGTCCATACTTTTGAAAATATTTGCAGTAATGTGGCTACATGTATTGTTAATATCACCATGGCTTCATTATTAACTATGTATTATGTATGAATAAATTAGCCTGTTCAAATTCAATAATATAAGTAGCTCCTGTTGTGCAAAACAGGACAATCTAAATGTGATGTAAACTCTACATACACTTTTCTGCAGATTACTTTTGCACAAAAGAGGAGGATACACGTTCTGCATATCTTAAACTTTAAATAAAATTAGATACACAAGCTGGGCGGTGAATAAGTGCAAATAATTTGATATAAGTAAATCTCATTTTGTCTGTTTAATAAAAGTATTGTCCTAAACGAAGCCCAAATTTAAGGGTCTGATGTCTGCTGTGTTTTTATATATCATTCCACCTATAGTCAGGAAGGGCAAAGAGCAGAGAGCACAGCAGTGTTTCCTGCTAAGTAAACAAACATCTGAGATAGGGAATAAAGACCATCCTAAAAACATTGTGAAATTTTCCTCATGAACATAGCTTTATAAAACAGTGAAAAACATTGCGAATTCAGGATCATCTCATCGTCCTTAAACGCTGATACAAATATTTACACTTACTCGCTTCCTTCGCTTTATGCATCACTTATTTTTTCTGGTGATAATCCGTTTTAAAATGTATTTCTTATTCTTTTGCTAACAGTCTTCCCCAATAAATTCTTTTGCTACATAACCGACCAATATAATGATTAAGAAGCTACAAAATAAAGAATTAGATCGACAATGTTGCTTGAAAACATCTACACTCCTAACTTGGTGACAGTGGCAGGCATAGCCGCTGTGTGACTATCTATCGTCTATCCTAGAAGGCCCGAGATCCAATTTCAGTTTGGGTAAATTTTGCTGACTATTTAATTCATGATGCAGGCATTAACTATTGAGCAATGTAATTCACAGTCCGTTTCAGTTAAAAAAATCCCGGCTGGCTAGCACTGAAATCTTCTCCTGAACAGATTAACAACCTGATGGTGTTTGGGAATTCTTGCTGCTAATTAGCAATTACTTCTAATTTTTGGATTAAACAAATAAAGAAAACTTTCTTAAAGAAGAGAAAGGTCATGGTAGCTTATGTTACCGGTATTCAGTAAGCTCATTAAATAATGTCATTATATAAAATACCTACGTTATCTTAATTGTATATTATTGTTTTACTTTCTCTACACGTACTATGTGCATAGTGTATAGATAAGGCATTGTACTGAGATTTCACCGGAAATACCTGTTTTGAGACACCCTGAATCTAAAAAAAAACCGTTTTTAGTGAAACGTCCGTGTATTTGTCTCTCTCTCTCTGTCAGTGTGTATGCGTGTGTGTGTCTTTGAGCAGCATAGCTCAAAAACGAAAAGTCCGTTAAATACCAAATTTAGTATTAAGTTCAGTATCTTCCAAGGATGCGACAAACCTTTTCAAGAAAATCCCCTCGAGTGCCCTTTCCATGGAAAAAAATTCGAAATTTGTTTTCTCAAAAATGACTTTAACGATTTGGACTAAAATATCGTATATTAAAGATATTTGCATGAAAAATAAAATGAAAATCTTGAATTTTCTGGGAATAGCCTCTGAAGACACCTTTATTTTGGGTGAATTTTGCGAAATTTTGCATAACTGAGAAACCGCCAGAGACTGACAAAAGCTTAACAAACAAAAACACACATCTCGTTAAAACATACGATTTATGTCATATAAATTGTTTTCAAGCAGTTCGCCGTTTTCGAGATATTCCTGGTTATTGGTTTCCGTTTTAACATAGGTATACTTTTCTCATATGGGAATTTGTCAACTCCTGGCCATACAAACAAAGGAACTTCAGTGACATAGCAACAAGCTTTTAAAAGATTTGACTATGGTTTGAGCCTATTGTACTCCTTTCATTTCGCATCTACTTACAAGGAAGGAAGCAATAAAACGATGTTTTTCGATTATCATGAGGTAAATATGAGAATAAGTTTTTTAACAATACTTTGTTGCAGAGATCTAGCGAAAGTCATGTGAATGGAACACCTCAGATTTTTTTAATGCTTCATTCAGTGTGTAAGTTTGACAAATACCGGTCATAAGTTTGATGCTACGCAGATATTTACCGTAACGTGCTCAGAAAACGATGTTCAATAATACGAGTGTTAATAGTTTTTCGGTAATATAATTAAGTTTAACGCATACTTGAGGTAAGGATAATTATCTCCAGACGAAAAGTCCAGAAATATATATCGAAGCCCAACAAATAGTGTGCAAGCTCATTTATATTCGAGATAGTTGCAATGCGAGAAAGATATAATTTGTTTATACCTTTAGCATAATAACTGAGGTAGTTATAATACGAGAACAATTCTACATTTTGTGCTTTTGGTGTGGTTATTTACACGGCTTGTTTTTTTTTCATTCTGAAAAAATGTACTAATTTTAGCCGCTTTTATTGCAAGCAAACCCGCAATGAGCTAAATAAAGCGCAACTGAATAACGGTGTAGAAATGGAGGCAGTGAGGTCGCAATGAGATAATCGAGTCTAAGCAAAGGTGGTTTGGCGCAAATTGATTCCCCACCACATTTCTGTATCTATTTGTATTATACGACATTTGTTCATGCACAACTTCTATTCATATTTTGAATAAGCATTATTAAGATTGCACCAACTACAAATAAAGAGAAGGAAAACGCCAATGAATAGGTTCAATAGATCCCTGTTCATATCAGAGAAGCGAACATATAGTTGCAAAAGTAAATGTAGAAAAAAATAAGTAACTGTTAATTACCAGTTCTGAGATACCGTATTTTAGGTGCGATCCTGATTGATCAATATAGTAGTTTGGCTGAACACCCACAGAAATCAATGTGACCGTATATTGACTGATCTACAGATGTCAATGAAACCATTATGTTAGTTGAACATAGAAAGTCATCAATGAGATCGTAAACAGACTGGACGTCGACAGGCTCCAGTGAGACCCTTTATTGTCTGATCGTCGACAGGAATCACTGGGATAATACATTGGCTGATCATTAGCAGACATCAATTGGACCGTACTCTATCTGAACACTGTCAGGCATAAATAGTACCGTACTTTATCTCAACATCGACAGGTATCAACGAGACCGTGCTCTATTTGAACACTGACAGGCATAAATAGTACCGTATTTTATCTCAACATCGACAGGTATCAACGAGACCGTGCTCTATTTGAACACTGACAGGCATAAACAGTACCGAACTTTATCTCAACATCGACAGGTATCAATGAGACCGTACTCTATTTGAACACTGACAGGCATAAATAGTACCGTACTTTATCTCCACATCGACAGGTATCAATGAGACCGTACTCTATTTGAACACTGACAGGCATAAACAGTACCGAACTTTATCTCAACATCGACAGGTATCAATGAGACCGTACTCTATTTGAACACTGACAGGCATAAACAGTACCGAACTTTATCTCAACATCGATAGGTATCAATGAGACCGTACTCTATTTGAACTCTGACAGGCATAAATAGTACCGAACTTTATCTCAACATCGACAGGTATCAATGAGACCGTACTCTATTTGAACACTGACAGGCATAAACAGTACCGAACTTTATCTCAACATCGACAGGTATCAATGAGACCGTACTCTATTTGAACACTGACAGACATAAACAGTACTGTACTTTATCTCAACATCGACAGGTATCAATGAGACCGTACTCTATTTGAACACTGACAGACATAAATAGTACCGTACCTTATCTCCACATCGACAGGTATCAATTGGACCGTACTCTATCTGAACACTGACAGGCATAAATAGTACCGTACTTTATCTCAACATCGACAGGTATCAATAATGCCGTACTTTCTCTGAGCATCGACACGTATCAATGAGACCGTACTCTATCTGAAGATTGACAGGCATAAATAGTACCGTACTTTATGTCAACATCGACAGGTATGAATGAGGCCGTATTCTATCTGAACATTGATAGGTATCAATGAGACCGTACTTTATCTCAACATCGACAGGTATCAATGAGACCGTACTCTCTCTCTCTCTCTCTCTCTCTCTCTCTTTCTCTCTCTCTGTGAACATCGACAGGTGTCAATGAGACCGTACTCTCTCTCTGAACATCGACAGGTGTCAATGAGACCGTACTTTCTCTGAACATCGACAGGTGTCAATGAGACCGTACTCTCTCTCTGAACATCGACAGGTGTCAATGAGACCGTACTTTATCTCAACATCGACAGGTATCAATGAGACCGTACTCTCTCTCTGAACATCGACAGGTGTCAATGAGACTATACTCACTCTCTCTCTCTCTCTCTCTCTCTCTCTGAAGATCGACAGGTGTCAATGAGACCGTACTCTCTCTGAACATCGACAGGTGTCAATGAGACTATACTCACTCTCTCTCTCTCTCGCTCTCTCTCTCTCTCTCTCTCTGAACATCAACAGGTGTCAATGAGACCGTACTTTCTCTCTCTCTCTCTCTGAACATCGACAGGTGTCAATGAGACCGTACTTTCTCTGAACATCTACAGGTGTCAATGAGACCGTACTTAATCTGAACATCGACGAGTCTGTTCTCTATCTGATCACCGAAGGTTTCAATAAGACCGTGCTTTATTTGAAAGACGCTCGCGTCTAATTATTAAAATATTGGACCCCTCTCTTGTTATTACACATTATAATAACGCTATTATAATATGATTATAATTATGTTATTGTTTCTCGGGTAAATATAGTGTAACCTACCCTGTCGCTCTTCCAAAAGTTTACCGTTAGTACCTGGGACCGTTAAAAATGTTGTTAAATTGTCTGAAATCGGGAAAGAGGTGTGGAGACTTATATGATTAAACCTACTGTATATTAAAAGTAATAAATGAGTTTACACATTGACATTTGAAGAGTGATGTTTATTTGCTGTACAATAAGCAAAATCACCATACAAATTGTACTTCACGTACTCTATGTCAATTGACACAAAAGCTTACACATGTAATTTCTTTCACCGTCTGCACTTTTCTCATGATCCACTCTCGCAGAATCGTAGTACGTGTTCACTTAAACTATTCGTAAACGAAACAATTCGCTTCTTCTTAGTTTGAGCCTCTTTTTGTTTCAGTTCATCTCTTTTGTTTTCTTCCGAAGAAAACAACTCACTTATTCACTTACGTCCTGTCGAATTTGGAAATTCCTTTGCAGAAACTCTTGCTCTTTCTTTCTAGAATCACTTTTCTTGTTTATTCCAACCATTGACTTTTATGACCTTCATTAAATGTTTACTACTAAATGCAACTGACCGAATTAATAAACACTTCACAAAGAAAAAACACTCAACTCACGGAACACCAAGTTCTATCATAAATCAGTCTCACATTCCAATATTAGGAAACGTATGTCTTCAACCTAAAGATCGTTCGTTAGCTTTTGCGGAAATGAGAACCACATGCTGAATTCACCTGGAGAAAATTAACAAGTGAGGGACGGTTTTTCATTTTAAAACTACTTCCGAAGTCAAAAGTAAGGCTCTTTGACGGTTTCAGAGTAACCCTATTCCTACTGCTATATAAGAGCACGGGAACATTCCAACTTTGACACCTTGTGTAGTTATTGGATTTTTTTAATGCTATTAAAAGTAACGTATATGCGGCAATTTAAAATATACGGCGTTTAAATCTCCCGTGCTACTGCTCTCAGCTCGCTGAAATATGGCATCAATGTCGGTTGCGCATTATGAGCTGTGCACGCTTTAGTAGCTTTTGCGCATGTCAAAGGTAGGCGTAATTGCCTTATGGCCCAAATACATACGCATTGTGCATACTGGATGGAGTACAAGAATATTTTTCTTTTTCCCGCAGCTATCAGCGCGATTTAACATAAATGACACTAGATGGTAGTTCACTGTGGTAGAAATTGAGGTTGCTAGAGGGCAGCATTGTTAATGCTTCTTTGCAATTACTTTTTAATACAGTGTGTTAATCCTGATACCTTTCAACTTTGGTGGAATTAGTTAAAGAAATTGCGCGCGGAATCACATATTTCAGACTATCTATAATATTCTCAACTGTAAATAGTGTCCACATTATTTCGTTGTTGTCTTAGGAGGCTGTACTTAATGATGTACGCAACAAACTGCCACCAAACTAACCTTTCTTTGGCAAGACAGCATATGCATCAGTATCATCATCGTGTTATTCTTTGTTGTTGTTGTTGTTGTGAGAGGCTGCAGTTGTATCAACTTGTTCGCAATCATAACTATTATGCAGAGATGATATTCACATTTCTAGGGCTATCCGACTCTCAAAATTTGCCTCCCAGAATGTATACTGAGGAGTCGCTACGGTTCTCGGTGGCTAGGACTCGCTGTTTAATTCAGGCAGTTTTCTGAAATGTGTGTGACCGCTGACCTGGCGTCAGATGGTCATTTATATACATTAGATGGGACAAATCATCTGTCGATTATTGAAGTTACCAGTAAGTGAAGGTGACCGTTTAGTCAGATTTGACTGTAAGTGGTATTTCTCATCTCGATGGCAACCTTGGAGCAAAATGAGTTCAATTCTGCGTATTTCATTCCACATACTCTCTGCCGAAATGCAGTTGCTAAAGCGAACGCTTAAACAAATGAAGTAATTCAAAAAGGTTAATAAAATGAAGAAATTAGGCTATATTATAGCTCCCAAAAACTACAGCTATTGAGGGCAAATTTGTCCGAAATACACAGTGATGTCTTTTATTTTATTTACGATACACAAAGAATAAAATGTTAGTCACAATCGGTCAAAAAATCGAAAATCTCCTTTTTATGCCAAATTTGTGTTGGAAACTTAGGGTATCCATTGAGAGTCAACATTTAAAGTATACCTTGCTTACAGCCATTTATATTAATATTAATTATATCTTATAATACATGTTTCCATGTATATTACTTTATAAAACAGTGTTTTCTTCAAAACTGCATTTTCACACTTGTAAATGCTCTCAGTTTTTTTAAAGTAACTAAAATTCCCTATAATGCACAGAGGTATTATTGTAATACCAAAGGTGATAAAAGTATCCTAACACGAATAGTAACTTAAAACAAACATATTTTGTAATTACGTCCTTGAGGATAGCTCACGAATGCTCCACATATAGTAGAACATGGATTAATCAGTGGTTTCGTTGACCGTTGTCTAGAAACGGCAGATACTTCAATGCTATGGTGTCTAATTGTGAAAACACAGTGACTAAGTTTTCCATTAAATTCCTGTTCATTACATCAACGATACTAAACAATAACAATCTTGAATGAGCAAATAACAAAATAACGCGAATAAGTTATAAGAGGCAATAACAATATAGTAAAAATGTTTAACAAATTATGCCCTCAATAGTAATGCTTAACAAACAATTTAAAATAGTCCCACATCCAAAACTTAAAAAAATTCCCTTTGATACAATCCTCAAATTTTGCTGCCAACACCCAAAAATGTTAATGGTATCCTATGATCAGAAAAAAAGGACCAAACGGCGCATTAGACGCCCATGAACAATAACAAAATACTCGAACAAATATGAACTACTATATGGTACACACGCAATGGTTAAGCTTAGCATGCTTGGTAACAGGAAACAAAAAATTAGAAAACAGTTTTAATAACTTCACAATGCTACAGACTATTACAAATTATAAATGTATAAATTTAGCAGTTAGCTGCACAATTCCTATATAAGCTGCTACAGTTATACATTGTAAAACTACCGCAGCGAGCTATACCGTGCAATAATTTCGGCAATTACAAAACCCTTACAAGTTAGATAAATAGGCGAATGACGCCCAATGCGCCTTGCCGGAGATAAAGAGCTGGAGCCTATATCACTGCAGGCCAATACAAGAATTCTCTTGTCAGCTCTTGCGGCAAAAAACGGAATTATACAAAAGTGCCAAGGAAATACAAGAACCACAAAGCCCGAAAATACACATAATAAATGGTACACTTTTATGTAAAAATATTAATTATATGCATTAAAATTTCTAGACTTTAACAACAAATTATAGTTCAGTAGTGAAAATTACTGAAACATCAACTGGTAAAGTTTGTGTGTGTGGCTCGAAGCTCGAACTCAAAAATCGCCAAGCAATTTGCTTACATTTTGAGGCGCATGGAACGCTCTGAACATGCACTATATTTACATATTAAAATTTATGAAATGACTTATAATACGTCAAGTATTTATTCAATGTCAATGAAATGTGCTATGTGTATTAACATAACAGTAATGCAATTACATTAAAATTTACAAAAATATGTGTACAGAGGCGGCGCCGAGGCCGAGTGGTCAGTTCGCTTGCCTCCCATCTAGAAGGCCGGGTTCGATCCCAAGCGCCCGCGTGTGGGGTTTGTGCTGGATGAAGCGGCATCTGGGCGGGTTTTCTCCGGGTCCTCCGGATTCCCCCGCCACTCATTCCGCTAACTGCTCCATCATCACCTTTCCTATCATCTTTGGCGTTCATTTTATATCCACTTCCTCACGTTCATGCCTGACTACGGGCTGACCAGTCGTTCCAAGGTCTTCATTCTGTGATTGCGTGACGTTGGCTCACCAACAGACTTCTGACCCCTTGGCACCCGCTTGCAAGTCCTAGGGGTGTCTGTCCTAAATGCTGTGAGGCCAAGCCAACTACGCAAAAAAAAAAAAAAAAAAAAAAAATGTACACAAAAATATAGAAATGTGAAAGTTCAGTGCCTACAGTAAGATAGGGCTCTGCGATAACATCTAATTTCTCATTCGTCTGGTCCCTGGTTCGATTTCCGTTGACTGCTCACTCTGACCTAGGTCTTTTTGCGGTCAGTGGGCAAATTCTGTAACTGTATTCTCCAACCACAATTTCCTTTCTCTTATTTAATTTTCATTCTGTTTTCCCTTCTTGTTACAGGTACCCTTTCAATTTACATAATATGAGACACAAACACAGATGGCGAGTTGCTCGCTCCAAGCAAAGAGTACTTTACGCGGACACTAGAGGGCTAGACGTTTTTATGATTCATTCATCCCCATTTTGGGCAGCTTTGAACTGGAATTGACAGTAACTTCTGCCCGTCTCTGTGGGCTGTATGCCCGGTGTATGTAACCTCCTGTGGTTTCTAAGGATCATTCTTTCTTCCTGTGGGTGTGGTAGCCACAACAAATGTATGTTGGATGCGGTCCGCGAGGTAATGTCAATCCGTTAAATCGATCCTAAGGTTTACTGAAGGAAAGAACAAGTATTTCTATGTACTTAAAAAGCTGAGGTCTTACAAATTCACGCATTTTACAGTATTTTTTGCCACTTCGTAAACTTACGTCTTATTGGTGTAATGCATATTTCTTAGAAGCCTAGGTATTGCTTGTAACTTATACCTAACCTTCAAAGGATTTTATATAAACCTCCAAAATAAATATAAAGGAATGAGTAGTGGAAAATTAGTTAAAAATCCAAAACATTTAATGCATTTCATTGTCATATTCTAACTTGTAATAAACTTACGTTTTCTCGTGTGCCTCGTGGCCTAGGGAGTATTTGCATCTGCTACCTTATTTTCAAAGGATTATATGCAGAACCACAAAAGTAACATCAAATATTCATCTGGATTCAACACATTAATGTTTTACGTATTTAAATGTTCCTTACTTGGATGATCACAAAAATATGAGAAATACATTATTCAACAGCTCAAAAACTTCATGTTCTGGAGTTAAACAAGAATGTGCATTTCCAGTGTATTTATTGTCCTATTAAATTAATCCTTGTTTTATAAATACATACTATGGAATTATAGAAGTAACTGCAATGAAAGTTGCATATTGTAAATGCAGCCTGATAAGCCCTGTCTCTCTCACGTAGCTAAAAGTATTGAATTTGAATTTCGTGCCAGCTCTTGCGTAGTTTCGTTGCCCAGCACGTAATCCCCTCTCCTCCTAAATTTGTAATTTAGTGACACTCTTGAGGCTCTTGCAGTTTTACAAGCGTAGCTGCGAGCGTGTAAATAGTGCGCGACTCATTAGCTACTTCTCGGCGATTATATCCATATTTACCGTGTAGAATTTTTGCAAGTTATGGTAACGTCAGCTAGTTACTTTTAGCAGGGAAACAGATTTTGTCAATTACGTAAGGTTCTTAACATTATGGAAGTGAATAGATATAATGAGATGCATTTACTCTTTCTCGTGCTTTGTATCAAGAGCAGTTAATTACTCAAATCTTCGGCAACTTGTTCTAAATAAATCACGCAGAAGTCTGCGTTAAAAACTCTAAGCTAGGTTAATTGGTGTTGCCCATTCTCATCGCCCATGTATGCCCTGAGAGAAAATCCCACAGCGTATCACTGCAGCTAGAAAGCAGGCGGCGGAATTTCTGCTATACTATATTACTTATCTCTTCGTTTTATAATTCTGACTAAAGCTCTAATTGGTAAGGAAATGTATCATTTAGGAAATAAAGTAAAATGTTCAGTGTATGTTCAGCAATGTTATGGGCTATGTCATATTGATAATCTCACCAAAGGTTTGAATCTGTTTTGCACCAAGCCAGGTGGCTCAGACGTTTCGTCTGGAACTGGCATTCTGGAGGTCATGGTATCGGCTCCCGGTGGCCCATAGGTTTTTAGGGGTTTTCCCGGGACCCTAGGCGAATGCTGGGGAGGTTTCTTCATGTTTCAGAACTTTCTGCCCCTTCATTTCATCTCCATTACATCCAACCGGTCTCTTTCAGGGTTGAAAGTGTAGGCGAGGACATCGGTGGTGGCGCCCTCTTGTGGAGGTGACTGCGCTTTGGAAATTCAGCTCTCGGTGGATGTATGCCATTGGTAGTCGTCGGTAGACTCAGGAGCGATTGGTCAGATCTGGGGCGCGGGCTCCCAGCACTTCCCGCTTCGAGATGAAGACCCGCTTGGAAACTGTTAGCGATCATTCACGGTGGCTCCCTCCCGATGTCTGGTTCCGGCTGCCCGCTGTAATTACTCTCATTTCATCCTATCCTCCAGGGGTCTGAGACACAAAATGCCATTAAATCGCTGAAGTGTGGAACCCTTTCTGGCACACTACACTAGATATACCACTACTACGAAGGATGGTGGTGGAAAGGTTAGATCACTCGCCTCTCACCTAGGCGCACCGGGCTCGTTCCCAAGTTACCGCATGGGCAAAACGACGCAGGAGCAGGTTTTCTCAGGGTTCACCGGTTTCCCCCGCTATCGCATTCTACTGGTGCCTGTAGTGCCATATGTGGTAAAAGCGGGTGTTAAACTATCAAAAAGTTACAACTAATGTTTCTCTGGGTTTTAAATGTTTATATAATATACAGTATTTTTCTTGGCCATGAGTGTTAAGAATATTCATGGAAAAGTGCAATTATTATTGAACGAAAATACTTTCTCTAGCACAATAATACACATAAAGACAACATGGTAGAGTATGAGGAGAGACAGGTTCGAATCCTGCAATGCGCCGTGATGTGAAATCTTGAGCTTTCTGTAATGTTACATTCCATACCAAGAGGGTCACTTCATCCTGAATATGTTTCAACTCACAAGATGTTGCTGGTACATTTTCTTTTAAGGATTTGTCATTGTTGAAGAATATAGGTATTAGAGGACCGCGTACGAGTGATTTTACTGTTTTCTGTTTTCTCTCCGTTGTTTTGTTTTGAAATTAAAGTATATTCTCATGAACTGAACAAAGAGGTTGGATTAATTACCCCGGCCATCCATAAAAGGACTGCATTGTCTTGTCTGCCGCATTGCCGTACTGTCTTGTCATTCCGGTCACAGCACCTGTGCTGTACACTAATCTGCGACATGAAGAAGAAAAAGAGGAAGACCGCCAACTTAGCCGAGTCGACAATCGAGGCGGCACCGCCCACCGCAAACGATTCACCGATGCCGCAACCTGACTTCAACGCAATCTCGACTGCGCAACCAGTTGGCCCCTGCGTAGCCGCTGCGGACACTGCACCGGCCGATCCTACAGGCTGCTACGGCACTTTTACCGCCGTGGTCTGTGGGGGTCCACCGTCTACTACCAACTCGGAGCATCCTGAAAGCCTCACAACCTAGATGGCCGTAACTGGTCAGAGCCTCCAGGATCACCTCCTCCATGGGAGCCATGCCATTAGTGCGCCTCACATTCCTGGACCGGGTGCACTACACCGCTGCGCTCACGATCAGGGGTCAGGCCCATCGAATTGGAGCCAGCCGCAGCATACGTTACGCCCCCTGTAGACACTGCTGCAACTACGGGCACAACGAAGGCCATATGCGCTGAGCAACAGAAATGCCACTATTATGGCTCTCCAAGCACCACCACCAGCTACTGCAGACATGACCTCGCCCAATGCCCGATTCCATTCCACTTGTGGGAGCTGAGATCATTTCACGGGCCAGGCATCCTGTCCGCTCTATCCAAAGGCCACATCACCACAACCAGCTCCGCCACCGCAGCCACAAATCCCGGCGACGGCCGCAGTGCCTTGCTTGGACCCGCAACTGCCGCCGTAACTTCCGGCAATGGTCTCCGCGCCATGCCCAGATCTCGCCGCATATTAATAGCTGTTCTTGAGGCAACAATCGAAGAATTCCGCACAACTACACACTTCCTACAGGACAGAATCACCATAATCAACAGCAGGGTGAAGGCGCTACGACTCTTGGCAGCCAAACACCTCGTCGCCATAGAAGCCAAACAACGTTCTACAACACGACTCCTCGCAACAGCCTCAACAAAACTCACCAGACTGAGGACTACAATACTTCAGCACAACTCGGAAGAAGCTGACTCCGAGATGCTCCGGTTCATACAGCGCAAGCTGTACAGATTGAAGAAATATTTTGAGGACGCCGAAACCCAGAACACATCAAAACACTGGAACGCTTCATACTCAGCTTCTCAGAAGGTGAAACGTGCTCCGCATAACCAGCAGCGACACGCGGCAGGCACCACAACACCAGGCGCTAGCGCCACGAAAAACTTACAATCTATTTTTCTTTTTAAAACGATGATTGAAGTATGCTTTTCCCTCCAATCCTTCTCATCCCTCCTACTTTTCCAACGCGTCCCGTTCACTACCTAGAGCTATGGTCAGGGCCTTCGGGTCTTGTCCATAGCCTAGAAAAGTCAACCTTAATGCTGCAGCCCTTCTGACTGCAGCAAAGCATCAACCGCTACTAACGGAGGTGCAACTGCGGTACTCCGACATCCCACGCCACTTTCCTTTGTTAACTTCTCTTCTCGCCCATCCCTATCACCTTCCTCTGTACCCCCCCCCCTCCAAAGTCTGCCGCAGTCCATTAAGAAGATGGTATCCTGGTAGACAGAGGGGGAAGGTGAGAATCCAGGATTTTCAGCTAAACTAACAAAACGGAATACATTGCTTCAAGGAAGGAAAAAGAGGGGGGGGGGACCTGGAGATGTGTGAAATGTCCTAGAAGTAAAATTATTATAACAAAGTGTTTTGTATGCAGTGATATTGAAAAATGTATCTTTCTCATATGGTTACTCTTTGCAATGATTACTACAATGAACTGGGCTTTCAAAAACAACCATATGAAACATTAATTTACGTTTTTAGCATTTAATAGTGGTGTCTTGTAAAAAAAATCAAGAACTGTGTGTATTTCTGGGTAAAATACGCTTTTATTTGTTTGTTTTTTTGCATTGCGCTCATGTAATAAGGTTTATTGTATCTCAGTTTACTTAAATTATAAATATTAACATTATGACATTTTTTTAAACTGAAAAAATAATATACTGAGGGGCATTAGGAACACGCCGCGCTTTTATTAATGTTACGAAATTGCATGCCAGCAGTGTAGAATTAAGGATACAACTCTAAAGTGGTTTTAGAATTGGAAATAAAAGTTCGATCCACTTACAGCAATAATCATGTTCATGAAGCAGCTCGATTCTTAATAGATATTGCAGGCACATGTCTCTGTAGATTAAGATTGTGATATCTGCCTACTATGTGGCCTAAATGCACCGTATTTGATGTATGCCGATATCCCTTGGTGCGGCCGCGTCGTAGTCGAGTGGTTAGATCGTCACCTTGGGTTCAATCCCAAGCGACCACCTGTGGGCTTTGTGGATGACAAATCGGTGCAGGGGCGGGTTTTCTCCCGGTTCTCTGGTTTCCCCCGGCATCACATTCCACCAGTGCTCCATCTTCATTCCATCTATTATCAATGTCATCAACTGCAGTGTGTAATAATAAAAAGTGGGCGCTAAACACTATTTAAAATATCCCTTAGTGCGTTAAATGAGCTGCAGACCCCAAGGGGGCTATTTCAATGTAAAACCAGCCAGCGGAGTACTGGCGAGAATGACCTTCACTTTACATGTCGTGCTATCAGCTGAGACTGTGTGCGGTTTGCCATCATAGCGAGGGGTAAAACGAAGATTGCTCAAGCCCAGTTCTCCTTTGGCAGGCTTTAACTTGAAATAGCCCCGTTGAGTTATACAATGCTGTTAACTCACTAAGGGATATCTGCACACGCTAAATACGGGCAGTTGGACCACCTGGTGATATACTGAATATGAACAATACCAAGATATGTCTCAGAATCAAGTAGTGGTTTTAATTTACCAAAGCAAAGAAAACAAACCTGTGTAGTTGAGGCCATTAAGGTATGGACTCGTGAATAAAAAATCTCAGTGTCAAGTCTTGACAGGGCCGTTCTCTTTCCCTAAGGTTTATTTCCATGCTTTCTTCGGTCTTCGTAGTTGGAAAATGCCGGGAGATATTGTAAACTTAGCATGGAACGTTTCCTTCCCACTTATCAAGCTTAGCTCATACCTTGCAGCTGGTGAAGAAGGAGGGTCTGCAGTCCTGCAATACAACAAAACTAATAACATTATGCTGTTGCATAGCTGGAACTTTCAAGAAATCCTCAAACGCAACGAAGTACTACAGACTGCTCAAAAGCATCCCAAGCATCACCTCATTAAGGATGAACTTACAAGGCGGAGAAGGGCGTTAAACATGGTTCAGCGGCTTAGAGTCCAATGGAAAGCTTTTTATTTACATCTACAGACATCAGTTTGCGGTGGTAGCGCAGCTGCTTACCAAGCGGGAGACCTGGGTTCGATCCCCAGTACCGGTGTGGGTATTTTTCCCCCGCTGGGAGACCTGGCCCTAGGTGCACTCAGCCTCGTAAGGTCCCTGGGGGGCCAATTGAGGAGCTACTTGATTGAGAAGTAGCGGCTCCAGGTCATGAGGACCGCATTAACCGGCCGGAGGGCTTAAGGCGCTGACCACGTCTCACCCTCCAATACTGCACCCCATCCATGACGTTTGTAGTGGACCGAGATGGGGGACGCAGCGGCCGGGCGGTAGGCCCAGGTTCCCCGTGAGCTGTCGTGCCATGGAGTTATAGTTGTAGACATCAGTTTACCTGTGTTACTTACAACTCAGCGGGATGTTATAGACAGTTTGGTAGAGATTTTGAATTTGTTCTAACATGCACCTTGCTGTTTAATTCGTCCTGCGTTTCAAAATCCAAGATTATACCCATTGTGAACAGCAGCACATCAGAACTACAGAAATGAGCACTATAAGGGTTGGCTATCACTGTGGCAAAAGAAAACATGATGTTGCCGTGAAACATTGCAACAGGAACATTAAGGTGGATCAGCAATACCACATAGCTATAATATCGTTCCCCGTGTAGAAGCTCATGTATTCAGCAACCACGGGATCTCACAGAAGCCCAGGAGCCGCCTTTAATACTTTTGACTCAAATACTGTGAGTAAATACTAATAATGTTGTTTGCAATTTGCTTTTAAAGCTTTTCATTGATTAACCTGATATAAGGGATGATTTTTAATTAATGCAAATGAATTCGTTTAGTCCAAATAAACATGAATTTCTTATCAAAATAAATCTAGTTTTGTGATCTTTCTAGCTTTCTTCACTAATCTGTGTATAAACTGTTTACAAACTCTACAGGCTTTATTTGAAAACAAGGCGTAAAATGTTTCATTATGTCCAAAATATTTCATCAACGTAATGCAGTTGTTCGCCATATTTTTTTCTAAAATGTTATGTATAGCATAGTATGCTTATATTTCTGTGTGAAGGTAGCTAATTACTTTAGCCAGCGTATAGCTAGTTTGCAACCCTTCTCCAAGGTAAACAAAGCTTTACGATGTCCAGATAACGCTACAGAAAATTACATGGAACCAGACTTTAGATTTCCATGATGTACTTGGGACTATTGCAGTGGGTCTAACTGCAGCCACTGTGATTAGTTATAATTAGCCAGTATAGGACCAACATGCCCCTGCTACGTATACAACAGTTTTAAGCCAATTAATAATATAATAAACAATTACAATGCATTTAGATTGCGAGGCAAGATTTGATGTCAACGTTGGGTTTTCCTTAAATTGTAATAATAGTTCCCTTCTCCGAGGGAGAAAAATATTTCAGTTTGTCCAACACATTCATTAATCTTGCAGAGTGGGATAAATGCAAGCCAATTAAACATATGAAAACCATCTGCATGTAAATAAAAGCTATATTAGATGCTAAACGTATGAATGCTAAACAATTCAAGTTCTTCGCACATGACATTGATTCATATCTATATGGTACCAAAATAAACAAGTAATGAATACGCAAGTCAATTTGCATTTATATTGCTGCATTTGGCACAAATTAATGTTTCTTCCAATTTCAAAATGTAATAAGTAAAATGTATTTTATTTTAGACTGTCGTGTCCATCTAAACGGGAAAATAAA
Organism: Hymenopus coronatus; assembly: GCA_030762935.1. NCBI lineage: Eukaryota > Metazoa > Arthropoda > Insecta > Mantodea > Hymenopodidae > Hymenopus > Hymenopus coronatus. The sequence continues at coordinate 231,337,344 of CM060900.1, read as the reverse complement.
AGCTGCATGGCGGGTGGTCAATTTATGACAATATTATACAGTACAGAGCTACAGTAAGTTTCTCAAACATATTGACCGAGTAAAAAGTCAGCGCATACTTTCAAGAAAAACTATCACCACCGGACAGCGAAGTTCTGCCGTGCCAGTAAGCAAGCACAAAGTTTCAGGGTTACAGAAATTCGCCATATAGTATTATTTGTGTAGTTCACAACTAATACTAGACCGTATTTTAAGAGAGACGTTTGAGCGCTGTGGAATTAATCTGTGATAAAAAGACAAATAAACTTAAATGACAGGCAAGACCGCTCCTGTTCTTAAACCAAAATAGTTGATTCTCTTATAGAGTATCTCTGCATTTTATATTACACTTCTTTGATTTTTACTTTCTTTAATACATATGTACAATGCACATAGTAGGTAGAGAAGCTATTGTATTCCAACAAAAATTCCATAGCAAGATTTCACCAGAAAAATATATTTTAAGTACCCCTGAATTAAAAAAGCATTTTTACTTTCTGTATTATGTATTTACAATGTGTACAGTGGATTAAAAAGGTATTGTATTACACTCAAAATGTTATGGTAAGATTGCTTGGGAAATTCGTATTTTGAGAACCCCGAATTCATAAAAGCATTCTTAGAAAAAGGTCCATGTGCTTCTCTGTGTGTGTACCAGATGGCCAAACTGTCCTGTATTTGCAGTATACCTTCGTGCGTTAAAAGAGTTGCAGAACTGAAAGGGGCGATTTTAAGTTTAAACGCTTCATTGGTAACTGGCCCTCTCAATGATCCTAGGCGGCCCGGGTTCGATCCTAAGTGCCCGAATATGGGATTTACGCTGGACGAAACGGTGTCTGGACGGGTTTTCTCCGGGGCCTCCGGGTTCCTCCGCCCCCCCATTCCTACAATTGCTCCGTCATCCATTTCGCTTATATTTCATATGATACATTTCCTCACTCGCATGCTTGGCTATGGACAAACCACTCGTTCCAGGTTCTCCATTGTGGTTTCGTGCCGTTGGCTTCCTGACAGGCTTCTGACCCCTAGGCACCGGCTTATAAGTTCTAGGGGGTGTCAGTCCCAAATAGGGGGCAGCCGTAAATAAGCGAATACGAAACGAAAATTTTGTAGGTCTGGCCACGGCTGGCGTATTGTGAAGTTGTCTGTCACCCCCGTCGATGAATCTTTGAACATGATAGTTCAGTTGGCTTTAGATAATGTCTCTATTGTGATTGCGATATTGCCAGAGTTGCTAGTAAGCAACAACAGCTGATTATGAACCTTTCTGTCTTGTCTAAAGTCTCACACAAACAGGCACTAGTAGTGGATACCAATGAATAATAACTAATTCGTTAATATTATTGTTAATTGATAATAACACATGTATAATATATTGTATCTATTTAGGGTAAATGGCGTACTTTCTAACATATACAACAAATTAATGCAAACTTGCATGTTACAATAAGAGAAACGAAACATATATAAACATAGTATAAGAAAGTGGCTTTCATTCATGTTTTAAAATTGTGAAGTCTCAATTCCATCTACATCTTAGTCGTCACCATTTCGGAAACATAACCATCGTTGCTATCATGTTTCACTCTCCTGCTAATAACAGTCCTTTTGCTTAGTCCAAGTCATCCTTTGTGATCTAGGGGTAAAATACTGGCCTCTGGTTCCCAATCAAACACGGCGGAGGGCAATGGAGTTTTCCGGGCATAAAAAAGCCTTAGTATTACTTCCTTTGGAAGGGAGGTAAAGCCGTTGGTGGCGTAAACAACCCTCAAGCCTGATAAAAATACATCTGAACAAAATTAAGCAGGCTTTCCCGCCCAATATGCATAGAATGAGGCACTGAGAACCACTGCAGCTATAGAGCGTCCATAAATAAAACTCAACTTCAATTTCGTGATTAGTCCATGAGCTGCTGTAGTTCGCTGCACGGTTTTGTCAGCGGGAATAGTGTCCATTAACCTTCATGCACACTTTCTCTCCTTCAAAGAACTTCCGGGTTATTGCTTAACAATTTCAATGCCTGGATATTAAGTGGCACACCTTTACGCAATAGATTTTAACTTCGCGAGGCATCTTACGGTGATCTGCATTATTTATTTTTTAGGCATTGTTAAATCTCGGGAAAATAATCTTCTTCTTCTCGTCATGGAGTAGAAGAGTCTTCTGTTCCATCCTCAACTTTCCACCTTGCTCTTCGTCGACCGACACCTCTTCTCCCTTGTGGCTTATAGTCGAATACCTGTTTTGGTACTCGTTCCTTGTTCATTCTTCTTAGAGTGCTAAAGTCACATTTTAAGGTGTAAGAATTTATCAACCTTCTGTACAATAACACGCAGGTTAAATAGATCTCATGTAAACGGCTTAGGAAATACTGACTGGTAATAAAAAGAATTGATATAAACTGCATTAAGCAGATTGGAACTCTCGATTTCCACTTAGGGTTTGTTACAGAAAGGTCTTTAGATATTACCTGTTCAAAACAACAAGCTTCTCCTTCGAAGGACAGACACATATAGACAGTGAAGCATTTCCGCTGCTATCCCTCTCAGTAGTTTTCCCCTCTTAACACCCTTCTTCAGGCCTATTGCCACCTTAACAAAATAGCTGTATATACACCCTCTGAGCGCCCCAATATTGTAACCACAACTTTGCAAGGATCAGCTGAAAACACAATTTACCTACAGATTCAATATGCTGTATAAGACACAACACGCAATGTGGATGGCAGCGTGGGGAATTTTCTGCCTTCCTTTGTGCCGAAGAACACCAATAGATTTATTTTTCTAGAAGTGTACTGCCTGTACTCCAGTGCTAATTATCACTAACAGCCGCCAAGGAATGAAGTGGAAGATATGGAAAATATTTAGGATAGGTATTACAAATATTTATGCAAAACTTCCAAATAAATCTCATGTGGGTGGAAATATACTCTGAACCACCTCTCTAGGGTTGAGAGTGGAATTTCAGGCTTATTCCTGTTTTGTTCTAATATTGTGTGATTTTATTATTTTACTGTTGCGAATCGGCCGCAGAAGCGCTGGGACTTGCATTTCTGACTTCGCCAAGTAAAAGCTGGAAACATCTTGTCTAGTTAATTATATCTTAAATGTGTCGCGTGAAGGTTAGTTGCGTTTAGAGTCTCGCCCTATTGCTGCAATAAGGCTTAGACTATCATATTTAACACTGCCACATGCATTCTGAAATTTGGTTACGATCACTCCCTATCATTGCATAACTAACTCATCGTATTCTTAAATTGCATTCCAAGCAAATCGTGCTATGGCTACAACCACTCCTAATCACATTATTTTCTAGGTCAATCTAAGCATAAACTATGTTGAGCACAGAAATACTGTTGCTACAATCAGTTAACATCACTATCATCTTATAGGTATATATATATATATATATATTTTTTTTTGTGCCCGGATAGAGTCAAATTCTCCAGTATCATTCGCTGATATCGCATACCTAATATATTCGTATAGTTATCTTGCGCATCATTATCTAATAAACTTCTACAACATCACTAACTGCCATTGTATGGCTTATATCGTCGTATTCTTATCTTGTGTTGCGTACAGAATGAACGTCTGTAATGTAAGTAGCTGACACTGGATGATTAACATGATTCTATACTTATCCTGTGTTGCCTACAGAATGAACCTTTTTAATATAAATAGCTGACACTGGATGGTTAACATCACCGTCTTGTTATCCTGTGTTGCCTACAGAATGAACCTTTCTAATATAAATAGCTGACACTGGATGGTTAACATCACCGTCTTGTTATCCTGTGTTGCCTACAGAATGAACCTTTCTAATATAAATAGCTGACACTGGATGGTTAACATCACCGTCTTGTTATCCTGTGTTGCCTAGAGAATGAACCTTTCTAATATAAATAGCTGACACTGGATGGTTAACATCACCGTCTTGTTATCCTGTGTTGCTTACAGAATGAACGTTTATATAAGTAGCTGACACTGGATGTCTAACTTTATCGTCTTGTTATCCTGTGTTGCCTATAGAATGAACGTTTATATAAGTAGTTGACACTGGATGGTTAACATCACCGTCTTGTTATCCTGTGTTGCCTACAGAATGAACCTTTCTAATATAAATAGCTGACACTGGATGGTTAACATCACCGTCTTGTTATCCTGTGTTGCCTAGAGAATGAACCTTTCTAATATAAATAGCTGACACTGGATGGTTAACATCACCGTCTTGTTATCCTGTGTTGCTTACAGAATGAACGTTTATATAAGTAGCTGACACTGGATGTCTAACGTCATCGTTTGCTTATCCTGTGTTGCTTACAGAATGAACGTTTATATAAATAGCTGACACTGGATGTCTAACGTCATCGTTTGCTTATCCTGTGTTGCTTACAGAATGAACGTTTATATAAATAGCTGACACTGGATGTCTAACGTCATCGTTTGCTTATCCTGTGTTGCTTACAGAATGAACGTTTATATAAATAGCTGACACTGGATGTCTAACGTCATCGTTTGCTTATCCTGTGTTGCTTACAGAATGAACGTTTATATAAATAGCTGACACTGGATGTCTAACGTCATCGTTTGCTTATCCTGTGTTGCTTACAGAATGAACGTTTATATAAATAGCTGACACTGGATGTCTAACGTCATCGTTTGCTTATCCTGTGTTGCTTACAGAATGAACGTTTATATAAATAGCTGACACTGGATGTCTAACGTCATCGTTTGCTTATCCTGTGTTGCTTACAGAATGAACGTTTATATAAATAGCTGACACTGGATGTCTAACGTCATCGTTTGCTTATCCTGTGTTGCTTACAGAATGAACGTTTATATAAATAGCTGACACTGGATGTCTAACGTCATCGTTTGCTTATCCTGTGTTGCTTACAGAATGAACGTTTATATAAATAGCTGACACTGGATGTCTAACGTTATCGTCTTGTTATCCTGTGTTGCCTATAGAATGAACCTCTGTAATATAACTAGCGGACACTAGATGTCTCTCATGATCGCCTGGTTATCTTCGGTTGTGTTAAACATTATCAAAAAAGTGAAACCTATGAGTAGCTGGAATAGGCTAAAGATGTGCACATCTTTTTTTACAAAAGAATTTGTTTCTTCTTCAACGTCCGCAACATCTCTGCACACTAATATGTTTGGTTTTGTTAACACAGCACGAACGAATTATCTGCATTTTGCACCCTAGTTCCAGATATAACAGCCATCCATGCCGCCCTGTTTACTTGCCGTCCTATTGTATCCACGACTTGTTATCTGTAAAGAAGCACCTCTTAATTTGAGTTCCAACTGTATTGGATGGCAGTGCTACATTTTTAAAGCCTACTTCTGCTTAAAGTGGCCTGGCGCGCCACAGAAATGATTTGTAATACTTCGAAGTAGAGCAGAATATGCATCAATTGATAAAATGCAGTCTTCAGGTAAATTTGAATGTAGCATATGCAAAGAACAAAATTAGATTCTTGAGAATCTCTCCCCTACACTCTTTTTAAAGAAAATAACAGCGGTGAAAATGTAAATTTGAGTGTTGTTCCAATGGACTGCCTAAATATCACACTGTTGATTGATTGCCCTTGTGTTTTCGGAAAATTCTATCTGTGAAACTGTTTCTTGGGTAGGGTGGTTTCTTGAAAAACCTTGAAGATCTCTGTTTGCTATATTTTAAATAAAACGCAGTTTATAACGTTTAGCAACTTCTTGCTGAGTTCTTCAATGATTTTTATAACAGATCCCTCTGGTTTGTGTCAATCTGAGCTCTTCCGCATTGTCCATTGATTCCAGTGACATGATGAATTGGCTGGGTCATCTCTTGTGTCTGTTTCACTCAGAAGTGGGCATTTTCCACCATCCGACTGCACGTATCCCTCTTTACTCTGGTCACAAACCAATAGTGTTGGGAGGTAATCTACTAAACATTCTGCACCAATAAAAATACATGCTGTGTAACCTATAGAATAAACTGCCATTACAATCAATTGCTCTCACTGCATCACTAAGTCATCGTACTTAAATATGATATAACCTGTATAACATTTAGAAAGAAGAATCAATCGCTTACTAAGATCATTGTGTCTATATTATATACCGGTGTAACATACAAAATGGACTAATGCAACAATCACCCGCTATCCCTGCTTTTGGTCTTAAGACTCACCTATTGTATATTGTCAGGAACAGTATCAATGGTTGTCACAGTCCATCTCTGTAATTTCTACACTAAATGGCGTCCTGAATGTCGTACAGAAAATGAACTGTTGCTGCAACCCTCATTATCACAATGTCTCTGATTAACAATACTTTATTCTTTAGCTCGGACACTCGCCTCTCACCTAGAGGACCCGGGCTCGATCCCAAGCGACCTTATGTGAGATTTGTGGTGGACAAAGCGGCGCAGGGGCGGGTTTTGTCCGGGTTCTCCGGTTTTACACGCCATCGCATTCCATCGGTGCTCCATCTTTATTCCATGTATCACTACTGTCATTGCATTAAGTAGTAAAAGCGGGCGTTAAACACTACAGAAATTATTCTTTAGCTATATCATGTACTGACTAGATCCCATGTCACTGTCTTTTTTTTTTTTTTTTTTTTTTAAATAAAAACAGTAACGGAGTCTGATCAGGACTCCGGTACTGTATCCCTATTTACATTTCCCCCCGTAGGTTTTACTGATTACTGGTTTTACTGTTTCTTTTACAAACATATACACATTGCACAAACATATAACATCCATGCCCAAGGCGGGACTCGTACCCACGATCCCCTGCCCACGAAGCACCAAAGCGAGACGCCTTAGCGAGCGTGGCCATGGGGACCGGCTGTCTTAAGACCATCATGATCGCTAGCGTAAGTTAATAGTGATCAATGTTTTGATGACCTTTTAAAGGCGACATTGGTTATCGATGGCCTGCATGGCATAAAGGTTGTACTGATTACTACAATATTTAACTTGACGTGGGTTTTAAAGGAACACAGGTTTAACTATAAATAGTCCAATGGGCTTATTTTGAATATAAATTATTTCTCATGAATTCACCTGAATATTGATGCATGGATGTCTATAAGGCCATTTGATTTATATAATGCCATTTCGCCATGAAACCTGATATAGATATTTTGACAAAAATTCACCTTCTTGAGCTGCCAAGGATCTAAAAGAAATGAACCTTTAAGGAAAATATATAGTTACACTAATAAACCCAACAGACGATGTCCTGCACAAAAACTTTAAATCCGAAATTATACTTTCTTTAAATATATTGTAATTATTTGGACTGTTTTGATGAATATATGTAAACAAAACCATTAAAATACCCGGCGCCACCTCGCGCACAGTTATCACAACTTAACCAATCAATTATCTATGGTTATATCTGTATACTGTAAGCTTAAATGTGTTAAATACAAACTGAAAAACTGTTTTAATTAATAGCAAGGAAGAAAAAAACTCAAATTATTTTTATGACAGGTATATTTTTTCAATGTACAATAAATAAATCTTTAGATATATATTGAATCTTAATAGTAACAGGAATCAAATTTGTTTTTTCTATCGTGATGCACTTTGACGTACAATGCTGTTAATCCCTGAGGGGTATAAACGAACAAACTTGATGTTTTGCCAACCGTTTTGACGTGGCTGTCGTCTCAATCTATTGCTCGAGAACTTTCATTGTGTCGCTCTTGACTTTCATTTTCACGTGAATTTGCAACCTGGTCTCTGAAATTCACATTGGCCGTCAAGTGTCCTCCTGCCGTTCCATTTAACCGATGGTTGCGGACTATATCTGTATTACGGTATGTCGATCAACATTTCCTGCTCGTCCGCGAAGACGTGGCATTTTTCTGCAATAAATACACAACGAATAAATGTAAGTTACTTTTTAAAGTTAAAATTAACAGGAATGTGGATGGAATTTCACGAATATAGCCATCAGTATAGTTTTATAACTTTGTGATATATTAAATAATCAGTTAATAGAAATAAAGCACTGTAAAACACACACATTTTTTATTTTATTTGATAGACTTATTTTATTTACTTATTAAGTTAGGTTGATTGTTGTTCAATACACGTGGTAAATCATGACACTTCAATATTGCACTTTACCAATTTGCACAATATATTATTTTTAATTACACTACAAAACGCTTCACACATTAATTGCACCTTAATTTATTATTTTGAATCAGCGCAGAATTTATTTCAATGTAATAAGAACACTAACCTACAACGCAAGTAACGAATGTGCGAAAAATTAACCAACTTGCAGGAAATGTCCTTTAATCCGAGAGCAAAACCAACTACCGCGTCTAACTAAAGTAAAGAAAAGATCTTCAAATATTTCGATACCGCGATGGCAGCGCTGCCTGCTGGATCCAATGTAAATCATCAAAAAATTAAGAACAGGCACAATGTATAATTTTTGACCACGCTACAAAACGCTTCACACATTAATTACACATTAATTTATTATTCTCAATTAGCGCAGAATTTATTTCGATGCAATAACACTAAGCTACGACGCAAGTAACGAATGTGCGAAAAAGTAGCAGTACCAATTACAGTACCAATTACCGCGATCGCAGCGCTGCCTGCCGGATCTAAGGTAAATCATCCAAAAATAAACAACAAAGAAAAATATAAAAATAAATTTAAAAAGCATTATCTGTCGGATCGATTTGTAAATTTAAACCTTTCTCAAGTCCACCTGTCGCCCTCCATAATGCAATGGTTACCATGCTAACTTCATATACTTAAGGTTGCGGGTTCAAACCCAGTGGAGGACGATGGATTTTTTTGGGTGTAAAAATCCTTAGCATGGCTTCCTTCGGAAGTAAAGCCGTTGGTCCCGTGTCTAGATTTACGGTACGTAAAAGAACCTCAAGCCTAGTAGAGAGACATCTGAGCAAAATTAAGCGGTCTTTCACGCCCAATTTAGAATGGGACGCTGAGAACCACAGAAGTTAAAGAGCGTCCATAAATAACACACCATTTCCATTTGAAATATTCAAAATGTCATGAAAATCGGTCCAACCATTTAGGAGCAGTTCGGTGACATACACACGAAGAGAAGAATTATATATAAAGATTTATGATTGCATACATATGTGAATGTTCGTGCACGTGTGTCTTAAGTTTGTAAACAGTATAACTTTAAATCAAACTTTGGTTGAACACTAAACTGTTTATTTAGGTGCATTATCTGTCAATGAAGCACGCCAAGATTTTCACATAATTTCCAGTTTTAAAGAAAAAGTAATGCATCTAGAAACACCTACGTTTTATTTTACATCCCTGAAAGCAATTTAATAAAGGCTTCTATTAGTATAAAATTTTGAGTCCTCATATATCTAGTTTTTGTAGTTGAATTATGTGTAAGTTTGTAGGGTTTGGAAATCATTATAGAAAAACAACGTAGAAAATTAGATATGTAGACAGAATTACACGAAACTTACACCACAAATGTTTCAGAAACAAAACGTGCTATTGATGTGCGGCTTTCACACCTTTCATTGGTAGTAAGAGCTCATACTTTTATCCTATAAACATATTTGAATAATACTTTTTTTTTTTTTAGCAAACATAATATTTTTAAATGGAGCTATGACTGTTTATATCAACAAAATAAAAGCAGGGTAAATTAGAGCGTAAATAGTCTTTGTAGCATTCTGCAAGTAGTTTACGAGAAATTGTATTTTGAAAAGTTTCCACACTGGCAGTTGTTTGTTTCAATAGCATGCGTAGTTGCTAGGTACGATGTTTTTATGTTTGTCTACCTTGTGCTTTCTGTTTATTGATTGCACTGCAATTTGCTGGACAGTTTGTGATTGTTCAAGCAGAGGCCGTGAGCGGAAAATGGGATTTACCAATTCAGAAAAAGCCGACGTTCTCATGGTGTGTGGAAAGTGAAGGAAGACTTCCGTTCATTCTTGTACGGTGATACGGAAACATATCTCAGTAGACGCCAACCATCTCAACTAATATTTACAAACCTCTTTGCCTTACCAAGGAGACTGGCAAAGTCGTCAGGTCTTATGACTTTGGCCTCTGTTTGCTTCATTAATTTGTCACACTCTTGATGACAGGCCAGCTTTAAAGGCCCGTAGAATGTCACATCAAGGAGCTGTAAGCGATGCGATGTGTGAGGAAACCATTGTAATTCCATGTTCTCTGCATCCAGGGTGATATGGGAATAGTAATTATCTAAGCAAAATACGGGACTCTGAGACGATGGTTTCACACTTTTTATAAAATGCTTCATCCACGTGATGAAATGCTTTTCAGTTGTCTATCCGTTTGATGAACAACTATATAAGGCTCCAGGTGGACCATCTTTCTGAAGAACTGGACTCATCCACTGACGACAGAAAATAATCATGGGAGGAACATAAGCACATCATGTGTTGACAGTATTTTTTCCATATTGTCAGAAATGTTTCCAACTTCATACTTGTTGAAACCCTTTATTCGACTCATGCTTGTCCCCTCAGGTTTTATAATTGAAAGCGAAGGATTTCTTTTCAGGAAACCCTCTAGGCAATACCTATTAGCCATTCGTGATATCATAGCAAAATTGTGTTTAATATGATTTCTGTCTGCATAGTCAAAAGCAGCCCGACAGACATCGTGTGGTGTTAGTCCATAAAACATGTGGCTAAGGTTTTTATGTGATTAGCCATATTAGTTTCTTCTTCCTTAGTAAAAACAGTCACATTTCCTAGCCGGGGTGCATTAAACTGTTGTTTTCGCAACCTCTGTTGGATTGTGCTGAAGGGGAAGTTGAAAGATTTTGCTGATTACCTAATACTTCTCCCTTCATCAATGGCTTTGATAGCAGCCTCAAGATCTTCAGCTGTCAATTTTGCCTTACCTGTCTTTCCTTTATAATTTGACACCATCTAGAAAAACGAAACTATGCTACTTTTTTTTTTTTACAAAATTAAGGGATTTTAATGAATTTCCACATTTAAACTACTCATATTTTTTATTAAACAACATGTAGGCTACTTGGATATAATATTTATAATTTTATTATTTTAAACCTTATTATAAAATTCGGGAGTAAACTTAATAAAAAAACGACCTACATGTTATAATAATTTATTAATCATTAACACATTTTCAGACACCGGGACTTGAACCCAGGTTCTCCTGCTTGCCGTATAGGTGCGCTAACCAACTGCGGAAGCCGAAAGAATTAATCGTGCCGTTGCCTACACCGTTCCTGCTCACATTTTAGTCACATCAGACTATATAGCTTACGAGTTTCATTGCAATGTGATGATTTAAATTACTTTTAGGATCTTTAGCTGATATATTTCATCAGCTTAAGCACTGTTATTAATATTGTAAGAAGATTGAATTATTTTACGACGAATAATAATAATAAATGCTGAATTTAATTTGGAATTGGATTTCAAGGGAATGACGGTCACATGGACCGCCATTACCTTCATGAACAACGTTACAGAAGGTGCTTCAGAACCAAGAAATATTGTGTTCTCTCTCAAAACAAAAATTACTTCAATAATCAGCAATAAGTACGCTACTCGATTTATAAAAAATTGAACAAATTTACTCAATAAAATATACTTACAATGTCATGATTTTCTGGACGAAATTATAAGAAAATTGCCAACAAGAGAAAAACACTTCTAATCTCGCAAACTTATAATTCAGCAATGAACTTATTGTTGACATAGTTTTATCTCTTTGCAAACAGAGCGCAGCACACGATAGACATTTCTATGTCCTTACGAAGCGATATAACAGCGATGACCGCCATTCCCTTTCCCTGCATCTCCCCTATACATATATAATGTAGCGTCATATGTGACAAAGGACTCCCATCAGTTTTTTTGAACAATATTTTCTGCTTTTCAGATGTTGCAAACCTCTAATTGATGATGAGTTATGACAGCCAGATCCTCTCTTTGGTGGCGATGACCATGGCCCTGATTATCGCCCTAGTGAAACAGAACTGCATTGATGAAAAATGCATTTCGTCTTCAATTTTCAATCTTGTTACTTATTCGGATTCTGAAACATAAAACAGCATGTTGCACAACAAGTTGTAGATCCTCCTTCCTCACAAAATAATACGAATTACTGGACTCCAGCTAACTTTGAGCAACAACAAACCAGTCATCATTTTTAATCTCGATTGCACCTCAAGTGAAGCTGATGTTTTCTTTAAGGTGTCCCGAAGTCACTATTTATGTTTATTGCTAGCTAGATAAATTATTTCATTTTTTCAGGTTACAAATATCATACTGTGTATATAGGTAGTTACTTTCCTGGAGTTGCTGATTTTGATATCATATACAATTAGCACCTTGGTTATTTATGTAAATTTTATCCTACCAACTTAATCATTTTACCACTTGTATATATTAAAACCTCATCAGCTCTACTAATAAGATCCTCTCTTTGTTGGTGACTTTCCTCCCCATTTCTCTCTTACTTTACCTGCATAATTACCTAGTTGTGTCAGAAATTCTTTCCTATTGTTTCCAAAAACCTTTAACCATATTATCTCTTCTCATTTTGGTTTCATCGCACTCAATTATTCAGTGTAAATTGCCACATAATGGACATACGAGATCGTAGATCTTTATCAACTTTTATACATTTTAATAACATTGTTTCTGTTCTTGCCCATGCCAGACTCCGTCTTTCCATTTTTTCACAATAATCAATGTATCTTTCTCTGCCTCATTCTTTCTTAACACTCCTATATAATATTAAAGTACTCTTATTCCTTAAGCTATCTATTATTTCTTTTCTCTAAGATGTCTACTCTAGATTTCACATTATTCCATAGTTTTTGTCCCCCTATTTTCTGTTGATTGATTAGCTCGCCCAATACAACTTCTCTTACAATTTCCTTTAATTGATATATCCAACTACTTTCCCATTTTTCTCATTCTTGTGTCCTGAAACAGTCTTTGACAACATTTCCTTCCTCTAATATTTGGACTGTCCCAATTTTTCACTATCCGTTTGACTACTGATCCCTTCCTCCCACCTCTTCACATTCCAACTACCCCAGTATGAGTTATTCTTATTTTATAACAACGTACACAAATGAAAGACGGAGAAACTGTAGTCAGATAGGTATCATTTTAAACAAAGGCTATTATGATATTATGTAACTTGTTGGTACTACATTCATTGTGTCTACAACAGAGTACCAGCAACACAAACACATGATCTAAGACAAGTCATACAGTCTTTCATTAACCAAGAGGGATTTCTTCTGCTTATGTCAAAATTATGCTTTGATCACCCCGAAAAGCCCTCAGTGCAGCAGAAGCTATACGTTGATGAAGTGGTATCCTCTTGAAAGTATACTTTGAAACAAAGCAGAACAGGTTCACCTTATCAGTCGATTAGTGGACCAATGGTAAATTTCAAGCCGAACTTACACGAAAAAGTGCGTGCCTATGAGGCCAGTAAAAACAAGAATCGACATTTGAGCTAAATGCGACTCATAACAAAACACATGTGACTGGAACTTGTATAATGGTGAAGACTCTGATGTAGCTAAAGAACTTAGTAGAACGAAGGATGCTTTCAATAATTCTAAGATCACTTAAAATAGTGTGACCAATGCAATGTTATAAAAACAGTTTTCTTATCTTTCATAAGCACTAAAGTCTAATGAGAAAGAAATTTCTAGTGGGACATATATGAACCATTTTTTCTTATAAACTGTTCTGTGCTATAGACAAAATTCATTTAAAATGTTGTATGTAGTCTACTTTTGCCCCATTTATACAAAACGAAACATAAACTTATGAAGAACAAAGAATACCTATTGAAAGATTAAGCTTAGCTTCCAGAGATGCGACACAAAGCTTTTTAGAACATATCGCACCCTAAATTACCCTTTAATTAGTTTTTTTTGGAAATATTTTATTTTCTCAAATATTGCTCTAACGATTTTGATTCAGGTTTGAGTAAAATGTTTAAGATACACAAAAATAAAATGCATATCTTGAGTTTTATGGAAATAGCTCTGGAATACGTTTTGCATAATTGTGTACTACTAGTAAACGTTAAGATATATACAAAACAAAATGTACATTTCTTTAGAACACATAATTGATATAAAATATTCTTGTGTCCGTTATTGTTGTTATGAATTTTTCAATTCCTTTGTTCTATTTAAAGTGATCTCCGTATTCAGCTGTTTCTCGCAAACTTGTGGGAAAAGTAAGGAATTCCATGTCCAGCATACAGCGACTCAGTTTTAATCAAGTGTTTCCTCATTTGGTATCCTGTATCTCCACAGAATAGCTGCAACTGAATTTGTAATGGAACACTCCTGTAAAAGTTTAGCTCTATTTACATGAGGTAGAAACAAAAGTGCTCATAGGAATAGTTTTTAGAAGCTATATGAAAATAAATTTGAATGTAACATGAGAATTTTTTTCCGGATATAGTGCATACATTTTCATATACTGCAGGATGCATAAGTGCTTTGGTATCAGAGTTTGCTAATATAGTAGTTGATAGTATTTTTAATTTGTTGTCTTCGTTGGCAGAAAACAATACACATAATTTTAAATTTCTTTGAGGGTTGATACTACACATGATCACTAGTGAGACGAGTTCGAATGTTGTTTGTGAAAGCTTCGGACAGAGATTTTCGTGACCCTGAATAAAGAACAGTGGATAATGCTCAAGTCTTTGAAAACAGGGTCTTTTATTAAATAATCTTAATTATTTTCGTTTGTGAAAACCAAACAATGTAAAAGATGTTAATTGTAAGCAATAAATTTAAGCGGGAAGGTAAGTCATATGCAGAGACAGTTTTTGAGCTGACATTTATTAAAAAAAAAAAGAATTGCTTTTATAGGTTTAATTAGTAGTGTTTTGTGTTGAATATGTTCCTACAAATTCACATTAAATTTGTGCTAATATTCGTCCAGAATTAATGAATAAACCTTTGACTGAAATAAAGATTAATAGGTAACTATTATAACCAATGTTGAAGGTTCTTATTTCCAAATTTAAAACGTTTATTTGCAATCAGCATCATGAATAGAATCAAATATAACATATCATAAATCATCGAACTGCAATCTACAAGTTATAATCTTTCGGTGTTCATAGTTGCCGTTTTTCTGAAAAAAAAAATGGAAATGGTGTTTTATTTATGGACCGTCTTTAACGGCTGTGGTGTTCAGCGTCCCGTTCTATACTAGTTGTGAAAGACCGCTTAATTTTGCTCAGAGGTCTCTTTTATGAACCTTGAGGTGCTTTTGAGTGGCATAAATCTTCTACACGGGACCAACGGCTTTACTTCCCTTCCGAATGAAGCCATGCCAAGGATTTATACGCCCGAAAAAATCCACCGTCCTCTGCCGGGTTTGAAGTTCATTAACCCTGTGGGGTTAACATGGTAACCACGGAGGAACACCAATTTGTCTCCCAAGTTGTACGTTGGTGAAAATCTTTGGCTGTCATCATTTTGTATCGCTACCCAAAGGCGTTAAAGGCACCTTTCACAGAAAACGTGGCAAATCTCATCTTTTGCTTAAATACCAAGAGTGTTGTGACTATGTCTAATTTGTTATTTTTACATCCATGACGTAGCTAATCAGCAATGGCACAAAGTTCTTTGTAATAAAGGAACAAATCAGAATTAATACAACTATTTTAAAATGCATTCAGTTGGTTAAATGCTGCCACTATATTATTTAACTCACCGATACTTGATTTATTAACCAGCCTTGAAGGCTCAAACAAATGATCTAGAGCTTTTATTGTTATAATATGAGTTCCGTTTTTCAAAACTGGAGTCCAATTCAGATCAAGCCATGCAGCAGCGAACTTTAAAATCGCCATCTACTGTATTGGGCATCCAGGCGGTCTACCAGTGCACTTACTCGGCTCTCAAAATGACCACTCTTTAATATTTCACATTGAATATTAGCGAGTTCATTCAGGATAAAGCGTGATGATCGACAGGTTTTCTTTACATACAAATTCTAATAATACATTTGCTATCAATTTTCAATTTTGAAAAGCAATACTTTTTCTTGCTTTGTATCTTATTTTACGATATTGTAGATATAACTTTTAACTTCTATTCGTTGAAATTCTAAAAAGTATTTTGCAACTTCCAGCTTCATAGTATAACGACGTAAACGCTAAATTAAAGTTTTATTTTTGTAATTTGAAATAAATGCACATTTCTCTATGAAAAATAAAAGGCACACATTTCTCATTTATCAATAAGAATACACCGGTGGTTTTTTAAAACCTTTTTACTAGATTTTTTAAACTAATAAAAGGTATAATTTTTAATTCATTATGTAAGGAACCTTAAAATGCAATGTAAAGAAGGATAGGATGCAGGAAAAATTGGAAGTGTGGTTTATATTTGTAGGAGCCATATGGAATGGCGCTGTTCGGTATTGCTGGATCAGTTTCCATTACTCAGTGTATAAAAATTGTCTTAGTTTGGGCAGCCTACAATCAGCAGGATTGCCCAAAGTCTGTGACCACTTAAATGTACCCACTAACAACCATACAAGGGATTGCTGTATTGCGGGGCTCAGCCTAGGTATATCCAAAAATAAAATATCCGTCGATGAAGGCTTCCAGTCGCCAGGGATCTAAGTGCGACATTGTCCCAAAACCTATGTCCATATGGCTGCTTTTCCGGAACATTCCAGCAATCGATGGTAAGTGAATCTGTTGCATTGCAAATTGAGCAGTTGGCGCCGATGGCCATCCGGTGATTATATAATTAGTCTGCCATAGGAAGAATGCCATTAAGCACCTCATACGTTATCGCTATCCAGTGCAAATTAATCTGCAGAAGGCCAAAACAGCTCCAAATACGTTTCCAAGGCAGTTGTGGGCATTTCAATTGGACATGAGGATTAACAGTAACAGGTCGACGAAGGAAAGTATGAATATTCTCCAGAGAGAAAAAAATACCACTATCAACCTTCTCCGGTGGTAACACATTAAAAACCTGTTACGTGGCATGGAACAGCTGGGGAACCTTGTCACGTGCGCCTGACTCCAAAACGATGTAATGCGATATACCACCTTGATCATCCAGAGAAAACAGAGTCGTTTAAGCATCAATGGAGAGCTATATCTAATAATCCCCAGCCACCTTGGCCCTTAGGGAGACGCAGTTGTGTACGAGCAGTGCGTTATAGCTTCCCGGTCCAAATAAAATAGCCCACTATCTCTACAATTCTTTGGTGATGGCGTTTCCTCGGTGGAAAAACATTCTGCTCAAAGCAAAACAGTTACAGAACCATATATTCTGTACCAAGTTCAAAACATCCGTGATTTCTGATTATACATGACCCCACGAAGACATTAATGCGAGATGTGCATCCTTTTGACAATCTACATATAAACTTAATACTTACAGCAGCAAGCGGTCAAATTTGCGTATAGTGGGTAGAACAGTTTAAGCTATAATCGTTTTTACCGTGGCGAAAGAAAATTCTCGTGGTTATGTCAAATGGATGTACACCTGATTAACGAAGGAATTTTATGTTTCATATCTATTTCATCAATATTAATTTGCATATCCGGTGTTTTATGTCTGCAGATATGTACATCTAACAAAACTCCTGAAGGTTTTCATTTAAAAAGTATGCACATACGCAATGAGACGGTAGGATGACACAGCATTCGACTGTCGCCAATGCTTGTTTTCAACAGTTAATGCGAGTAAGAAAAAGTTGGTCAGGTCATTCAGCGACATGTGTATGTAACAACACTTGTGTTTATTAGGCTCAATAAATTTAACCTCATATGCACATTTTCTAATGAACCGAGGAAGAAATGTTACTTCTCCTACTTTTACATTGTTCTTAAGAGCAATTGACTACAGCAAAGGTCATTTAATGGAGCTTTTTTTTTTTTTTTAATTTCCTGTTGTTATGCTAAACGCTGACATTTGGTTTACTTTGTAACATAAAAGGAACACTGTTATACAAGATGTTTCTAATCAGTGGTAGCTGGTAGCTGCTAAGCTAGGGAGGGCAGGCTGGCAGGTGTTAGTGTTTACATTAAGCAGGCTTTACGCGACAAGCTTTATTAAATAGTTTATTAGAAAATATAAATAAATCAAAAGAACCATAAAAATACTGATGAATATAATTTACAGTTATTTCAGAAATAAAAATACAAATCTCGTTCAGGGTGAGTTTCCCGATAAGGTTTTCTCCACAGTTGTCCCTTATCCTGAGAAAACCAATGTCGGGGAACATTAAGTTGTGTAGACTTCCGGCTCATTTGAGTCTCATTTAACCAATTGCACTCGTTCATCGTTCGAATTGCATCAAGTTAAAGGACGTTTTACTTCAAGGCCCTCCCCCTACCGTAAAAAACTTAGATTGGAAAATTCTTCGCAAAATTAAGAAATGAAGACAGCTTTTAATGGATAGAAAACATTATATAGCCGCAACGAGAGGGCGTTATTTAAAAATGCTAAAACAAAATGAGATATATGGTGGTAATATCGGGTTCCTCACTTACATTGTAGAAATCTAAACTCAGCCTCACTAACCACCAACTGCAGAACACCGATTCATTTTCCCTTGCATCGGCGGAAAAGATTATTTTATTCCAAGTGCAACTTTCAAAGCCAGACAGAAAACCGAACAATTTCATCACTGGATGAATCGCAACGACTTTCAGGAATGGACAAAGGAGAAATTGTTACCTAATCTGCCACCTTATTGAATGATTGTTAAGCGTCTTGCTTAAGCACTGTGTCGTGAAAAATGAACCCCCAAAAATCCACACTATAAACAAGTGATTAAAATCTTACATTCATGAAACGGAATACAGTGTTAGGAATACATTACGAAGACAACGTGACTAGAATTGGTGGAAATGCATAACCTTTCAACCATATACACAATTGACACTCTCCTTCGCCAGCATAGGCACCAAGTAATGAGACCTCCGTCTATCATTGCGATTTAGATCCGTACTTATGGAACGTCATGAAATGGAAGGTTACAGAGTAAAATGTGACATCAGCTACAAGTGAATTAGAAAATCTTACAGTAGATGCGATAAGTTCAGTTACTGCGGAGGAATGGAAAGCTTCTTCTGAATATGTTCTAAAGCCCCAGGAGGAATACTGGCTAAACGACAATTTGATATTGGAAGAAATTTAAAGAGATATAATTGAGCCGCATGGAGCAATCGGTGATGAAGACAGCAGAAGTGGTGAGGCTGAAATGAATTATAACATCAGTGATGTCTCAGGTAAGGAACTATTATAATAAGGTAACCCAAAGTTCACAATTTGAGGCATGCTTGTCTATGAATGCAACTTTCCATGCGCGCTAGTTTTACGAGGGAGCGAGGATGGGGAGGGGGGGGGAAGAAGAGAGTGTGCTCCCCCAGATCTTCCGCAGAGCTACCAACCAAGGAAAGTTTATTTCTTTGAGACCCCCAGCCTGGTGAATAAGTCATCTAATTTACAGCAAATTAGCTGAATTTATTAAACATGTGCATGTGCGTGAACCCTGGGATCTACAGACAGAATAAAGCCGTAGCATCTAAACTACTGGATATGAGGGTGTATAGAGTATTTCATGTCTCAAATGACCGCTTTGCTCTGCATTCGAAATTGCGCGAAAACTACCGAATGTAAACGGGAGCCGAGTGGCCAAGGAAAGGTGCGCACATATTGTGTACCCCTCCTTATAGGCTGTGGCAGCCGCCCTTCCTCCTACTTTTTGACTGCTAGGTCAAACACCGCCCTCTCAAGCAACACAGAGTTAATATTGTTGGCTTAGGTAGATGCAGAAGGTGAAAATTGCACAGCTCTAATCATATGGCAGCAATAAATCCAAGCTGCTTTCGAATTCCTTAGTTTTTTCTAGTGGTTCGGCTCTACTGCATGCCCCTACATCTAGTACTATGTAGTGAAAAACTTCTGTGAGATTTTCGGACAGGGGCTCACGTAAATATGCATAATTACAACCAAGTTATGAATATTATTGTGGGAGTAAGTTTACTGTGTTATTATCGCAATAAAAAAGAAATCCATTCATTCGTCTGTCCGTCCATCCATCCAGCTATCCATCCATTCGCCCGTCCTTCCGTCCTTCCCTCCCGCCATCCCTCCCTCCATCTGTCCCTCCGTCCCTCCATCACTCCCTCCGTCCGTCCGTCCGACGCCCGTCTATCCCTCCCTCCATCACTCCCTCCCTCCGTCCGGCGCCCGTCTATCCCTCCCGCCATCTGTCCTTCCGTCCTGCCCAGCGTTCGTCCATCGTCCCTCCCTGCGACCATGTGCCCCTCCCCCCGTCCATCCATATGTCCTGTCACTCCTCAGCTCCGTCCGGCCGTCTATCTGTCTATGTATAACCAGTTGGTGTATTTTTTTTATCAAGTACACTTCCAAAATGTAACTATTGTGTCCTGTAATATTTTGCGCTGAAGGAGAGTCAAGCAATGTTATATTCTTGACAGGATCAGACTCTATTTCTGGAAAGTGTTATGAGCAAAGATAAAAGGAACTCTAATAACATTCAAATCAATACGTAGACACTCCATTCTCTTTGGATGTACAAATGCTTGATGCGCTCCGTGGTCCTCTGTGATCTAAGGAATACATGGTAGCTTCTGGTGAGCGAGGTTGCGATTTCAATTCAGGCAGAGGACGAACGCACTTCTTCGGTCGTAAAAATGTTTATCATAGTTTCCATCGAAACCAAAGCCGGTGGTCCCATGTATTAGATGTACGACAAGTAAAATAGAGGCCTTTGAGCAAATAAGTAGTCTTACACGACCAATACAGAATGGAAAATTGAGAACTATAATACCTAGTAAAAGTGTTTTCATAAATAAAACTCAATTTCAGTTGTAATATGTTGTGCTGCACAGATAATGAAACTTGGAACTTACCAATAGTTGGTAACTTTATTTTTCCATCAGTTGAAGTGAGAAAATAGACACAAAAGCAAATCACATTTTACCACTTTGCTGACTGTCTGGCTTTCATGTCTTACCTCGCTACTGTGGTCAACAGCGACCCTTTATTTTAAAGACGGTGTTTGTGGACGTAGACGCGGAATTTAGTATAAAAAAAAACAAAAACAAAAAACCCTTCTGTAGCTTCTAATCAAAGTTAGCAGTACGGATTATAAAGTGGAAGATTCCTAAATGTTCCTTTTAATTAGTGTAAAATAGTAAATAAAAATTGTTGTGTAATATCTTTACATAGTATCTACGCTCACTAGCATTTGTTTTTATCTAGCTGTTATAAACAGTGTTAGGTAGTTTTAATTTTTCTATTCGCGTCATCCTAAATGAAATTTTCGTTTCGTTACACTTTTGGTTGTATGCTTGGAGAGAACGGAATCAATAGTCAAGGGTTAAATTGGCTCGCTATGGGTTTAAAATTCCATAGTCTTTCAATGACATCAGGAAAAACAAGTGAATAGAGACATCACTTTTGTAAGTTATGAAGTGTTAAACGAACCAATATTAGCAATATCATAATTATTAAGATTTCTTGCTAATGACTGATGCCACAAGAATGTAGTTGCAAGGAAATTCTCTAATTTAAAGAGATCTAACTTTCTAATTTGCAGCAAGTTTTGTTTTTCTAGTAGTTAACTTTCTACTAGTTATGCAGAATTGTACCAAATACCCTGCGAATGAAATAGAATTACGTGGAGAATACGAAATACGTTTTTATTTGAAATGTATCATACACATGTGGTATTTTAATTCAAATTGTTAACGGCATTTATGAGAAAATAAAGAATTTCTAAAAATGTTTTTTGATGGTTCGGAAAGGGGGAATTTTCTTGAAAATCTGCATGTCACATATTTTGGAAGATGCTGTACCTAAATATTAAGTTTCGCATTCACCCGACTTTTAATTTCTCTAGCACGCATGTAAACACATGTACATGATAAAGAAGGTATTGCGTTCCACAATAGTTCGGTAATGATATTTCAACAGAAATACATGTTTATAGGCCCCTGGAGCCAAAGGAGCATTTTAGAAAATGATACAGATGAGGTATTTTAATTCAAATTGTTAACGGCATTTATGAGAAAATAAAGAATTTCTAAAAATGTTCTTTGATGGTTCGGAATGGGGGAATTTTCTTGAAAATCTGCATGTCACATATTTTGGAAGATGCTGTACCTAAATATTAAGTTTCGTATTCACCCGACTTTTAATTTCTCTAGCACGCATGTAAACACATGTACATGATAAAGAAGGTATTGCGTTCCACAATAGTTCAGTAATGATATTTCAACAGAAATACATGTTTTAAGGCCCCTGGAGCCAAAGGAGCATTTTAGAAAAAGGTCAGTGTGTGTGTCTGCCTATCTGTCTTTGTGGCTGTGTGTGTATGTGAGCGAGTGGCTGTGTACAGCGTAATTCAAAAACGAAATGTAGGTTAAGCATCAAATTTGAACCTCAGTTCAGTATCTTCCAAGGATGTGATGCAAGGATTCACAATTACCTGACGGTTTTTACTAAAATATCATATATTTAAGATATTTTCGCTGTAAACGAAATGTATATTTTTAAATTTTCAGGGAATAGACCCTGAAGACCTCTTCATTCTGGATGACTTTTGTATAACTGATCAGCCATAAGCAATAGACAAAGCCTTCTATACAAAAATATTGATCTCGTTAAAACACGCAATTTGTCACTTACACTTCTTTATAGAGTTGACTGTTTTTTAAATATTCCTTGCTATTGGTTTCAGCTTTAATCTACTTAAACTTTTCTCAGATGTGAAAATGTAAATAATTTTGTTTCATCTGAAAAGGAAAACAGACTTTCAATTATTTCAAATAGCGACTGTCTTTTTTAAAAATATTTTATCATCTCTTTAGCATATTTCCCTTGCACATAGAAGGAAGTAGTAAAACAATTTGTTTTAATATTTATTTCATTGGCATGATGTAGATAAGAGAATCATCTTTTGTGACAATATTTTCCACATAAAATCACGTGTATGGAGCACATCGATTTTTTTTTCTGGAGTTAGCCATTTTTGGAAATATATCTTCTTATTGGTTTCAATTTTCCAGTACTTAAACTTTTACGGGTATTTGTCAACTCTTGGCTATGCAACGGAGAAGGAATTTCAATCACATAGAAATAAGGATGTTAATATTAAGTACCTTTAATGTGCCAATGTGCCAACAATTCAACCTAAAAAAATGTATTTTAATAAGCAATTTGGACATTCCATCCGCATATCAAACAAGGGAACCTTCAACCAGCTCAGATCGAAACGTCCTTTTAAATTGTTCAAATGTGTTAACTTAAGACGTGTGAAATCAATGCGTAACAGATTATTTGCTGAAGCTCAACAAGAAGCTTAAAATTTCAAGTTGAATTTGAAAAAATGTTGATAATTGAGGAGCCTTGCTGCTTGCGTCTGACACATGGGGGAGTGGGATCGTCATTGGCTTGGATCGTCGCCCCCGTGGTGTAATGGTTACCATGCTGACATCATAGACCCGAGGTCGCGGGTTCCAACCTGGCGGAGGACGATGGATTTTTTCGGGCGTAAAATCTACATGGCTTTCTTCGGGAGGGGAGTAAAGCCGTTGGTCCCGTATCGTAGATTTACGACACGTAAAAGAACCTGAAGCCTGATAGAGAGGCCTCTAAGCAAAAGTAAGCGTTCTTTCACGACTGGTGTAGAATGGGACGCTGAGAACTACAGCAGTTAAAGAGCGTCCATAAATAAAAGATCATTTCATTTCATTTGGGGTTGGATTACGTCACTGTCGTTTGGAAACCATCACTTAATATCGTGCTTCTCTCTGTCAACAGCAGGTGCCGTGCTTTTAAACAAATGTGCTCTTCAACAGTGTTAGATCCTGTAAATGTACCCTTACTGGGCACCACTATTTTCGCGAGCAGCGTAATATTTGCGGAACTAATCATTTAAATACACAAGAGAAAAATATGGCAGAATATACAGTGCAAGTTCTAGAAGACCATCCTTAACTGCGAATTTGTCTACAGAAGTTACTTTGGACACATAAGAGGATTCTACTGCTGAACAGTCTTACAATCAAGATGAAACAACACTGATGCTTCATCTACAGACTCCGACATGCAGCCCCCCCCCCTTTCTCACCCGGCAGAAACCTAACCTATTAATTATAGAAGTGGATCATCGTCACCTGTGTGTCAAGTCCACCGTAAAAAGGAAAGCAGTGCAACATTGGCTTACTGGAAGCGGTAAAAAAATTGTAACGCTGGCAACAGTCTGTGGAAGGTTTCGAGCAGTCACATCAGAACGGCAGCTTTATTTTTGTAAATCACAACTGGAAGTAATAAAACCAAATTCCACTGAATTCAGAACAATAATTTATGAGATTTATTGCGTTTCTGAACGCAAGAAAAAATACAGTGTATGTGTTGAAGATTTAAAATTCTGGGCTCTAAACATTGCAAAGGTGATACCAATAGGCGGTCGATTTAAAGCTTCCGGATCATGGATTCTTCATTTTAAAAAATACCACAAAATAAAAGACAGAAAAATGACTAAAATTGTTCCCACTTCTAATGCTACACTTGTAATTCAAATCCAACAATCGGTAGATAACCTTTTGACTTTAACAAAATGTAGGCCAGTTGAGTATTCAACCTCTGATGTTTATAATGCAGACCAGAGTGGTTTTGAAAAAGACATGAGCACAAAGCGCACACTATCTTTTGTTGGGAAAAATTATACGGAAAATGTGGCGCAGTCCTAATCGCTCTCACACACTCCTACACAACCATGCCTAATATAAGTATGGAAGGAGTGTTGTTTCCTAAATTATTCATTATTCTGCAAGACAGGAAATTTTGGACCCATAGACACTAGAAGAATGTTTAAGGCTGAAAACATAAATATGAGAGCTTCAAAATCGTGAAACATGGGGGAAAAGGAGCTAAAACAGTGGTATACAGAAGCATTTTTTCCATACATGCGAAATAAGTTTGCCCTGATATTAGGTTCTTGACTGCCTACAAAGACACTGACTGTTTACAAAGTAAAATGATCGAACTCTTGCATATTGTGTGCTGTAATTACAGACAGGCTTCAACCATTGGATAAGTTCTTTTTTCGTCAGTGCAGATCCTTATATTACCGGTTATCAGACACTTTATTTACGAGTGATGTCATACATTTTGAGCTTCTTCAAAGAGATAACATTTTAAAACTACAATCGTTTATCCATTTTGAGTTTACGTTCCAAAGATTCCACAATATGTTAAAATATTCATGGTTTGTTACAAATGATATATCCTTACCAAAATAGTTTTACTTGGATCACAAAAACAAGACATGGGAGCAGAATGACTGTGGACTACTTTATGTGTTAGTTCGGTGCGCATGGTGTACAACACACTTGTGTTTCAACCAATGTATTGAGCGTAGTCACTTTCGTTATATGTTCAAGGAGCAAATAAATGATAACTGCCAGTGTATTTATTGTTCTTTACTTTCCGAGAATTGAAACTGTGCGTCTATAAATCCGGGTGCTTGCATTGCCGTCCGGGGTGTGGAGGGGGATTTTTGTTGTGTTTAACGCCCGCTTTTACTGCTCTGGCACCGCAGGCGAGGAGGAGGGGATTGGAACGGGCTAGAGTGTCAATCTGCTTGTCGGCAAAAGGCTACTCAAACACCGCATCCCATATACGCGCAATGTTTTTCTCCAACACATTCTAAGGTAATTTAAACTAGCTTCCCGTTTTTATGAGCAGTTAAGTTTCTGTATTTTTATTTATATGCGATGGACGTATTTAAAGACACGTTTCGACTTGAGGTGCTTGAAGCTTTGCTTGTAAGAATGTAAACATTAATGGATATGACAGAGAATAAAAGTCAGATGAAATTTATTATGTTTAGTAACTGTTACGTTAAATGGACCAGAAAATTAATATTAAGTGCATGTATGTATTTTCATACTTTAATTTCAAATACATATTATGTATGTGGTTTTGAGAGCAATAATTAACAATTAGGAAAGACAGTGACTCAATTTCGATGTATATGTTGAATATTTTCAGAATGTAGATCTTAACATTATATACGGATACCCTTGTATATAAGGATGAAAGTAACATTGGCTGTATGAGTCAAGTGATATTGAAAGTTTAAGATATTTCTTATTAGTTTTGATGCGAAAACTTTAAATGTTGTGTACTTGGTGTATTTAATTTTGTTTGCTTTGACATGTTTTAGGTTCAAAGCCTATTTGGCCACCATGAACCTACAAAACGCAATCTAATCTAATCTGATCTAATCTAGCACCCAGCTTTTAAAATATTTGACTGTTGCTTTAGCTTAGGTTTTGCGTTATTTCCCTTCGCATTATAACGAAGTAAGTAATATTTATGTTAACGTTTATCTCGGTTACTATGAAGTAGAAAGAAGAATGCGTTTTTAAGAACAATAGGCTACAGAGATGTAGAGAAAGTCACTATTTAAATGGAACACATCAGATTGCTTATAACTGTATTCCTTAATACCCTCGTAAAAATTGTCTGGTTCAAATTTCTCTTTTGTGGATGGTGATTTTAAGAACTTTAAATTATATCATAAACTGGGAAAAACTGCGAAAAGCGGTGCATGATTATAATAATTAGTTATTTAAAAATAATCTAAGGCCAATATAAAAATCGAACTGTACATTTTATTACATACTTTCTACAGTACTTAGGTGAAAGATTTCCATTGTTCTATTTGTACTTTTCAGGAGAATTACGGTTTTAAATTATACTGAGAAAACTGAATTGTAGGTTGATATGGTCATTTAATCAGTTCTGAGTGTCCCTGATTAAAAAAAATACATTTTTAGAAAAAGCCCTCCGTGTGTGTGCGTGTGAGTGTGTGTGTTTGTGTATGTGCATATTCAGCGTAACGCATAGAGAAGTCGGTTAACAGCCAAATTTGATGCTCAAGTTCAGCACCTTCCAGGTATGCGACACGAAATGTTTTAAGAAAACCTCCCACGCCAAACTTATCTCCACATGGAAGACAATTTGAAAATCCTCATTATCTCACAGTAGCTCTAATAGTTTAATAAAATAAATCTCCAAATGTGAAATGTAGATGTAAAGTTATCTAAAATGATTAAGTAAAATTTGGTATGAAAAAAGTAAAATACTCTAACAATTAATAAGTATAAAAAGGATTGTGTTATTTTACATTCTAATACTAAACAAATTGAGGAAAGATTGTAGACGGTAGGATTCCTACTGCTTATGCCTCTTCAATGATAATGTTCTCCTAGTATTCTGTTAATATATATCGTAGAGTTTCCATCTAAAGTTTAAAAATTAAAGTTATAAATTTGGAAATTTTGGAGCAAAATTATGTAAAAATATATTCTGTAAACTTTGAATAAAAAAGTGAAATAAGTTAACAATTTTTAAGTTAACAAAGCACTATATTGGTTGCCATTACAAAAGAGTTTAGATTGAAGGACTACACTTACTTGTTGAATAACAATGTTCTCGTTTTGTTCTGCTAATATATACCGTAAGTGTTTCATCCAAAGTTTTAAAATTAAATATGAAAATTTTAGTACAAGACTATCTAAAAAAATTACTCAACAAAGTTTTGAGATAAAAGAGTACAATACTATAACAATTAAAAAGTAAATAAAGAATTATATTATTTTCCTTTATAAACGGTATTAAGTTAACCACTAATACCTCTTGAAGGACAGTGTTCACCTAATATCCTATTAAAATATATCTGAAATTTTGCAGTCAAAATTTAAAAATTAAAGGACAAATGTGGAAATTTCGATACAAAAGTATCTAGAAAGAATATTTAGTAAAGTTTTGAATAACAAAAGTAAAATACTCTAATAATTAATAAGTTCAAAAAGGATAATATTGTTCTCCATTTTAAAAAGAGTATTAGCGGTAGGATTTTATATAACAATACGAAAATTTCATAACAGTCTGCTAATATATATCGTACATTTCACATATACAATCTAAGAATTAAAGGTACAAATGTGGTAATTTCGATTTAAAATTGTCTTAAAACTATTATAGAGCGTTTTAATAAAATAAGTACAATACTTTGGCAGCTAATAAATAAAGCATTACATTATTCTGCATTCTAAAAGAAACAAATGAGAAAAGTTTGCAGATGGTAGGAATTTTGCTACTAATACCTCTTGTGTTATAATGTTCTCATAACATTCTCCTAATATACATCGTACATTTTCCGTACAAAACGGAAAAATAAAAGGTATAAATTTGTAATTTCAATGCAAAATTATCTGAAAGAAATTATTAATATGTTTTGAAATAAAATCACTATACTTTAATATTTAATAAGTTAACAAAGGTGAAATTATTTTCCGTTTTAAAGAATGTAGAACGTAGGATTTTAACTACTAATACCTCTTGAATGACAAGTTCTCCTAAAATTATATCGCAAATGTTCCATCCAAAATTTTAAAATTAAAGGTACAAATGTGGTGATTTCGATGCAAAAAGTTATCGGAAAAACATTACTCAGTAAAGTTTTGAAATAAAATGTGCTATATATACATGCATACAAGGTGGTTCACCTGTTCCTTATTATTTTTTGAGATAGGCAACACTTCATACTCTGAAAGTAATGAGGTCAAAATTACCGCGCTAGTTGGCCATTTGGTAACCATACAAATCTCTTCATAGGAAAATAGACCTTAGCAGCAATAGTTACATCCATTCCAAAAACACGCTTAATAACAACTGTTACAGTGCATGTTATAACAATAAGATTGTGCCATACGTTCTGCAACGTAAATAATAATGGATAAAGGCTAAATGAACGGCTTAAGCTACAAAAACGGGTCCAAAACAGGTATAAAGAGATCAGAAGCGGAGAGGGAGACATGTGTGATACCATACCTAGAAGTTTTAACGCAAAAACCGGCCGCAATCATTGTAGCTCAACTGGTTAACTTCATGTTCCCTCATCACCTCCAGTGTGTTAGCGGTTCGAGTCTGCGTGCACATTTTTTCTTCTTTATGTATTATCCATTGAGGTGCAAAGTTAGTTCAGTGTGTTTCATTCTAATAATTTTAGAGGTAGACAAAAAGGTATATGCAGGAAGAACAAACGACAGTTCATTTTACGTATTCTTCAGTCTTCGATCCTCAATTTTCTTTGTAATTATTTTGAAAATGGAACTTCACTAAGACTTTAAATAATAAAGGAAATTTTCAAAACGTATAAAGTTAATAAAAACAATTTCAAAATACTAGAACACCTAACATGTTATCGATTGTTCGTCGTAGTTAGAGAATGTTCTCTACAAAATTTTGGCAGCTGGTAGCCTCAGTGCCTTAGCGAATACTACCGGAAGACACCCCATTAGATACAAATGCACGAAGTAAATATGTAGATATGGATATTGATAAGTTAAAGTTATGAGGACTAAACCTAATTTTCTTTTCAAATGAAAGTATTGGTGAGTACCTATGTATTTGGCTCAGTTTGAGATTGTCAGCCTAGGTATTTTGTGTATTTTTTCGTTTTAGAGATACCCTGAAAATAGATCTTGTTCTGTAGTATTATCTGAGATAACTGTGTTAGTTTTAAAACATTGTAAAGATACCTGCATATTTAGAGGAAACTGAATGAATATACCCAAGAATGTTAATTTTCATTTGTATTTCCTGTAACTGGACTGATAAAGTTAGAATAAATATAAATAAAGAGAAACAAATAAGTTAGTTAAAACTTTTTCCGATATCCCATCCAGCTTTGTGTCAAAATCCGGAAGAAAGAAAGCGGGTGAAAATTGCCAATGTTTCGGCAAAATTCGAACCTGGAACTAATACTAATTCCGCGGGTTAATCAATTACGCTACTGCTTAGATATAAGTTGTAACGCCAAAGTCTATAATGTTGGTATGAAGAAGATTGGTCTCGGGAACGATGTTTTCAAGTTAGCCTGTAATCTGCGGGTGGCATAAAACCAGAGAATAAGGGACAGGTGAATCACCTTGTGATATATATATATATATATATATATATATATATATATATATATATATATATCGTAAATGGTTTATCTAATATTCAAAAATTAAAAATTCAAACCTGTAAATTTTGAATCAAAGTTTTCTAGAACAAAATTAATGAGTAAGGTTTTGAGTAAAACACTACCATACTTTAACAGTTAATAACTAAACAAATGATTCTTTTATTATTTTCCATTCTAAAACAAAAGAGATGAGAAAATATTGTAGAGCTATGGCCTCTTAAATGACAATGTTATCCTAATATTCTGTTAATTTATCGTAAATGTTCCATGCAAAATTTAAGTTACAAATGTGGAAATTTTGCTGCAAAATTATCTGAAAATCTGGAAATTGAAATCTGTGGAAAATACCACATACTGCAGTGTAAAAACCGCCAAGATACATTAACGATGTTTAGTAATATTGGAAATTGAACACTAGCTTTGCACATTGAGCTTTATATAGTACTTTCCGATCCAAAATTTAAAAATTAATAGTAGAAATATGGAAGTACTTATGCTAGATTGTCTAAAACTTAAGCAAATATAAAAAAGCAGATTTATTTAACAATTAGTAAGTAACAAAAGAATTATATTATTTTTCATTCAAGACAAAACAGAAGCGAAAATTGTGAATAGGTTAGAACTTTTACTATACCATTACCTCCTGTGTAAAGATACCTCTTTACCACACAAACACCTACAGGCATGTAATCTGCGGAGTTGTGACATTTTTTCTAACCTAAAAGCTCTGGTTGAAGCAATATATTGCTAGTCTATTTAGCGTACTTCTCATAATGTGGCCTTGCCATTCCAAATCATAATTTATAATTAGTTTCGCTTCCATTAACATAGATATAGAAATAAATTGCGTTATAGAGAAACATTAGGTTATATCAGTGGATTGTGGTATTGCGCCTTTTATTAATATATAGCCTCAGTTAGTACCATAATTATGAAATCCCGCATACTGGTATGAGCAGATTGGAGGAACAGCTTCGTTTAAGTAGTCCCTAAATTCTTTCTTTCATAAAAGGAACTAAATTAAGCCAAAATTAAATATCGGTACATATGTAACCTCAATAAGTATAACCGCATATTTAACATTAAAAGCATGTCTGTTCACCCTTATCATTACATGATAT
The DNA here is from genome assembly GCA_030762935.1 of Hymenopus coronatus. Classification (NCBI taxonomy): domain Eukaryota; kingdom Metazoa; phylum Arthropoda; class Insecta; order Mantodea; family Hymenopodidae; genus Hymenopus; species Hymenopus coronatus. Next base: position 231,306,122 of record CM060900.1, on the reverse strand, counting down.
TACATTACATCCTGCAAGATTAGTAATGTATAGTAGAAGTATACTCACGTGCACAAATTGTAGCCCATTCCCCTATAATGTATGAGTATTTTTCTCTCCAGGTAAGGTTCTTTTCCTCCCTGCCGTTAACAGTTCTCTATGTGTCTCGCCTGAAAAACAATCAGGGACATAACAACCAACCAATAAACGATGATATAATTGTTGTGGAAATATCTCGCAGTGTCTGTATGCATGTGTACGACTGCGATTGGTACACAAGGAAGAGTTTGCTGGTCTTGTAGTTCAACCGTTAGAACACTTGCGAAAGGTCCCGGGTTCGATTCTCGGCTAAGGTGTTGGAGTTTTTCGCTAACAATGATTATTCCCCATCCTCCTTGGAGGCTGGAAAAATGAATGAGAGCGTGAATGAATGCGCGCGTATGTTTGTGTGTGCGTGTGTGATCTGATGTACAACATCCCAAAGAAATAAAATAACACACATATTCGTATTCAGGCTTTAACGTTCACATTCCATGAGGTTGTAAGCCTGCCCTTTCCCATCTTGAGGTTCTAATGACTAAAACACGATAGGGAGAGTATATTTTTTCTATTATGTTCAAGTCATTAGAATCTCAACAAGGGCGAGTGTCAACCTTACAACCCCATAAAGTGAGATATATGTGAGTTATAGGTCGCTGACGAATAACATTTTAAATGAGAGATTATTGCGAGGCACTTACTCATTTTTACTGTGAGGTCTCTAAACGTAATCATAAGGAAGCAAAACTGTTACTGAAATATACAACTATTTGCTGAACTGTTTATCAAGGGTAGGCCCGCTCCTTGTATCTTCACTAAAGGCCATTCGTTTAGAAGGAACGAGCAGCCTTTAACAAAATTGTCGAAAGGCAGTAATTATATGTTCCAAAGGTAAAAGCCGCCGGAATGAGCATTGGGATAAATATTGGGGTATAACATGGAACAATAAATAATGAAAGGCCGAACCGAATAAAATATTATTGTGCATTCTAGAGAAATAGGTGAAGGATTATTTGCAATGGCTCCATAAATTGGGTAACTTCTATGATACTTGCATATACGACAGGTTACATCAGTGACATGGAGACGAAGGGTAAAGTTATTGCCCTCATTGAACAGGAATAACCACACTAATATAAAAAAAAACGTAGTCGAGCATGAAAACATAAGGTTTAAGTTTCAAGTAATGCTTTGGCAGTTTCGTCATGTTTTAGGGAAGGTATAGTACACTGCCAAACCAGTGGCTAGAATTATCTTCGAGGAGGTCACTCTGGAAAGGGGCGAAGCTAAATTTGTCATTGCTAACACAAACAGTGTTGTTCTATTATAGCCCACTTTTTGTACATGCGAGTGTAAATAAAGAAACGTTACACAATTATTCTAT
>CM060900.1:231224720-231299720 GCA_030762935.1 Hymenopus coronatus | reverse complement strand
GTGGGATTTGTCGAAAAAAATGACGTTCTACATAGCTTTTCTTGGGGACAGAGTCTCTGCGGATACATTATAAGCATACGGGCTTTCCTTTGAATTCCTCAAAACAATACTGCTCCTCCCAATCACTGCTAAAAATTTAGGTGTTTTGTCTTTTAGCCATTTAATATTAGAACATCCATTCAACGCAAGACATATATATGAACCTACAGTCACAATATCTCAAGTTGTATTGAATGTGTTGTTCAAAAACCTGATTCCTTGGTTTGCTGTCGGTATAAAAATAACTATAAACAAACCTTCTCCTTCGATCGCTTTCGTTACGAACACCAATGTTTAAAGAAGTGAACTTACTGTTTGCGATAATGCTTTGATGCGAGTAAAGTCTCTAATTCCCAACAATTGAGGTCTACTATTTGTTGAGGGAATTAATGAGTACAGTAAGTTTCATGGTCATGGGTGTATACTAGGAAGATAATCGGAAGGTATTTGGTCCTGAAATTTGATTTCAAATTATAAATTGTCAGAATAAAAATTTGACTCATGAAGGTCACGAGGAAATCGCATTTTGGGTGCCATGTCACCCGCGGGCAGCGATGGCATGAAGGATAAACCCAGTTCGTGAAGAGTCCTCAGCAGTTATCTTGCAACGTGCATCGGTTGATTCAGGTATTACATTTTCCAAGAAGGCGTTAATGCTATCCAGGCATTTGGATACTACTTTTTCAAGGCGAAGAGTTCTGTATTCCAAACTGAAATGCCAATTATGTAAAATTTCACTAGTTGCAAGTACTTTTTGGACGGTTGGGCTCGTCTACTGAAACTCGGATTGCACTGCAGTCCAAAAAGCTTGTTGTGCTAACCGTATAGTTATTAAAACTGTAGTCCTCTAGTCCTGGGTCCCTTAACAGTGTACCCAGGCCCAAAAGTGTAATGGATTGATAGTTCTCTGGTTCAATGAGGAGTTTCCCAAAGACACATCTGCGTATCCGTACAATCGGAAATATGCGTGTTTATTATGTCAACACTGGTTTCTGTTACTTGTAGCTAATATACTTTGCAATTGATTATAACTATAACTGCCAAATTTGTGCCTTTAATTTTTATGTTTTGGATTGAAAATTTATGACAAATATTATCAGAAAATTAAAGAAGTATTAATAGTTATAATCCTACTATCTACAGGTTTTCAAATGGAAAATAATGCAACCTTCTATTTGCTTATTACTTGTTAGAGTATTGTACTTCTTTACTAAAGCTTTATTTAATACCTTTTTATGAAAATTTTACATCGACATTTCCACATTTGTACCTTTAATTTTTAAATATTGTATGCATTGTCATTCAACAGATATTAGTACTGACAGTCCTACAGTCTACACTCTTTAGAATGGAAAATAATATAAGGCTTTGCTAAATTATTTACAGTTGATTATACTTTTTATTTCAAGTCTTTATTGAATGTTTTTTTTTTATTAATTTGGCATCGAAATTTTCACATTTGCACGTTTAACTTTTAAATTTGGGTTAGAAAATGTACGATAATATTAACAGAATATTATAAGAGCATTGTCATTCAAGAGGTACTAGTAAAAATCCTACAGCCCACACTCGTTTCCTATCGGTTTTGTTTCATAATTGTATATAATATAATTATCTCAGTATCTATAATTGATAGAGCATTGTAATTTTCTAAAACAAACCCTTTACTGAATATATTTTTAGATAATTTTGATTTATACTTTTAGTTTTTAAATTTTGGGTGGAACCTTTACGAAATACACATTAGCAGAATTTTGGGAGAACATTGTCCTTCAAGAGGTGTTAGTAATTATCATCTTTCTATCTATACTCTTAGAATGGAAAATAATGTAACCTGTTTTTAACTTATTACTTGTTAAAATATTGTACTTCTTAATAAAGCTTTATTTAATAGCTTTTTAAATCAATGTTACATCAAAATGTCAATGTTTGTACCTTTAATGTTTAATATTGTATGCGAAACGTACGATATATGTCGAGAATATTAAGAGAACATAGTCGCTCAAGAGATATTATTAGAATTCTACCGTCTTAACCCTTTAGAATGGAAATTAATATAACCTTTTGTTAACTTATTACAGTGCTATTCACTGGTCTGCCAAAGGCGATGCGTGGAATTAGGAGGCGTATGGCTGGAAACCAACCCTCGCTGTGGTCAATTCTTCCAGTTACTGGCCCCTAAACTGAGGCGCGATTCTCGACTTGCAAGCAGAGTCTAGAGAGTCTTCAGGAAACAGATTTCGCTCCGTTGCCTCTAGCCCCAAGTACCAGTATTCTTTTGTTTACTAATGGTTATTGCCAAATGGCAGGGGGAGCAGACCAAATTGAAGGCCATCATGTTTTGGAGAAAACTATAATTGATAAAGTATTTTCCTATTTATTCAAACATTTATTTTTTATATAATTTTGCATCGAAATTTCAACATCTGTACTTTTAATTTTTAAATTTTGGATGGAAGATTAAAGAAAGTATTAACAGAATATTGTGAAAATATTCTCGTTCAAGACGTAATGGTAGAAAAAGCCTACCGTCTAGACCCTTTTCTCATCCCTTTTTTTATTTCAGCGTGTAAAATAATACAATCCTTTGTTTATACATTAATTGTTGAAGTATGGTAGTTTTTTATTCAAAACTTTACTGAATAATTTTTATATAATTTCATGGAACACTTACGATCTACATATAAGAGCAGAATATTAGGTGAGCATGTCCTTCAAGAAGTGTTAGTAATGATAATCCTACCGTATACACTAATTAAGATTGAAAAATAATATAACCTTTTGTTTACTTATTCATTTTTAAAGTATTGTTTTTCTTTATTCAAGAGTTTCTAGTAACATTTATATCTACATTTTCACATTTGTACCTTTACTTTTTAAATTTTGTGTGGGAAATATAGGATATATATATTTATTAGCAGAGTATTAGGAGAACATTGTCGTTCAAGAGGTATTAGTAGTTATAATCCCACCGTCTACACTCTTCAGAATGGCAAATGATGTAATGCCTGGTTAACTTCTTAATTGTTAAAGCACTGTACATTTTGTTTCAAATCTTTACAGAATCATTCTTTTAGATCATTTTGAAAGGAAATTGAAACATTTGTAGCCTTAATTTTGAATTTGGTTAGGAAATGTACTGTAATGCTAACAGCATATTAAGAGAACATTGTCATATAAGATGTATAATAGTAATAAAACTCCTACCGTCTATACTCTTTACTTATCTGTTTTGTTTTAAAGTGGTACGTATATAATTCTCTGTTTACTTATCAATTGATACAGTGTTGTAATTTACATTCCAAACTTTACTGGATAAGTTTTATAGATACTTTTGCATCGAAGTTTTCACACTTATTTATACCTTTAATTTTTAAATGTTGAATGATATATATACACAAGGTGGTTCACCTGTCCCTTATTCTCTGGTATTCTCTGTCTCACCTGAAAACATCGTTCCCGATAACCATCTTCTGCAGATTAACATTATAGACTTTGGGGCTGCAAGCAATAGCTAAAGAGCTATTAACGCGCGCTGTTAGTATGAGCTTCAAGATGGTCGATTCAGGTTTAAATCTTACCAAAACATTGACAATTTTCCCCCGCTTTCTTTCTTCCTGATTTTGAGACAAAGGTAGATGGGATATCGGAAGATCTTTAGCTTGCTTATTTGTTTCTTTATTTGTTGTACTCTTTATTTATGTTTATTCTAACTTTATCAGTCCAGTTACAGGAAATATAAGTAGAAATGAACATTCTGAGGCATATTCATTCAGTGTCTTCTAAATATGGAGGTATTACTACAATGTTTTAAAACCAAAATATGTATTTCAGATAATAATACAGAACCAGACCCTACTTCAGGTTGTCTCTAAAACAAAAAATACACAAAATACATAAGCTGACTGTCACAAACTGTGCCAAATACATTCAGTTGAAAAGAAAATTAGCTTTAATCCCCATAACCTAACAAATATCTCAACATCCACTAGATAAAGTGTTTCCGACATGAAACATAGTGATGTAACTTTTTCATTTAGCGCAGCAGCTGTTCGAAATGATGCTCTTCTTCAGTGGTTGAGAGCTGTGCGCGACGTTGCAATGACAACATGGCAAGCAGTGACATCTGAGATGTGCAGGACTTGCAGGCCTCCCTGATTAGTTGCTGAAGATGAGTAAGTTATTGTGGTCGTTGGCTGTACACTGTTTTAAATGATACCATAGGAAGTAGTAAGTGGCGTAAGATCAGGAGATCTGGCAGGCCACGAGACAGGTCCTCGCCTATCTATCCATCTTTGAGGATGTGTGCCGTGAAGATAATTTACGACGATCCTGGACTGGTGCGTTGGAGCGCCATCATTGAGAACCACATGCATAATCTTCCATTTAATGGTACATGCTCCTGCAATGAAGGGAAATCGTTTTGGAGGAAGTGAAGGTAGAGTACTCCCGCAAGGTGACCTTCGAAAAGTCTGCCTATCTAATGAACTGTGAGGTGCAGGTATAGCACATACCTTCATATTTACTTCGTGCATTTGTATCTAATGGGACATGTCTAGATCTAAAGTGTGTTCCGGTAGTATTCGCTAACCCACCGAGAGTTACAGCTGCCAAAATTTTGTAGAGAACATTCTCTAACAATTGATAACATATTAGGTGTTATAGTATTTTGAAATTGTTTTATTAACTTTATATGTTTTTAAAATTTCCTTTATCATTTAAAGTCTTAGTGAAATTTCTTTTTAAAATAATTAGAAAGAAAATTATGGATCGTAGACTGAAGAACAAGTAAAATGAGCTGTCGTTTGTTCTTCATTCGTATGCCTTTGTGTTTACACCTAAAATTATGAGAGTGAAAAACACTGAACTAACTTTGCACCTCGATGGATAGTACACGAAGAAGAAAAAGAGTGGACGCAGTCTCTGGGACTCAAACCACTGACACTCTGGAGGTGACGAGGGAACAAGAATGTAACCAATTGAGCTACAATCATTACGCCCGCTTGCTGTGTTAAAACTTGTAGGTATAGTATCACACATGTCTCCCTCTCCGCTTCTGATCTCTTTATAACCGTTACGGACTCCTTTTTGTAGCTTAAGTCGTTCATTTAACCTTCATTCATTATAATTCACGTTGCAGAACGTATGACAGCTATCCTATTGATATAAGATGTACCATAGGAGTTAGGAAGCGCATGTTTTTGGAATGGACGCAATTATTGCTGCTAAGGTCTATTTTGAAGAGCAGGCTTGATTTCCATGGTTACCAAACGGCCAACAAGCACGGTGATTTCGACCTTATTACTTTCAGAGTATGAAGTGTTGCCTATCTCCAGAAATAATAAGGAACAGGTGATCCATGTTGATTATATACCTCGCAGAATTTTAGGAGAGGTCGTCTCCTTAGCGTGGTGGTAGCGCAGCTGCTTACCAAGCGGGAGACCTGGGTTCGATCCCCAGTACCGGTGAGGTGATTTTTCCCACGCTGGGAGACCTGGCCCGGGGACCTGGGGACCTTGATGGAGAAGTAGCAGCTCCAGGTCATGAGGCCCGCATTAACTGGACGGGGGAGCTCGCGGCTCTGACCACGTCTCATCCTCCAATACTGCACCCTATCCATGACGTCTGTAGTGGACCGAAATGGTAGGCCAAGATTCTCCGTGAGCTGTGGTGTTATAATATTAGGAGGCTCTTTGCTCCTCAAGAGGAATTAGCAGCTATAATCCTGCCGTTTACACTCTTAGAACGGAAACCTTCATTAACTTAGTACTTGAAAAATTATTGTTTCTTTATTAAAACCATATTAAATACCTCTTAAAGACAATTTTACATAGAAATTTTCTCATATTTACCTTTAATTTTTAACATTGCATAACATAATATTAGCAGAACATAGTTATTCTTAAGAATGGAAAATACCATAATCCTTGTTTATTTATTAATTGTTTAAGTATTGTACCTTGTTTTTTTTAATCAAAACTGACCTTAATACTTTTTAGAACACTATTCATAGATATTTAACATTTGTAGTTTTAATTTTTACATCATTAGAGCTATTTTGAAAAAATTGAAATTTTCGAATTGACTTCCATGTGCAGATTAGTTTGAGGTGGAGGATTTTCTTGAACAATTTCTTGTCGCATCCCTGTAAAATGTTGAGCTTAAGCATCAAGTTTGGTATTCATTCTATTTTTCGATGTTACGCTGCTTACACATACGCACCCAGCACGTTGAATATTTGGTTGGAATACAACAGCTTTTGCACCTACCATGCATAAGGTGTTTGCAGAAAAAGTAAAAATGCACCATATTTTAGGGTAGACATTTGCATTGTTTGATTCTTCTACGGCAGATGTAAGGTACCTTTTGAAAGCTATTTTTAAAACGTTCAATTTAATAAGTGACCAAGTTAAATTATAAAGCCAGTTTTCTCAGTATAATGTTTCCCCATATTCAAAACCTATGTCCTCCCACAAAAGTGCATGTAGAGCATTGAAAAAGTTTCACCTAAGTACTGTAGAATGTATGTAGCAAAATGTATGGTTAGATCTTTTATATTAATCTTAAGATTATTTTTAAATATATAATTAACATCACGCACTGCTTTTCTCAGTTTTCCCCGGTTTGTGAAATAAATTAATTTTCTTATAGGGAAATTTGAACCACACAATATTTTATAGAATTAAACTTCTTTGTACCATAGAATAAATTAAACAAATTAGCAAATAAGATGCAAACCCAGTTCAACTAAAACAAGTTGCCTTAGAAACTATCTACACAAAATTAGCAGAAAATGAGTGAACACATATTTATACTCATGGATCTAAGATTGGACATAATTTTAATGATACAGTAGGTGCTGGAATATACAGCAAATTATTTTGCTCCACATATCTCTTGGTCCAAACTCAATCCATTTCGACTTTGAACTTGAGGCAATCAATTCTGCATTAAAACAGCTTTTCTACCACATTAATGCCTTCAATAAAGCAGACATGTTCAGTGATTCAAAATCTGCATTACAAGCCATTTGTGCCTAGGTATGTGCAACTAAAAGAAGAGCTGAAATCTACCCAAGTATTAAACAATCCCTTCACAAATCGATAGTTTTACTGTGGATTCCTCACACTGTGGTGTTCTTGGTATTGAACAGACAGATGCCTTACCAACAAAAGCCACAACGATCCACCAAACTAAAAACTCATTATTATCTATTCACTCATCAAAACTAATAATACAGAAAACCATCCAACAAAAAGCATACAACAGTTTAAACCAAGAGAGTGTAAATAAACAATGGAAAACATTGTTGAACAATGTAACAATAATTCCAGAATGTCCAAAATCAAAAGTTGTTGCTCTGTTTCGATTACATACAGGACATGATTGCTCGGCTGCCCATCTACATAAATTAAACATCCTTCCAACTTCAATTTGTATACTTTGTAGAAAAGAGGATTCTACAATGAATATGGCCCATCTTATGAAATGTCAAAATCTAACAGCTACAGATCTCTCATTGCGTTACTGGGAAGCAAGAAGGCAAATGGAAGAACTCCAATATGCTGAACATTAGCTACCAACCAACCATATTTTACGAAGGTATTAAGAAATGTACGAGAATTCTAAACACTCTGATGTGTTTCATTCACTTGACTCTCTCTACATCTCTGTAACATATTGTTCTTAAAAAGCTTATTCTTCTCTCTACTTCCTCCTAACCAACTTATATATTAACATAAATTATGTTATTAATTAGTTCCTTATAATTTGAAGGGATATAACGGAATACACTAGGCTAAAGCGATAGTCAAATATTTTAAAAGCTGGTGACTATGTGATTGAAATTCGTTTTCCGCTGCATAGTCAGGAATTGGTAAACTCCAGTATGAAAAAGTTAAAGTATCTTAAAATGCATACAAATACTTTGAATATGGCTAACTGCATAAAAAATCTAATACTTTTCATTCAAATGACTTTCTATACAATCATAGTCATAAAAGATTACACTTTTATGTACCTCATGTTAATCCAGAGAAACATTGGAGCAAATGGTTGTATTGCTTCCTTCTAAGTGGAAGGGAAATAAGGTAATACACTAGGCTAAAGTGCTAGTCAACTCTTTTAAAATAGTCGGTCACTATGAAAAACAATTGAAATTGGGGTTCTTTTGTATCACCAGGAGTAAAACCGAAAGAGAGATGAAACGAAACGACTTAAATTTTTCCCACTTGAGAAGTTTGAGCAGATCAAAACTGAAAGCGATAGCAAGGAATATCCGGAGACGGTTAACTTTACAAAGAAATGTAAATGACAAATTACATATTCTAACGAGATCTATACTTTTGATATAAAAGTATTTGTATATTACTTATGGTTCATCAGTTATACAGAAGTCATTCACAATTAAGAGGTCTTGAGAGACCATATCCATAATATTCAAATTATACATTTCGTTTGCACTGAAAATATCTTAAAGATATGATATTTTAATAAACATCGTTAGAGCCACCTTTGACAAAATCAACATTTTCGAAAATTGTTCCGTGTAAAGGGTAGTTGGGGATGGGGTATTTTCCTGAAAATCTTCTTGTCGTATTGTGTCGACCTTCGTGGAAGATATTGAACTAAAGAACCAAGTTTGATGCTTAACCTACCTTTCGTTTTTGAGTTACGCTATCCACAGTCACATACGCTCACTCACTCACACATACACACACTGGCCTTTTCTAAAATTCTTCTTTGGATTCAGAGGACCTTAAAACACATATTTCGATGACATTTTTGGGTGGAGTACAGTACTTTCTCCATCATGTATTTTGTACATGCCTGCTGGAGAGATTAAAAAGTTGAATGAATACGAAAAGCTTGATATTTAGGCTTTTACATCTTCGGAAATTTGATACGATTATTTTTAACAAAATCGCCCAGCTGGACCCAGCCATTACATAGAACGTTTTTTGAAAAGAAATCTATTTCTCATAAATGCGTTTAAGAATTTCAATTAAAGTACCACATATTTAAGGTACATTATAAAAAAAAACAAAAAAAAAACAAAAAAAAAAACAAAAAAAAAACATATGTCGTACATGTTCTCTATGTAATTCTAGTTCATTCAGAAGGTATTTGGTACAATTTTACACAACTGCTAAAAGCTAACTACTTGAGAAGAGCTTGCTGCAATTGAGAAAGTTAGAGCTCTTTAAAATAGAGAACTTACTTGCAATTATGTTCTTATGGCGTCAGTCATTAGCAAGAAATCCACTAATATTGATTCAATTAACTGATACTTCATAACCTACAGAAGTGCGGTCACTATTCACTTGTTTCTTGCATGTCATTGGAAGAGTATGAAATTTTAAATCCATAGCGAGCCGATTTAACCCTTGACTATTGATTCGATTTTCTCAAAGCCTGCAAAGAAATAGTAACGAAACGAAAATATTTTATCTAAAATTAAGGGAATACAAAAGTTAGCTGGTTTAACAATGTTTGTAGTAAGCTTGATACAAATAAACGCTAGTGAGTAGATACTATGTGAAGGCTATACACCAAAAGCTTTATTTTCTGGTTTCACTCTGATTAGGTGTTTCGTATAAGGATATTTAGGAATTGTTCACTTTCTCTTCCGTACTAACATTGATTAGAAGCCACACTGAAGCAAAACACGACATTAGGATTGCGGTTCCGTGACGTCATATGACCTGGTCACCGTGTACATAATCGTGTTTTTTATTTGCCGGTAGGTCTGAAAACCTATCGCACGACAATTACACAGATTGTTATATTTTCCTCTTTCCTTTTGGGTAGCAGACGCTTTGGTAATTAGTAGCTTGCCTAGTACTCAAGCCCAGCAACTTCTATAATCTCCTCTGTGACGTCTTACAGAAAGAGGTCTAGATAGAGAATATTGTGTGTTAATTGGATTTTGGCTTCAGATTGTCATTAGTTTTCAATGTTTCATTTTCAGTTAATTTTATTGCATAAGCCTAATGTAAACAATGTATTTACAATGAAGGTGGGGGTGCGTTGGGATAGACGGGTGTTTTGGTGGGTGGATAGATTGGCGGATGTGAGTTGGGTATTGGGATAGATGAGTGGGTGAGTGGGGATGGGTTGATGGTTGGGCGGTTGGGTGGGTGAGTTAATGGACGACTGAATCGATAAATGAACGGGGGAACGGTCAGTTGGGGAGGGAGCGGTGAACTGATGGACGAGCGGGCGGATGGGTGGGCGGATGGATGAAGGGACGGTCGGACAGATGAGGGGGAAGTGCGGTCGGGGAGACGGTCTGACGGGCGGAGGGATACATGGACGGATGGACTTATGGACAGACGGGTGGATGGAGGAGTGGATGGGTGGGTGAGTGGGTTGCTGGGTGGATGGGAGCGTTTATGGCTTCGTAGGTAAATGGGTGGGTGTATGGGTTGGTGGGTGAATGGGTGGGAGGATGGAGGGGAGTGGGTGGGGCGTGTGAGGTGTGTAGGTGGATGCACGGATGGCGAATGGGAGTGGATAGATGGATGGTGGGTGGGAGGGATGGGTAAATTGACATATGTGTGAGTGGATGTATGGGTGGATGGAATGGTGGGTGTTTTTTATTTTGGTAGTGTTTAACGCCCGCTTCAACTACTTATGGCACCGCAGACGGTGACACTGATGATACCTGAATGATGATGATGGAGCACCGGTGGAATGCGCTGGTGGGGGAAACCGGAGCACCCGAAGAAAACCCGCCCATTGGCCGCTTTGTCCACCACAAATCTCACATGCGGTCGCTTGGGATTGAACCCCGGCCATCTAGGTGAGAGACGAGCAGTCTAACCACTCGGCCACGGCGCGGCCCTGTGGGAGGTTGATTGGGTATGTGGATGGGTAGGTGGATGGATATTTGGGTGGGTGGGTGGGTGACGGTGGGGAATAGGTGGGGGTAGCTGTAAGGGTTGGCGGGGGTGTGTTTGGATGTACAGATAGGTGGCTGGCTGGGTGAACGTGAGGTGGATGAAATGGGTGGCTGGATGGACGAATAGTGGGTGAGTGGGGTGGGAAATCGGATGGACGGTTGTGTGCGTGGGTGAATGGTTTTAATAGTCCATGTGTGAATGGATGGATGGATGAGTATAAGGATGGTTTAATGGATAGATATTTGGGTGGATTGGTGGATGGATGGATACATTTTTCATTAATCATAAACTAAGAAAGAATTTAAATGGGATTTATTGATCTATTAAGATCAGCTATATCACCAGTATCGCTATATAAATAAATAGTAACGATATTAGCAACGATAATAAAATATTAATATTGAATAAAGCCATTAGTCAATGTAAAAATGTTTGAGGCTACGGCAATATGTTTTCTGCGGCAAGATTTTCCCTATATGCGGCACGTTTGGAAAGGTTCTTGATGTTTGATAAATTTCTGCAATTTGAAATTCAGACCTAAAAGGAATTTAAAAGCAAATGTTATTTATCCAACAAATGTGTTTCCAGAAGAAACCATTTATATTCGACACAAAATACATAGATTTATAGCACCCCACAAAAATGTAGATATCATTTAGTGGATTTCTTCTTAATTAATAGAAACCAGAAGACTTACATCTACAATAATATTGATAATATAGTTGTATTTTTTAATAGTGTTTAACGCCCGCTTTCACAACTATGGCATTGCAGGCGATAGCTCTAATTTCGTATATTTACGTTAGCCTTTATCTGAGGACCTCACAGAAGTTATTCACTACAGAGTACTAGATGTGGTAATGTATGTATATGCAGTAGAACCGAAACACTACAAAAAAAGTAATAAGAATTCCTAAGCAACGCCTGAATTCAGCACTGTAATGTCAATTAGAGATGTACAATAATTGTGCAAGTATTGTGTAGTTTTTACTTCCTACGTCTACCAACACCAAAAAAGTTAATGCTGTGTTGCTTGAGGCCCTAGCAGTCAGCAAGCAGGAGGCAGGTTGGCAGTCACTGCATATAAGGAGCAGTACGTACTATCTGCCCAAAATATTAACAAAGGATTTTTTCCCCAAGAAGTAAAACTTTGCTAACCCATTCCACTCCATTTTCTTCCGGTGCAAATGCCACCCCCAGGAGTCTACTACGTTAGGTTTGGCGCACACGGGGTCCCGAGCCAACACTGTCTCCCTCATGTGGGCAAGTTGTGAGTGATGAGAGAGTCAGTCCGTCAAAGCGCCCACCTTTGTATAGACCGTGCGTAGAGACCCATATTGGTGGAAAGCAATATCCTGGTTGATTGAGGGTTGCGAATCTGAGTCTAGACTTCTGACCTTCAGAGACTGAAGAGGGTGCAAACCTCATACACAACTATGGCTTCTACTTCACCTAACCGAGATGCTAGAGCCTTACCCACCCCTAAGCAATCACCCAGGATAAGTTACCATACCGTACTCCAGGGTGAGTGGGACGCGTGCCCGCCATATTCCCTGTGTAGCCCTGAAAGATAGTTTCAAGCCCGCCCTCAAAACATCTAAGACAAGGAAAAATCCAAGCCACCCTCCACATAGATCCTCTTCTGAGGAAGCACAGTTCGGCGACGGCCATCTTCGCCGATCATTACCTCTGATCTGTTCGAGGTTCTCGGACCAAAATTTTCTATTGGCAAAGGGTCTCCCCCGTGTAGGAATGGATCAGTGCGAGACACAGTGCGTAAGCGACAAGACGTACTCCTGAACAAAGCGTTAAACTGGCATCCAAAAGGAATAAATTAAACCGATAATCACTGCCTAATATCCAGAAATGTATTTCAATTTAGAGCTTATCACATCATATAGAGTATGGCTATCCTACAGTGAAACATGCGGAATTAGACCGCATCGAACACAGCTTGAATTGTTGCTGCACGAGAATCAGCCTTTGGTCGTATGTTTATAAGAGACTAAGCTCCGTCTTTGGGTAGTACTCCTCCGTATGCTGTGATTTATCGCCGGAAGAGGGTGTTCCGGCACATTGAGGCTCTATAATGCTCATACAAGATGATATATTTGCCAACTCCACACCCTTACAATCTGACACCCAGTCCATTGCTGTAAGGATTAAGCTGCCCACCGTCATATTTACCATTTGAAGCATCTACCTGCCTCCATCTGCTGACTTCTCACTCACTTACTTAAAAGACCTAGTTTCGTAGTTGCCAACATTCTCTCTGTTGGTAGGTCACGTGAATGCTCATCTCCTACTTTGGTATTCTAGCGACTACTTTCCAAGTCTTATTTGTCTCTTGACGCATCATGTATATTCCACCCTTAACCTAGCTGGCACCTCGATCAAGCGAACTGGGAACTGTATTCCAGCTTGGCTGCTTTTAACTACGATGAACACGACTATGTGAACTATTTAGTAGAACACTTCACAGAGATAATTCTTTCTTCTGCTGAGCAATATATTCGCCGTTCGACTGGCCAAACGGGTCGTTTTCCGGTAAGACTTTGGTGAACCGATGAATGCCGGAATGCTGTTTGTGCTTGCATGCGTGCTCTCAGGGTTTTCCAGCTTCGCCCTACACTGAGTAAACTGATAAAGCATAAGAAGATGCGTGCCAAATCTCGACAAGCTATTAAGGACAGCAAAAAGATGTCGTGGAGCCAGTTTGTAGCTTTCTTTATTCGACATACCCCTTTCGCTGTAGTATGGAATAAGTTGAGGCATGTGGACGGAAAATGGGCCTATATGCTAATCCCTGGTCTCACAACAACTGTCGGTGTTCTCGTTGATACATTTGACGTGGCTAACACTTTAGATAGCGCTTTCACTCAGGTGTCTGGCTCAGAGAATTATTCCCCTCAGTTTCTTAGAGTTAAGTATCAGGAGGAATATCAATGTTACTCCTTTCGTTCCGGAAACGTGAAGGATTACAATCTCGTTTTCACCATGGCGGAGCTACACCATGCACTTACATTTTCGCAAAACTCTGCGCTGGCCCAGGTTGCATCCACGTCCAAATGTTACAACATCTCTCTCCTGATGGCAAGGCTTTCCTGCTCAGGCTTTCTATAATCTGATCAGGGTTGACGCCACTTTTCCGGGCAAATGGCGGACGGCCGCCGTATTCTGAAACCTGGAAAAGAACCTCATCTCTCTTCCAGCAACCGTCCTATTTCCCTCCCCAGTTGCGTTTGCAAGGTAATGGGGTGCATGATCAATGGACTGGTGTGGTGGCTAGAATCCCATACTCTACTGACTAACACCTAGTGCGACGAAAACGTCGGAAGGCGGTTGACCAGCTTGTTTCGTCTTTGACGCAAATCATGGACGTTTTTCTCAGGAACTGTCAAAGAGTGGAGTTATTTCTAGACCTCGAGAAGGCTTATAATACGTGATAGAGAGCAGGGTTAATACGTTTCCTCCACAATTTGAATATTCGTGGGCAGCTACTGCTTTTCGTTCAGGACTTTATAATAGACCGGGTTTTCCGAGTAAGTGTCGGCTCGGGTTGCATTTGTTTATTCCAGAGAATGGAGTGCCCGAAGGAGAGGTATTAATTGTCATGATTGTTTTCCTTTGGGATTAATTCTAAATCTCAGAGTGCTCCTTGGATGTCTTGTCCTGCCTCTTTGTAGACGATTTCGCCATCATTTGTACTTCTCCGCTAATGCCGTTTTTGGAACGCCATCTCCAGCTGTGTTTACACAAACTTGTTACTTGAAGTTCTAACAAAGGCTAATGTTTCTCTGCTGAAAAATCTATTTGCGTTAACTTCAGGCGCCGCAAAACACATTTGTCATTTTTCTTCGCCTCGGTCCAGAATTTCTTCCATTCGTAGATGAGGCGTGGTTCCTTGGCCTGATATTCGATCGAAAACTTTGCTGATCACCTCATATAACAGCGGAAAGCGCGATGTAGCTGTTCTCTGGAATGTTTACAGATTCTACGTGGCAAATCATAGGGAATGAATTGGACAGTGCTGCTGCGTCTTTATCGTGCTCTGATCCGACCTAAGTTAGATTATGGGATGCATTGTTTGTTATTGTTTTCTGTATTGAAAAGATTGGTCTCTCCACAGTCAGGGCTTCCGTGTCGCTGTTGGCGCCTTTCCAAATAGCGCAGTTGTAAGCACTACGCCGAATTCGCAGAACCCCTTTTGCGCTGCTGGTGTGATGTCCAGCTGGCAAATTGTGGCTCTGAGCTTAACTTCATGCATTTGCATCAAACTGTTACGCCTTTTACGTCCAATAAGCTGGGCGAACGTTACCGCAACCTGTCATTTAGTCCAATGTCTGCAGGTTTTCATTTCCGTAGGATCTTTCTGAAGCACAATATTGTAATACCTAGCATGTTTCCCAGGGGAGAGAGAGTGTGCATCCACTCTAGTTGTGGGCTAATTCCCACGTAGATCTCAGGATGACGGCACATGGAGAATCTACGCTGCTTATGTCATGTATCCGTACTTGTTTTTAGAATTTTTATCCCATTACAGTGACCGAATTTGTATATACACCGATGGAAGTAAGTGTACTGAAGTGTGTGCCTTTGTTACTAGAACCAACCCCCATACTTTTGATTTGCCCAATGGCACATCCGTATACACTGCAGAGCTGTATGCCATATAGCGATCCATTATGTATATACGCCGTCAAAACTTGGGTGACTGCTTTATTATGAGTGATTCCCTCTGTGGCCTTCAGATGCTTTGTGAGCAGTACAGCCACTATCCAATCGTACAGCGCATCCAGAATACGCTCCACATTTTGCAGGCTTCTTGCGCTAATGTGGATTGCGCACGGACTCCTAGACACGTAGGTTTGTCGCGGAACGAATTGGCAGACGGGGACTACAGCCTGCAGTGTTCCCGTTAATTTTGTAACAGCTGAAGGGTTTTGACTTTTCGTGCGCCGAGCGGTGGTTTCACGCTCGTATGCGGAGAGGTCAGCTCTACGCGGCAACAAGCTTAAAAGCAGCTCCCTATCAACTGTGTAATCTCTCGTTTATTTCACCGGGAGGAGCTAATATTGGTTCGACTAAGAATTGGTCACTAAATTTTTATCCACAGCTTCCTTCTTAAGCGAGAACCTGCCGCTCTCTGTGTGCTCTGTGGGAAGGCACAGTCAGTTCGCGTTGTGTTGCTAGAGTGTGGTCACCTGGCACCCATTGGATCATATATACACATGCTGACCTCTATTGCCGAGGTCCTGGCTGATTATCACAAAACAGTGGCCAGGATTTTTACATTTTTAGCACAAGTTTCTTTTCCTTGAGGTTTTAGTGTGTAGTAACTTTATGTCATGAAAATATTTAACCTTTAAATAGCTGGTTTTTAATTTTAAAGTCTTAATTCCGCTCCCTGTCATTATTCGAAGATTTGGTTTTAATTATTTTGCCCACAATTTCGCTTTTTTAATGTCATAGTTGTATCGTGAGCTCCGTTTTTTAGGGCTGGGCAGCGTTTTACCGTGGTTGTTATACTCTTTTTAGCTCTTATTTTATCAGTTCTCTATTTTATATTTGAGTTTTATTACTGGTTACTGCCAGGACCTTAAACCTCTATTATCTCATCCGTCTTTCAGGATTCTGAGACAGCTTTAAGAAAAGGCAGGTCAGACCGAACTGAGGGGAGACTACCCCAATTTAAGGTGCTAATAGTCCGTGGGATCTGGGAAGCGATATTAAGAATTTGGAGAAATTATAATATATGCGTAGCTTTCCTTGATTGCTGGGCTCCCGTTTACATTCGAAGCCTTCACGTAGTTTCAGAAGTAAGGCGAAGCGATCATTTGAGGCATGAAGTACTCTATACACCCTGGTAGCCGGTAGTTTTGCTGCTAGGTTTTATTCTGTCTGTAGATCCCAGGGTTCACGCACATATACATGCACTGTGTTTCGTTTAATAAATTCATTTAATTCGCTCAAAATTAGATGACCTATTGACCAGGCTGAGGGGCTCAAAGAAATAAGCTTTCTTTGGTTGGTAACTCTGCGGAAGATCTGGGGCAGCACACTCTCTTCTTCCTCCGGTCCTCGCTCGTAAAACTAGCGCGCATGGAAAGTTGCGTGCATAGACAAGCCCCTGCATTCCTCAAATTGTGAACTTATTGTAATGGTTCCTTATCTGAGATATCACCCCTGCTATCATTCATTTCAGCCTCACCACTTCTGCTGTCTTTATCACTGATTACTCCATCTGGCTCAATTGTATCTCTTTTTATTTGTTCCTCTACCAGATTGTGGTTTAACCAGTATTCCTCCTGGGGCTTTAGAACATGTTCAGATGAAGCTATCCATTCCTTCGCAGTAACTGAACTTATCGCATCCACTGTAAGATTTTCTAATTCACTTGTAGCTGATGTCACATTTTACTCTGTAACCCTCCATTTCATGACGTTCCATAAGTGCGGATCTAAATCGCCATGATGGACGGAGGTCTCATTACTTGGTGCCCATGCTGGTGAAGGAGAGTGTCAATTGTGTATATGGCTGAAGGATTATGCATTTCCACCAATTCTAGTCACCTTGTCTTCGTCACGTATTCCTAGCACTGTATTCCGTTTCATGAATGTAAGAGTTTAATCACTTGTTTATTGTGTGGATTGTTTGGGGGCTTATTTTTCACGACACAGTACTTAAGCAAGGCGCTAAACAATAATTCAATAAGGTGGCAGATTAGGTAACAATTTCTCCTTTGTCCATTGAGGAAAGTCGTTGCGATCATCCAGTGATGAAATTGTTCGGTTTTCTGTCTGGCTCTTAAAGTTGCATTTGGAATAAAATCATTTTTTCGACCGATGCAAGGGAAAATGAATCGGTGTTCTACATTTCGGTTCTTTTTCATTCAAGACATATTATCACTCGGTCATTACTTACTAAGTGGTTAGTGAGGCTGAATTCAGATTTTTTCAATGTAAATCAGGGGCCTGATATTAACACTACATTTATCATTTCGTTGCATCATTTTAAATAACGCTTTCTCTACGTAGCCAGATAGTATTTTCTACCCTTTAAAATCTTCCTTGATTTTTGCATTTCTTAAGCCTGAAATGAATGCATTTTACAATTTTACGAAAAATTTTCCAACCTAGCCTTCTTTATGAAGGCGGTCTTAAAGTTTTACGTCTTATAACTTGGTAGGTGATATTGGACAATGAATGAACGGATGAATGAATGACGGAATGGAATTGGTTAAATCAGGCTTAAATGAGCCTAAAGTCTGCAGAACTTAATGTCCCCCGACATTGGTCTTCTCAGGACAAGGAAACGCTGTGGAGAATACCTTATCGGGACAACTCACCCTGAACGAGATTGGAACTCGAGACCTCTTGAGTGAGAGATAGATGTGCTGGCTCCAGCAGGATGTGGGATAAGTAGCCCATTTGCTCTATAGCTCTTGCAAGCTCTTTATTTAAAAAGGAAACAACGCTTTTTTCCGATGCGTACTTAGAATTCATTACATTCCGTTTCCTCGTGTCATCAAGCTTCACATTTGTAACTTTATTTCTCTTCTTCCCTGGTGTTCCAACTTGCTCCCTGTTGCCCCAAATGTTATTCCTTCTTGTATTGTTTGTTCAACTGTTCGCTTATATACTAGCTACTACAGTCATTGAGCAACTTCGTACAGTGGCAGCTTTGAAGCGCCATTTCTTTCTTCTCAAAAATACCTAATGTTTTAAATATGTTGCCTCGCTATGAATTACTTTATTAGACACCTCTGTTGCATAGCGTCGCTATTAAACAAACGGCGAAAAACAATAATCAAAAGAAAGGAAAAGAAAGGCTCTTCACAAAATATAAAATCCAGAGTACGCACCTCTGTGATAAACAGCACATTTTACTCCTTGGACAAATTAACTGTACGAAACCTCTAGTGACAATTTTCTTTCAATAACTGACTGTACGGCGACTCTAATGACCCTTCATTGATACAATGTGCCTCCCAAATTTCTAAAACTAAAGGGTGAGAATAACGGTACTATATGCAGCTTTTCTGCACGCAGATTTATGTAAGAGATGTTTTAGGCTTCTCACAGGCCAACCTACGCATGGACAGGCAGTTTTCTCAATGCTCGGCAGCTGAAGAAAAAGTTGGATTATACTATACTTCCACTTAAGCTACGTCCGAATTGTGAAAGCTTGCACGCGCGTGTCCTATAGTTCTGTTGTCAAACAGCCAGGGATAACTTTAAAAGAGCCAATCGCATTTTATGCCCCCTGAGCAAATTTTGACCGAGCTCAGATTTGTGTGTGTATGTATGTATGTATGTATGTGTGTATGTATGTATGTATGTATGTATGTATGTATGTATGTATGTATGTATGTATGTATGTATGTGTGTATATATGTATGTATGTATGTATGTGTGTATGTATGTATGTACTTATGTATGTATGTATGCATGAATGCACGTATGTACGTATGTGTGTATGTATGTAGTATGTATATATGTATAATGCCAAAAGGGGATTCCACACTACAGCCATTGGTTTATTATAAGTCAGACCCCATGAGGATAGGATGAGATGAGTAATTACAACGGGCAGCCGAAACCGGCCGGCGGGAAAGGAGCAATTGCAAAGGGTCCATAACAGGGAGCTCTAGAAACGCGATCCCCAGGTCTCATCAAATTCCCTGGATCTACATACAGCTTTCAACGCTATTCCGACGTGAAGAGCTGTATTTCCAAGCTGTAACTACCACAGATGAGCGTCACCACCGCAGTCCTCACCGATACTTACAACCCTGAAAGAGCCCAGTTGGTTGAAATGAAGGGATAGGAATTTCAGGAAAATGAATAAACCTACCCAACATTTGCCTAGCGACCCAGGTAAACCCCCAAAAATTCTATGGTTGGCCTTGGGAATCAATCCCACGACCTCCCTAAGGTCAGTCACATATAAAACGCCTGCCACGGTGAGCTCAAAATAATATTGCCATAGCATAGACGATCACAAACCAATATTTTGTTTGCCTTATCTTCATCCTTGTGTGACGTCTATAGATTTTAGGTGTTGGTTAAGGGATCACTGGGACAGAGGAAACCCACTTGCAATAAAATAGTCATCTATAACAGAATTAGTTTAGTATAATAAAATATAGGAAGTTAATCAGAATAAAGCAATTTACACATTGAGTTTCAATACATTATGCCTGAGATGGCGGTACTCTGGGAACAGAAGAATCCAGTAGGCCTGAGTTGGTTCCTATGGGTGTATAGGTGGCAGGCCTCTAGTTTCTTCCATACTCCCAAGTATCGTAGCTCCAACGATGGCAGTAGGACAACAACACAACACTAAGTTAAGTGGAGCTTACATATTGACTAGACCACCTACATCCAAGAAATAACCAAGTACGGAATGCCAAGAAGCATTCATCATGGGCTTGTGACATTATGCCCACGCATGCCATGATTCGAAAGGGGCAGTAGTTCAATATCCTTAGATAGGAATGTGCTGACTCTTAATCTTTTACACTACTTATAGTAATGATTTTAAATTATTTCCTGAGACAATGGCCTTTACGCTGCACTTGTATCGTTTTTTTTTTTCTTTGATAATGTTTAACACCCGCTTTTAGTACATACGTTTCAGGCAATGTTACTGATGATACATGGAAGGAAGCTGGAGCACCGGTGGAATGCGATGACGGGGGAAACTGGAGAACCCCGGAGAAACCCGCTCCTGCACCACTTTGTCTACACAAATACCGTTTGCGGTCATCCTTGTATCGTTGCACTGTGTTGCGATATTATAAGGTTTAAGCATGCAATCAGTGAACTGGTAGCTGTGCAATGGCATTCTACCTTAATTTTTCAAGTACTAAACCTGTGGGTATAGGTACTATAATGAACGACAAGTTTTGTAGCAACTACTTTAAATTTTGAAACCTTTGCTGTAATTCTGCATCGACTGACAGTATCCAATCCCGGGAATAATACATAATCGAGTTATAGTTTTCAATACAATTATTTTCAGAGTGTACCTAATATTATGAGTGTCCGTTAAAAATGCAAGTATTAGGTAGAGAAGGAAAACTTTATTATTATATCAATGCTCAGTTTAACCATTGTTAGGTTATCTTACAATGTTTTATCTTTGTTTAACTCTCACCTACGCTCGGCTGACGAGCGAGACGGACCGACAACACTGCGTGTTTTGCACGTGGCGCAACGGGAAGGCATATGACAAGAAAGCAACTGACAGAATTCGGAGGTAATGTTTATAACTGACAGCAGGAGTGAATGTTCAGAGTGGATGAGGCAGGACTGTGCAACTTATTATATTTTTTTTTTTCAAATAAAATCAGATTAACCGTTACGATGCATGACCTTAAAATGCAACATAACTGTTAGATTTAAGTTGTTTTCCGTATTTATGTGCTCCTAACCGCTAATCAGCTGATAAATCTTCAGCACCGTGAAACTATAGGAAAAGTTTACTCTGTCGGTTTGTGTGCCCAGTTGGTTAGGGGCTGGTCCTCTAATCCCTAGGTTGCGGGTCAATCGGAACCAGACCGCGAGTTTTAAAATATGCTTAAAAGCGACAGCCCCATGTTAGCCATTCTATTGGCATTTACAAGAAATCTTACCAGACGAAAATTATTTTTTGCAAGCTTTCATTTCCTTTATTTCAACCATTGCGTTGAACAATTTTGCTGGACCTTTTTAAAATAACTTAGGTTTGCAAAGGTTGTACCTTTGAAATTTATATATTCGTTATTATTATTATTATTATTATTATTATTATTATTATTACTACTAACATTATTATTATTAACATTTTTATATTCTTGTATTAACAACCGCTAAAATGTATGGTTTTAACTAAGTACGCAAAAAAACTCAGGTGTTTTCTTTTCTTTCTTTCTTTTTTTCTTTTTGAAAGAAAAAACAGTAGAAATCTGTTAATTCATGTGTAAGGGACAATTAGCGCATCCCATAAATGATGCCGTTGTGCAGTTGGGTGTTGAGCAACTTGAATCTTCCACACTCCAAATATCAATGCGCAGTTATCTTCACCAATACCCACAAGCATGCCTAATAATAGAAACATAAAGCAAAATGTATTAGAATACTCTTTCTGTTGTACCTGTTTTTCCTGTCCACTCATTAATACACCACTATCTAAAAGACTTACCAACGTATATAGTTATCGCTATGGGCAGCTAAATTTGGTACAGAACGTATTGGTATCACCAGACGTTTCCATCATATTAAATTTTATTTCAACTTCAGTGATATACTCCGCGAGTGTACCTTGTTAGATTTACAGCCTATAAAAACAGAAACCTCAAGCGTGTTAAAGAGGCCTCTGAGCAAAATTAAGCAGTCTTTCACGCTCAATATAAAATGAGAGGCTGAGAACCGCAGAAGTTTCAAACGTCCATTAATGAACCTCAATTTAATTTAATTGTTACTATTATCATGAGATAGCATTGAGGCTCTCTGGATGCAGGATAAAACTTATTGAATAAACATTATAACATGAGTATTTCTGAATTGTGGAAGAAGCAGGCCATGAGTGTTTAATAGGTCCTTGGTGATTTGTCAAATAGCGGCATTACCTGTTTTAATGAATATTTTGTCGAATTAGAGCGGCATTATCTGCACTACCAGGTTCCTTAAATCACACAAGCAAGAACCAAAGCAAGCAGCAGCAATAGAAACGGTTATTTAAGACATTGCTCCTTGCCAGAAGCTGCTGCTTACTTACTGGTAATCATTACCAAAGTGAGTGTGCAGCCAGATATAAATTAATTGAGGTTAATTACTAACTAGGGATAGAAACCAAGACAGGCTGCTAAGTAACTATTGTAATACAAGAGTGAAAGACTAGACGCAGTGTCTGTCATCAGAAGCAAAATTCTGCCCTGATATGCAAAAACATTTAAAATCAGAAAAGCAGAAGTTACTGCAATGCAAGAACAATATTCCTAGTTTATGGCAATAGTTCAACGAGATATAGATACATTTCATTTTGCGTTACTTCATGGAATCATTTCATGTCTTCCGTTGTAAACTCAACTTAAATTTATTACTAGAATACCTGATGGTCTATAACACTTGTATTAACACCTCATCCATTGCGATCTACAGAAGACAACTGCGGCTAATACCCCGGGAAGGAGGGATGAAATTTAAATTGAGATTTGTTTACGGACGCTCTTTAACTGCTGCGGTTCCTAGCGCCCCATTCTGGGAGTGAAAGATCACTTAATTTTGCTTAGAGATCTCTTTATCAGGCTGGAGGTTCTTTTATGTGCCGTAAATCTACGATAGGGGACCAACAGCTTTAGTTCTCTTCCAAAGGTATGCTAATGACTTTTACGCCCGAAAAAGTGCATCGCCCTCCACCGGGTATGAACCTCCAACTCTGGGAACCAAGGCTAGCATATTATCCTCAGACCACGGAGAACGGCAGAAGGGATGACGTATGAGAACTGCAGTAAGCTACAGGCCGCATGGAGATATGCTACAGAGAAGCGCGGAAGTCCCCAAAATTTCCGTCAATGACCCGTCTCAAAGCCTTGCGATCAGTCATCCCACGACCACACACCTCTCTGGTGTTCGCAATGTACTTTTTCCATTAAGTATGCATCCGCGCTATCTATGCGGCATACGCATACGCCACGAACCTAGAAGCTCACATGAAAAATAAGAAGGAAACGGAATGAATGGGAAAATTATATAACAGAAAGAATGATGGTGGATGGAAAACCATCCCAGAATTTTCCTACCGACCCGAAAACCCCTTGGTCAGAATGGGCGGTCCCGAAGATCAAGACCAGGACCTATCGAATGCAAGCCGCACATTTTATTATGGTGCAACTTCGGTCTATTCTTAAATACAAACTTTATCTGCAGGGTAAAGCATGTTTTGGCCTTTTGTTAGATCACTTTGACTTCTTTATATGTGAAAGACGGAATCTTGCATTGTTTATAGATTACGGTTTCATGCTGTACATGTAAAATGCTCTATTAAACAGATATATACTTTAAAAAAAATTAAATTAACATTGCCTTAGAAAGCGGCTTTCATGCCAGCCAAGGCATTATATGCTTTGTTTATTTTTATGCAAAAGCCTAAGGCAGGTTCTGTCACAGACATTTATCACTATTATATTCCACCCTCATTGATATCTTATACTCAATAATATATGAACAAAAGGACTATCATTGCCACAAGAATTCGTTACTACATATCTTTTACATAGTTATGAACAAAACAGTTACCTTAAGTACTAGGTTAAAATTTGATGTCTTTATCCAGTCTTAAAAATAAAGCCACCCAAAAATTATTATTAAACATTCACACACACAGGAGAATGTTGTACTCTATATTGTTCCATTACGACTAATATATTTACTAATAGGTTAGTTAGAATTCTACTCATATTTTCCCCTTGAATATCATTATCATGTGATGTGGAGCGCTCCGAATTATTTTCACTCACGTGTAGCGGTATATTACTCTCATTCTTATCCTAATTCTTGACCCAAAATCGCCAACATCGTCTTCTAACCATACAGTTACTGTTCTCTCAAATGAAGGAGTCGAAGCTCACAAACTTTGTTGGATTTAGACGATAAAGCCGTTTGGTAATTATATGCCACAAGCAGAAATATATATTTGTAGGTTTGAACTAATGAAAAATACTCATATATCTCAACTGTGTACTAACCTATGCACTAACTGCATTGTTGCCCTTTTCTTTCTATAAAACAAAACTGGAAGCTTAGATACGCATATAGCATAGGAAACCTAGCGTATGCTTTCTCGGAGTTTTTATGATAAAATGATATAATATTAAAAATAAGTTACACATATTACTGAAACCTTGACAGAGGGCTTCAAAAGCTTTATTTGAAGAGTATATAAATGCTCAGTAACCAAACTATACCATGATTTATTAATTATTCGGAAGCCCTACATATTCATTCTGCTGTTAAACGCATTTCAGTGTTTTAAACTGCTTTTCTTTCCTTGCATAGTGTTCATCTGTTAAAACTCAATATGCTTCCCAGATTTAAATGTTTCTTTTCCAATGCACCACATACTGACATAAATAAATCCTCTAGTGCGGTGTTTCTTGCAAGCGGAACAATATTAAATAACTATTAAGTTTATTTCCGTTTTCTTGTTTGTCATGATTCGATAGAGCAATGTTTTATCAGTATAAGTGCGGTTATGCCACTGCCACTTATGTTTGAACAGGTATTGAGTGACGGAAGGAGGGTTGACACAGAGGCCAACCTCCTACTTTGCTCCTGGCTGTGGTATGACGTCCATCATCAACTTGTACAGATTTGCCGAACCCTGCCTGCATTATGCCGTTCTGGTGGACCTCTAAAAGAATGAAAGGGTTCTTAAACTTTACATCAGAGAAGGGCAAATGTATATCCTAATCCCAATATTTTTTGAAGACTCTTGAGAGGTCCGACATTCAGGAGAGCAAAAGGGATAAGCTCGCAAACAGCATGTTTACTCTTACCATCGATGAAATATCGTTTTATAGTACTGCCCTCATTATGTAAAACGCTCACGTTGTATATATTTACAATATTCCTAGATTCATATAAAAATGTGGCTTCCATTATATGACTATCAGCAAAATAAGCAGTACGAGAGTCGTCTTTGTTAAAAACGAAGAACATTTAACCCTGCTTTATGTTTATGTTTATTTCAACAAATAGGATGTCATCATTTAATTCAAATTCATTCATTATGAATTATTGGTCAGCAATCTCAAACATTCCAGGAAGTTTAATTACAATTGCAAGCCCATATATTGTTAATATAATGAAATTCGTATTTTGCCTCACCAGCGTTTGAAATCAGACCCAAAGTTCAAAACTGCAACTTTATATCGTTCAGGATCCATATGTAGATGTGGAAAAAAGTTAATGGAAGTAGTAGAATCACTTATTCTCATACCTCAAAGCTCACTTTTAATATTTCAGCACTGGATAGTCGTATACGATAAATTAGCAGAACTGAAATGCTATCTTTCTTTATTATGTCCAATTTTAGCGTACTTCAGATAACTTTAAATGATTTTAGATATTTCAGGCTGCCAGAATTATTGAAATAGAATCCTAGCTCCTATTTTTCCTTATACTCACTGAATGTGTACGTTCATTTGCCGAAGCATCCCAATCTCACACAATTCTCTCTTTGAGTCGGGGTTCTGAGGGTAAAGTATCCATATCATCTAAAAGTTTATACGTTTAGCATATATTTCAATATCAGGTTTGCTAAAGGTTTTCTCCGGGATGTTCACACAATCTTCCAGTGTTTTATTTTCAAAATTCAGTGGCAGCGAAACATGCCATTGTATGTTAAAAAAATGACAAATCTTTTTAGCCTCCATCATCTTAGATCTCATAAATTCAGTGAACTATTTATCTGCAATACTTTTCATATTACCTGTGGAAGAAATCTAAGCAGTTGCTGCAGCCGCCACACCTAATGCTTCAGTTATAGAAATTAAACGTAAAATTGTGACTGTCATCATTTTCCTTCCAATATCTACTGCAGTAATACATTTCACGATCGAGGTTACAAGATGGGCTGCAATTTTTTATCTCAATGAATACTCAGCAAGCTGTACACAGTACCAGGGCCAAGTATTTCGGGTTTATATTCTTTCTTTGAGTGGTCAATTTTGTTTTCTTTACACCCATCGTGTAGTTTTTTTTAATTCCGAGGTCACCTCTATAAACTATATTCAGTAAGTCTACAGAATCTGTAGTCCGGCAAATAAGCAAGAACCGTAGCGAATTAATAATTGAATTTATAGTTTCAGAACCTCCGTTCCTTTCTTTTTATTCTTATAATACTCAATAACGAGTTGTACACATATTAGTTTTATTAAGAAGGCTGTGATGAAACCATACCCTTACAAATGCCGGTCTTTGAAAGGGTCGCCAGAAATATGTAAAATAGTGTTCTCTTTTCAGGCACTGTCAGCGCATTTATTCTCTGCAGCTCAAATAAAGCGAAAATAAATATGTAATTCAATTTATTAGTTCACGAGAGTCATCCACAATTCCAGAAAGTATATACTTATTCAAAGTCTCTTTAAGAATCAAAGTATTAATACTCGCTTACAAATGTATGGAACATATTTTAAATAAACTAGTATTATTACTTATAAGAATGATAATAATCTTTTAAAAATTTCCGATTTTTTATGGTCTTTAACTCCAAATGGCACCGCAGACGAGTAAGTCTGTAATGTCAAAGGAAATTAACTGTTTGTATTTCATGATGCTGACAGTGAAAACTTGAAAGGTTGCACACTGTTGCAGAATAAATATACCTGATAAGTCGATTACAGGTTTCTAGTACAGGCATTGCTCAGTTTTACTGTCACTGTTGTGATCGAAGCTCAATTTTGGCATTTACTTTACTGGTTTATAACCATCACTTCATTCACTGTGAATTAGACAAATTCCTCTCTTTTCATTTTCGTCTACTACGTTGCTGAATGATGAAATCCGCATGCCGTGGCCCCCCAACCCGTCGCTTCACTCCCTGGAGTGTTGAGCACAACACTTCTCCAATATCTCATGGAAGCAGCAGTTACAGAAGCCCCTACACACCTAGATGCACAGCCCAGTGCAAGTGTCATGAATTTAAGGCGTGGACTGTAGGGCAAAATACCCCCAAGGTCGCGAGCAATACATTGGCTGATGGTAAAACAGTGAAATTAAAACAGCTATAATTACGTCATAAAGATACTTGGGTAGGAAATAATTGGGACAACACGTTCATTATGATCGTCAGTATCTATGTATAGGGATTAGACCTTGATTATCCAGTTGGAAGTTAAATAAAATCACTTCATAAACTAGAGGAAATTTCGTCCCACAACTGAACAAACCAGAAGTAAATATTATCATTGGACTTGAATATCGCATACCTGCATTTAAAACGTTTTACAAACGGGTAGAGCATAATTCAGCTTTAATTCCGTTTTCGTAGTTTCTTCTCAGTGATTCCATGTATACTTTCTGCTTTTTACTTTAATACACAAAGTCGTCAACAAGAATTATAAAGAGGGCTTATTAAGAGTGTCTCTGCAGCAAAGTGATAAAAATGCTGAATTAGAAATGCAAAATATGCTGGGTACGATTCTAGACTGATGAAGCAATTCTTATTTCATAATCATTATTCCCCACCCCAATATGAATGCGATACTAAATGTGTGTTAATTTAATCGAGAAGTACAGTTTTAATGTACTCCTCAATAATTTAAGCAGTTGTTATAGAAGATTAACGTACCTACACAAACTACACGACGATGGTACCTAAGGTTTCATGTAAATGAATAAAAACAAACAAATACATTAAATGATCTAGCAGAAAGAAATCCTTTGCGATACTGGATTTTCAGAGATGGTATGTACAGTATAAACATAAAATGAAACTGAAATTAGGTACCTATATTCCTCTTCAGTTAACTATATTCAAGAAGTTAAGTAAACATTTTCTCTCAGTATTTGTGGTATTTTTGAGTTAGATGAATAAGATAGGTATATTAATATGTGCACCACAAGATAGCATGGTCTGTACTTCCTGAAGTAATTTATAAACAAATCTGAAATTAGAATCGATTATTACTTAATATTCTCTATGTTCTAACACTTTTGCAAAATTCCTTTTTGTCCCCTGTGGGGTTGAGTTTCAGTTGAAATTACAGATTTAAAAAATTAACTTAATTGGGATTTCGGGTAATGTTTTAAATATAGAACAAATTATAATATTGAATCTAATATTTTAGCTCCGCCATCTAATGCTAATGAACATATACAAAATATTTATAAGAATGAAATAGGCGTTCTCGTTACCTTTGTCAGATGAGAAGGGAAACTAAATACTGAATGAACTGTGTCAGGGTTTAGCATCATCTTGGCTTTATTCTCATGGAAACAATTTTTCGCAAAATGTATTGAGTAGTCTGTGATATTTCAATGACACAAATTTGCTACACCTCAGAACAGCTAATGACGTACTCAATAATTCTAGTTTATGTATTGGAAACCTAAAATAAATTATCATTCGCTTAATGACCGAGGAAACCCACGAGAATAAATCGGAATGAATGTGGAACACAAATCACAAATGTTACAATTTATTCTTACCGATGGAAAGTGGTCTTGGAATCATTTTTCCGGTGGTTGGTACAATTATGCATCATAAAAGTGCACCATTTTAATTATTAAACACTAATATCTTAAACCACCTCAGTTTTACAATATTTTAAGCGTACTGAATATATGGCGAAAAGCACGTTGTTCTCTAGCTGCCTATGCGCGAGAGGTTTCAATTAGCGAAAGCAACAACAGCGTGAGCGTTGAGTCTAATTAATATAAATCCAAGGTTTTTGCAGTTACTGCACTACATAGCAGCCTCACAATCTTACTAGGAGAATAGCACTTTTCGCCGCACAAGTAACGCACTCCTTAATTAACTTACTTGCTCACTGACCGACCCACTGGCTCAAACGCGCCAGAAAGCTCGCTTACACAGGGTGTAACTTTACTGCTGTCAAATAATTTTGGAACACTCTTCCAACAAGAAAGCAGTAAGTTAAAAAATAAGTCATATGAACATGGCATTGCAAATAATTTATTGTGATTATGAAGCAAAATTAATGAATACAGAAATTGGGCGAGAAGGATTCCTCCTGCTTCAATGCAAGCCCCGAGTCTACTATTCATTTCATTGCGTACTCTGATACAAATTCTTATAGTGTTTAAAATTTGGTGAAACAGAGTTTGATACGGTCACTCAGCGTGTCAATATGCTGTAAAGGAGTCGCATTTTCAAAAGGCCCTAGACCAAAATATTTATTACACCCTGAGTTTAAAATGTTCCCAGACGAAAATCTCTATTACAGCCAGCTAAGAATATCGAGTAGGCCCTACTAATCTATTTATGTGATAACGTATTATTGAAGAAATTAGCAGCATCGAACTGTATGTGCGTACCATTATGTAAGAGCCACATTTGTATGACGTCCAGAGGCACACCATCAATTAATGATGCAACTCATATCTGAGAAAGTCTAGATGTGTTCTGCACTCAGGTGTGAAATAAAAAAAACAAGTTAACAATAAGGTGCTCATAACGAGTCTTCCCCACAAGTTTAGCCAGAAGCTCTAATGGCGTTTGTCCCGTCGTATTTAATGTGAAGCTTCATGGGCCCGATTATGTGTATCTTGAAGACTGAAGACACCATTTGAGAACAGCTTACCTTCAGTGAACAAGGTGCATGCTAAGAAATTCATGAACATAGTACAATACCGTAACATGTGACGGCACAGAATTCTTCTGGACTCAAATGCGGCCACATTTATTCCTACTGAAGGTGATATGAGTTGAGAGGAGTTTCATGCAAAATTCTCCAGATGTCATGTGAGTAACACCTACCCTTACTGAAAATGCAACTTGTGTTCTCCGATGTATTTGGGTCCACACTAGAAAGAACTCTTTCTTTACGCTCAATGCTATGTATTTCTCTTGGTCTTCCAATATCCCAAACACTCTTCTGCAATCAGCCGTTCTTCTCAAGCGTTGGTGAATTCTTGAAAATGTTCATCAACAAAGTAACTGACTAGGGAGGAGACTCTCTACATAAAGCTCGCGTGCTTGTACTACATTCCCATCTGCAAGGCCATATATGTAAAATATATCTGCCTGTTCACTCACATAATACATTTTCTTCTGTCTTTGGTGCACCATAACAAACAACCAAACAAACATTAATCAAAGAGTGGGGGAAAATTTGATTAAATTTGTTGTTAATTCCTTGCCCCACAACAAGCAAGCAAATAAAATTCAAGCAACCAGGGCCAATGCTTTAAATCCAGTAATTAGAGTGGGCGTCAACGAAGGGTACAGTTCTTCAAGAACTCTTTAAAAAACTACTTTCAGACTCATAGCCAATGTTAACTACTTTTTTATGTTGGAAGGGTGTCCCCGAAATATTTGACACCTATGCAAATATTCCTTGTATAACAACTTAAATTTGCACAGCGACATCTACAAACTTCTGGAACGTTATGAAGCCGGAATAGAGACCTCCTAAAAGACTCCAGTTACCCTGATAACGGTGTTTACGCTGGGAGAGAGAGAGAGAGAGAGGGATATGCTTATCCCTTTCTTTTTTCCCGGCTGTCCGGCTCCCAAGCTTGGGGTCTAGCCGCTACGTTAAACAGCTTCCTCCTCTGGAGTTCTTCGTCCACGATCTGCGGCAAGGCAGAACTCTCACTAACTTCCCTCGGGGTTGATACTGAATGCGTGATGGTCCTCAGGGTCTGTCGGATTTTGCATTTACTGACAGCATCTCTCCACGTCACTCCGAAAAGAATCTAACATAATCGTCGACGTAGCTCCTTAAAGAAATTATTCGCATACAGCTGCACCCCAATAATCCTAACATGAGTTTCCTCCTGGATTTCCATCACCGTTCTCCTCGGGTGCACTAACAATCTCACTTTACTTCTTCCGTCTGCTAATCCCCACATTCTATTTAACATACCGTTCCTGAGAGTCCCACTGGGTTCAATAACTCTTGGGAGATGCATGTCTCGATCCTCCAGTTGCTCTTTCCTTAAGGTCTCCTCGTTGACCCAACCTAATGCAGGTTACACCTTGACTAGGCTTAGGGTGGCAGCACTCTTTGTGACCTGCTGGTCTAAACGATCGTTCAGGTGAACCTCCATCATCTTTTTGTTTTCTTTCGCCTGCCTGCCCAGCCGATTATCTGTGGGGTTATTTGGAGGCTATTCTAAGCAGTAATCACCATCTTCAAGCCAAATTCAATTTTATTTAGCTCCTTGGCAAGGTGACTTCTTGGAATCAAACACTGTTTTCATCTGAATTCAACTTTCATGTCACTAATTCATCACTAATTACCTCACCGTGAAGTACTTCAATGCCCTCTGTCTTTTCATTTTCTTCTTGGGAGTCGTTGTACTCATTGCACATCACAGCAGTTGTCAGAAACGCGCTAGGAGACCAGTAATTTGTCGTCACACAAGAAACGCACTTGCTCACCGGCTGACTCACTTATTTACTCAAGAGAGAATGCTCACTTATACAGCAGATGATATCTCCATAGAACCAACGAGAACGTCTTGGGAACGTTCTGGAAGCAGAGGTAGAGAAATCTTTAGAAGATTCTAGCTGCATCTCGATAGCGCCGCGTTTACTCTGGCAAGATCGTTGCATATCTTCGTCTATATCCCCCACTGTCGGCGCCAAAGGTTGAGCATTAGCCGCCGCCTGCAGTGTGCTAAAGTTGCGAAGCATTTAATTCAAGAAGATGCAAACAAACGTTTATATTCTTTAGAAGTCACAATCTCACATTTAAGCATATTTTAAAAATTGATAAAGAATTATGGCCCAATCAGGAAGGTAGTTTATCTGTGTGCAATTTTTATCTGTGGAGCAAATTAAAGATTTTACATTTACAATTTTTGATACTGAAGACCCTTATAGTTTAACATGGCAGACAGGGCCAAAAAAGTTTAAATATATTGCACAGGACAATGTGTTTTATGAAACAACATGAATATCCAGTTTACGTTTATTAGTTTTATCTGTGGAGCAAGTTAAAAATGTTAAATTTTCAATTTTTGATGGTACAAATCATTTTAGTTTACCATGGCAAATAGCACCAAAATATTTAAACATATTGCACAGAACTATATATTTTTATCGCATTGTGTTATCTGTAGCTTAGGTTTATTAATATACAATCTGCCCAAAATTTGTGCTTAAAACCGCCATTGTTAGTAAGTGTTTGTATCACAATACTTTCATACAGAATGTTAGCTCTTAGGAGGTCATTCGTCTTCCTATTGGGCAGCATGTTTGTGAACCTGAATATCAGTAACGCATTGTTACGATATATGGACGGCCAAATAAAACACTAGGCAACAATTTCGTGATTTACTAAACAAAACTAAACTTAATATAGTATCCCGTAGGCGTTTTAGATGTATATAGTTAGTTGAATCACAAATTGGTGATATATATTGTACCTAATATACAGTAAATACTTGTAAACAATATCGTCCTGCAATAAGTGAGGTTGTCTTAGACAATTCACTAGTCACCACAGTCTTATAAAAATCAATGGGAGGAAGATGTTCTAAGGATACCAAGGCAAACAAATAGAAATATTCAATTACGAGATAAAGTTAACGTTATGCTGGAATAACACCCAAATAGTTGCATAATGAAAAATAAGACATTTTGAGCTATAATAGCGAGTGTTATGTTTTTTTTGGAAACTCTCCCCCCCCCCCCCCGCAGAGGTGCCGTTATTTCTTTTCAAACATGTTGTTTCGGTTTTTATATCCTCAGAACCTAGCATCATTATTCACCAACACCACCACCACAACCACAACCACCACAATCACCACCATCATCACCACCACCATCTCCACCACCACCATCACCACCACCACCACCACCATCACCACCACCATCATCACCACCACCATCATCATCACCACCACCACCACCAACACCATCACCACCACCATCACCACCATCATCACCACCACCATCACCACCCACATCATCACCACCACCATCACCACCACCACCATCACCACCACCACCATCATCAGCACCACCACCATCATCAGCACCACCACCATCACCCCCACCACCATCACCATCATCACCACCACCAAACCCACCACCACCATCACCACCACCATCACCATCATCATCAACACCAACATCCCCACCACCACCACCAACATCACCACCACCATCATTACCACCACCACCACCACCACCACCATCAACATCACCAACACCACCATCACCACCACCATCACCATCATCACCACCACCATCACCACCATCACCACCACCACCATCACCACCACCATCAACATCACCAACACCACCATCACCACCACCATCACCATCATCACCACCACCATCACCACCATCACCACCACCATCACCATCATCACCACCACAATCATCACCACCCCAATCACCATCACCACCACCATCACCATCATCACCACCACCATCACCGCCATCATCACCACCATTACCATCATCACCACCACCACCATCATCATCACCACCACCATCATCACCACCAGCACCACCACCATCACCATCACCACCACCCCCACCACCATCACCACACCACCATCACCACCAACATCACCATCATCATCACCACCATGCCCACCACCACCACCACCACCATCACCATCACCATCCCCACCACCACCACCACCATCACCACCACCACCATCATCACCACCACCACCATGACCATCACCATCACCACCACCACCATCACAAGCACCACCATCACCACCACAACTATCACCACCACCACCATCAGCACCACCATCACCAACACCACCATCACCACCATCATCACCACCACCACCATCACCATCACCACAACCGGGCCGCGCCGTGGCCGAGTGGTTAAACCACTCGCCTCTCACCTAGACGGCCCGGGTTCGATCCCAAGCGACCGCATGTGAGATTTGTGGTGGACAAAGCGGCGCTGGGGCGGGTTTTCTCCGGGTTCTCCGGTTTCCCCCGCCATCGCATTCCACTGGTGCTCCATCTTCATTCATGTATCATCATTGTCACCGCCTGCGGTGCCATAAGTAGTTAAAGCGGGCGTTAAACACTACCAAAAAAAAATCACCACCATCATCACCACCACCACTACAACCACCACCATCACCACCATCACCATCATCCCCACCACCACCATCATCATCACCACCACCATCATCACCATCATCACGACTACAACCACCATCACCACCACCGCCATCATCACCACCATCACCATTACCATCACAACCATCACCATCACCACCACCATCACCACCAAAACCATCATATCCACCACCACCACCACTATCGCAACCACCGCCACCACCACCATTACAACCACCACCACCAACATCACCACCACCATCACCACCACCAACACCATCACCGCCGCCACCACCACCACCCTCACCACCACCATCACCACCATCACTACACAATGTGGGACATGAAACATTGCAACATATAGCCAATAGCTAATGTGTGGTATCATGGACCCGTTGATTTCAATGTATCGTTTGAAGGCTACAAGCATTGGCTTAACTCTTCGGAAAGTAAAGTCAATATGGTTATTCTAGGTCATTTTTTTCATCTATACAGGGACACTAGCTCTGTATATCCCAAGGTAAAATTGCGAATTTAAATTTCCTATGCTATTTAATTTCCTCCAGTTGTCAAAAGAACAACTCTTTTGCTGGGATTGGTGGAAATGCCCTTCTGCATACACCAGTTGTGTATATTTTGTCAGACACTGATTCATAAAATTTGAGATTATATTGGGTAAACTCCAAAAAATTACCATGGCTACGCAGATTTCTAAGCAGGTTATTCACGAAAAGACTCCAAGACAAACTGCCTCTGTGAGCAGTCCATCTTTAGGAAATATTTTCTTCGTTTCCTAAAGGACAAACGCTGTAATTCTCCTGCTTTTGAGCTATGGATTTATCATACTGCTAAGTGTGTAATTGACTCCCTAAGTCTGTGTAGCCAATATGGCAGATACATAGGGCATGCTATAAGAAGGATCTCCTTCTTTTTTGGATATTTCTAAAACAATTTCCTTGCAATCCATTCAGTGCTCCAGTATACTGACTGTGCACAGGACTTTGATGACTGATAGACTTTTGTTTTCGATGCAGGGAGGTATCTTACAGTACTCTGCTTTGAACTTGTCCTCCAGTTAGTCCTTCCAGGGCCTTTAAAAGGAATTTTGCAAGACTGATTGTTCGATAGGCCTTAGCTTCCCTGTATTGTTACGTCCACGCATGAATATAAACACTACTTTGGTATATGTCCAAACCAGAGGAATATAGCAGAAAACTACACTACTCAAAAGAGGTCACAGGAGATGGTATAAAGCGAATTAGGTCCTGTCTGTATCAGTGGAGGGAAAATAACGTTTAAGTCTAGCAATTTAAATGTGTTAAATTTGCCAATTGTCCATTTAATGCTATAAATTGTGGCTTCTCATCACGCAAGTTCCCAGGCCTTTAGTGTTGCCCTTGGTCTAGTGGTTTTGTAGTGACTTGTGAATTCGCTAGTATTGTCGTCTTATATGCACCCAAGGAAGTGAGTCACAAGGCGAACTTTGAGCCTGTCATCAGCCAACCGCGTAAAACAACCTGTAGGTTTTCATAGCGTTCCTACGAGCTTTACTGGATCCTGGGTCAACGCTGTTTGTAGTCTAGTTTCTCTGCCAGACTAGATATTTCCTGAGAGAAGGTTTATCATAAAAATCGTCGTCCTTATATATACTTTTTTGTAAAGCTTGAGGGCTGTATAACACTATCCCCAGTTTACTCTGTCTCTCCTGTGTTCATGGTCTTTGGGCCATCATGCCGCTTTCTTGGATTTCATCTGTGTTGCATGGGACAGCTTTCATGTTGACATTCAAGTATAAGCCTCTTGAACTAAAAAAAAAATGGCCTTGTCAATACAACAAAGGACCTAAACCTATAAATCCGCTCAATGTTATTTGAGAGATATTGCACCTAGGGATCCCACGGGTTCTCCTGGCAACATCATCAGCAACAACAACAATAGTAGTAGTACTAATAATAATAATAACAATAATAAAAAGAAGAACACATCAATTCCTAATATAATACTGCTGCTTCTGATCTAAAGTGTCGCTTTTGAACAGAAATCTCAATTAGCTTCCAATTATTTCTACTCCCTTTGGCTTAATTCAACCACGATTTGAAATAAATTGTGATGAAAGGGCATATTTCACTCTGAGTATAAATTTGCTTTGTTCCTATGAGTAATATTTTTGTTTAAAGTTGTTTTTATCAAACTGTGCACCTGTGTAAAACAATAATGTAAACTCATTTTCATGCTCATTATACCCGATGTAAACAGTATTTCCCTTTTGAAATAAAAGTTAAGGTATTGGGGATTTCCACAATATTGTGTCTTTAATTCATTTTATGACATAAAGATAGTAACTACTTCGAAAATATTTAAGCACTTTTTCTTATCTAAAAGATAAATGTTGACTCTCCAGAATATACAGAAAAACATTGCTCTTTGGTAGGTATTGTATTAAAGTTGTGCAAGTCTTCATCAACAAAGTATGAAAACCAATATTAATATAAGTAACAATTTTATTTGAATTAATTTTGTAAATGCTTTTTTGATTTACTAATGGAGATGACTATGTTTTATTGCTTTTGGACAGGGGTCAACAAACCTGGAAAAGCTGATGGCATAACATAGTACAACCGCCAGGAGCAAAAGAAGACCTCGCTCTGCTTAAACCAACACGCGTAAAACGTAATCAAGCAGCGGCGTGCACTGCATTGATACGACATGGCTCTTTTGCAACCACGGAAATGGAAAGAAACCTTTTAGTTCTAATAGATAGAGAGGAACAATATTTTTGCTGTTCTATGAGTAAAATTGGGAAACGCCTGTTGTTTTCGAAAGTTTTGCTTGGTGTTTACAAGCCAAACATTAATTATAAATGTTTCACTAAAATCAATAACAAGACACAATTAGGAGATATATACGTGTTTCAAAAGCACACTGTAAAATTAATCCTTGTCCGCAAATGCATCAAAATTTAAAATGTAGCAATAAAGTCTAAATGTTTAACGAAGTCTCATGGTGTAGTGTAGAAGTGAATTAGAGAATACACCCATTTTATTAAACCTGAAACCTTACAAGTCATAACTAATATGTAGCCACCAGTAAGTAATATTACACATTTGAGTTTCATTATTTAGGCATGCTTATCGACTGCAGCAACATAAAATCTGAAAATTCAGATTACACATCTGCTGCGGAATATAAAAAGAGAACAGTAACACAAATATTATTACTAGCCAGTTGTATCAATGCATTTGAAATGGGAAATCATTCAAAGCTTGTCATGAGGGGCAGTTTGTCTTAATGTCGATAATATAATTTGAGCTGAACAGTGTGAAAGTTATCGGCACGTAACATTTAAAGAAGAAAAAATCAACATATTACCTCAATATGCTAGTAGTTTTTCTAAACTGAAGAGTGTAGAGTCTAAAACCAGCTCGATATTAAAAGCTGAAAACTTATGTACTCTGCTGTGCGTCAATATTTGAGAATTATTAAACTTAGATATATGCCAAACTATAGCTCCCCAGTTGGATGAAGAATAAGATAAATATTTAATATAAAAGCCCTCTCAGTCTGTATGTATGTGTTAAGCATAAAATATAAAATCAAACCAGTATTACAGTGTACCGGGTTGCGTTCCCTGACGTCACTAATCCTGCAATCATGATGACCAATTTACCGTCTCCTCCTGTAAGGGAATAACTTCTAATTATATTCCCTGTATTCCAAAATAAATACTGTTAGTGTGCAAAGATGATTTTTAATAATTTATTGTTGAAATTTCAGTACCGAAAATATACCTCTGCTATAGGCCATGAAATGGCAAATAAGTGCAATAATTTTGTAGTATTTCCAGAATAAAGTAAGCATGAGTGTTTTAAGAAAGAAAATTAAATAACGGAAAAAGTAAACGGTGTGCACAGGAGGAGTTCTGCATTATCGACAGGTACCAGCATGAGCTTTCAAATCTCACCACAAGATAACGTAATAGCTGTCTTATCGGCATGTTTGGTGTTTAGGATTTTCGCCACTGTTGTGCTTTTCGATAATTTACCGATTTCGATAAAATCCCTCCTTTTAGTACAGAGTTGGAAGTGTATTTAATTGGTCAGTTGTCTATAGTCTTACGAAATACACAAAATGTCTAATCGAATATTTGTTGGAAATGCATTTAGTTGCATGAGATATTCGTAGTTCTCAGACAAATATTCCAATTTAACCTCCATCTAGGTTTATCATTTTTTTACCATCTCTACATGTACTATGTACATAGTGCATATAGAAGGTATTGTATTGCACATAAAATCGATAACGAGATTTCACCGGAAACATATTGTTGTATGCACCGTGTCGGTGTGTTGGCTTCGGGGTTGCGCGGTCAATTCTACCACGTCGGAAGAGTTCGTAACGGGTAGACGGGGTCCTTTTCACCTAGTAGGCTCCGCAGAACCGCATCGAGACACGTGACCGAGGGATAAAACTCGGTGATCTCATAGATACCGATCGGGATCATCAACTAGGTGGAGAAGGTTGCCACTGGAGTTGGCTATGCCTAGCAGGCTCCGC
Source organism: Hymenopus coronatus (assembly GCA_030762935.1). Lineage (NCBI taxonomy): Eukaryota > Metazoa > Arthropoda > Insecta > Mantodea > Hymenopodidae > Hymenopus > Hymenopus coronatus. The sequence goes on along the minus strand of CM060900.1, from coordinate 231,260,442 downwards.
AGTACTGCATCGAGACACGCAATCAGGTATTACCCTAAAGAGCTCAAATGCAGAACGGGATCGTCAACTTTGGCATGAGTTACCTTGAGGTAGGATCAGATACTAGATGAAGAACACTGGTGTCAAGATAAAACTAAGTCGCGCCACCGTGCCACTAGCAGAGTTGTGTCTGGAAACTGACTACTCTCTCACGCTCACGACAGTTGCCAGGCTGAGGGCAGCCCGAGGAGTGTTAGTCGTGTCCCTGTTCTCGGAGAGAACTTAACCACGTTCTGATGGGATTGTGGGGCTTGCAGGATGGCGGATTACTCAACCGGTCAACTGCCTTTTTATACTCGCATCTGTTGCGCTCTACTCTCCGCTCCGTGATTAGCACGGTGGTGCAATCTCTCTTTATTTCTTCAACTATTTGTACACAGCGCCTACAAGTGGCGATCTTAAGGTAAGTCGGGCTTTTTCAGCCTTCGTTAAAAACTTATGTTGTGAAATGTTCACAACACATGCTTTGAGGGCCCTGAGTCCAACAAAAGCATTTTTAGAACAAGTGTAACATAGCTCAAAAACTAAAAATCCGTTAAATAGTAAAATTGGTATTTAAGTTTAGTTTAAGGTTTTCAAGAAAATCCCCCCTCCCAAATTACCCTTTTAATGGTAATTTTTTGTATTTTTTTCCTCAAAAATGGCTCTAACTATTTTGATTAAAATGCCGTATATTAAAGCTACTTACATCCCAAATTAAACGTACATCCTGATTTTTTTGAGAATAGCTTCTGCAGTTCGGTTCATTTTGAATGAATTTTGCTGGATTTTAAATAACTTGAAAATCGTAGGATATAGACAAAAAATGATTTAAAAGACGCAGATCTCGTTAAAATACACAATTTATGTCATACACATGTTTGTTGCACAGTTGACTGTTCGAGGGATTCCTTCTTATTGGTTTCAACTTTAAACCACGCATCTTCTCAAACGGGGCCACCTTTGTGCCATTTCTATTTGATTTTTCTGGAAGTGCAAAGCGAACCGAACTTCAATTTTTGACATATCAACCGGTTTTTGAAAGTTTCGACCATTGCTTTAGGCTGGTGCACTCCCTTATCTCCCTTCTGCTTATAAGGAACTACTTAGTGCAATTCTGTTAATGTTTATCTCGTTTAGCATGATGTAGATAGAAGAATAATGTTTTGTAAGAATATTGTTTTGCAGAACAGGTAGAGAAAGTCATGTGAATGCTACACTTGAGAGTTTTTGAAGGCCAAACCCAGGATAATTGCTTGTTCTCTAACCTCAAACCCAGGATACCCAAGGCACCTGTTTCAGCATGCTAATTTTCCTCTGTTTATCGTTTTTATGTTTCCCGGAAATAACTGAATAGTGCTTTATAGTCTATGAACGGATTGTTCATTTTTACATAGCCAAAGAAATAAAAAAGACCACCCTTTTCTATATGTGGTAGCGAGTGCTCGAATAGCTAATAAATATGTAAAATAAAGTCTTTACTAAATGTAAATGGGAGAAGGTAATAACTTATTCATGAACTGAAATGAAGTTGTTCTTTTTATTTATAGACGCTCTTTAACTACCTTGGCTCTTAGTCTCCCCTTCTATATGGGTCGTGAAACATCACTTAATTTTGTTCAGAGGCCTCTTTATCTATCAAACGTGAGATACTTTAACGTGCCGTAAATCTACGACACGGGACCAACGGTTTTACTTCCCTTCCGAAGGAAGCCATGCTTAGGATTTTACGCTCAAAAAATCCATCGTCCACCGCTGGGTTTGAACCCGCGACTTCGGGTATACACTTATTCATGGCTGCATATAATTGGGTAATCTAAGGAGCCAGAAATTTTGTAACAGAATAATCTTTGGTTTTGGAGTATGACGTAATATCTGATGATGAAGTTAGGGGTACATCTTTCTTAGCTTTCTGTTATTAAGTAATTTTTAACGTCTTTGTGGATAATTGAAAATACTCCATTAGTCTGTCAACAGTCACCACTTGTTTTCAAAAACGTGTATTCGTTTTGGAGCTTTTCATTAAATACACATCCTCCCCAGGGCAATTTCACAAATAGAAGATGGTTTGAAGCAGTGCATGACTTCAATATTCTTTCTTTAATAAAATAGAAGGCCCTCGTATCCCTCTCGTTTACCACGCCTGCTGAATGCTGATGATGTTTTCACAAAGCTACCCGGTCTGCTTGGGTAGTGTGGTGGTAGCGTATCTACCTCACATTCAACAGGCCTCGAGTTCGAATCTCGCTTAGGGTGAGTTATCTGGATAAGGTTTTCTTCGGGGTTTTCTCTTATCCTGAGAAGACGAATGACAAGTAACTTTAAGCACCACGGATTCCAAGATCATATAAACATAATTTTACCAATTTCATTCATCGTCCGACATGACCAAACAGGTTAAAGGACCTTAGGCTACCTAAATAAAAAAAAATACTCGGATACGACTCGCGCGATACATATGAAAACGGCACCAGCCATAACTGATCTAAACCAAAGATCTTGGAATTATATTACCTAGACACACCATAGGCGCTAGTGTTGCTGTCACTAACTGAAACCTCTCGCGCATAGGCACCTGGAGGGCAGATCATGCTCTTTGCCATTAGTTCAGTACGCTTAAAAGGATTTAAAAGTGAGAGGGTTTAAATGTATTAGGGTTCAGTAATTAACACGATGCATTCCTATGCTGCATAACTGTACGAACCACCGGAAAAATGATTCCGAGATCACTTACCATCGATATGCATAAATTGTAACATTTGTGATTTGTGTTCCAAATTCATTCCGATTTATTCTCGTGGGTTTCTTTGGTCATTAGGCGAATGATAATTTATTTTAGTTTTCCAATACATAAACCAGAATTACTGAGTAATTCGTTAGCTGCTCTGAGACGTGAAAAATTTATACCATCTAATTACGAGGCTATACTCAATGCGTTTTGCGAAGAATTGTTTCCATGAGAATAAAGGCAAGATAATGCTAAACCCTGACACAGTTGCTTCAGTATTCAGTTTCCCTTCTCATCTGACAAAGTTAATGAGCACACTAATTTCATTCTTATAACTATTTTGTATATGTTTATTAGCATTAGAGGGCAATGCTAAAATATTAGATTCAATGTTATAATTTGTCCTGCATTTAAAAAGTAACCAAATATCGTTTAACTTAGTTTTTCAAATCTATAATTTCAGACTGAGACACAAGCCATTGGGTGCTAAAAAGGAATGTTTCAAAAGTGTTAGAACATAAAGAATGTTCAGTAATAATCGATTCTAATTTTTGTTTTGTTTATAAATTATTTTAGGACCATGGTTTGCTGAAGAGGAATACAGGTACCTAATTTTATGTTTTTTTTTTTTTTTGTTTTTTGTTTTTTTTTTTTTTTTTGCTAAATCATTTTATGTATTTGTTTTTTTTTCTATTTATTTATTTAGACACCGCCTTAGGTAATATAGTCGAATTTCATTTTGACCTTCTATAACAACTGCTTAAATTCTTGAGGTGTACATTAGAACTGTACTTCTCGGTTACCTTAATACGCATTCAGTATCGTATTCATATGGGGGTGGGGAATAATAATTATAATAAGAATTGCTTTATCAGTCTAGAATCGAGCCCAGCATATTTTGCATTTTTAATTCAGCATGTTGACAGCTAAATTGCAGACATTCTTAACAAGCCCTGTTTATAATTCTTGTTGACGACTCTGTGCATAAAGTAAACAGCAAAAAGTATACAGCGAATCACTAAGAAGAAACTGCGAAAATAAATGTAAAGCAGAATTATGTTCTTTGTGTTGCTTACATTCCGTTTGTAAACACTTAAAATGCAGGTATGCGATATTCATGTTCTATGATAACATTTACTTTTGGTTTGTTCAGTTGCCGGATGAAATTCCGTCTAGTTAATGGAGTGATTTTATTCAACTTCCCACAGGTCATTCAAGGTCTAATCCCTGTGCATGGATGCTGATGATCATAAAGAGCGTGTATTGTTTTTTTCTGTACTCCGTTGTAATGGACGTTTGATGTTGATAGTGATCAAAAACCACAATAACAATGATGATGATAACAATGATGATAATAATAATAATAATAATACTAATACTAATAATAATAATAATAAGAAGAAGAAGAAGAAGAATCTGAATAATAATAATAATAATAATAATCTGAATAAGAATAAAAATAATAGTAATAATAATAGTAATAATAATTATTCCTCAGTTGCTGCTAATATGAAACAAGATTGACATCGATTCCAATATGTGACAGCTCATTAGTAAATGACTCATTTTCTGACTAAGAATATTTGATTTTATACCACGTTTCTCTGTGATCGAATGGTCAACTTTATCGATTATCGATTGCCGGGTCCCAGGTTCAATTGCAGCAGGATCAGTTTTCTTGTGTTGTAACACCTCCCCTCAACCTGGAAGGGAAGTATGCCTGTGGTCGTTTTTCCTGATTAAAGCCAACAGACATCGAGTTGTTTCTTGAGTCAAGATTCCTGATATGATCATAAAACTTAAAGGGGACAGTACAAGTGGAACAATCTAGAAAAAATACACAACTACTTCTAATATTATGAACCTCGCCTGCAAATGTTTTGGTCTCTTTGATACTTTGGAATAAATTCAAACCGGATATACCCTAATAAACTACTTGATTGGATTTTAATGGAACGTTTTAATAAATGAACTCATTGTAAAATTTGAAAAAGAACAGTTGTTGCAGTAAAACTTGCACATGTAACTCACCGACTCCTTAGATATAAGGTTATAAACACTTAAGGAATAAGCCCGACACACTGCTGAATTTCAGCAACTAGGACCATGATATTACCCTGCGATAGGTTTGTTGTCAGGATATATGTTGCTGTAGTTTTACTATGAGAGGGCTGTTGCTGCAGTACTGCGGGAGTTGCAGGCTGGGATGAAAGTTTGGTTGTCATCTGCACGGTGATCTTTTCTGGTGCGGGGTGCACTTTAATGAGCGAGGTAGCGCAACTGTAACGTGCCCGACTTGTATTCGGAAGGTCCCGGGTACCGTTTCCGGCGACAGCTGACTCTGACCATTGGTTTTCCCCTGGTCGCTTAGGTGAATGCTAAGTTTGGGTGTTCTACTACGATTTCCGTTCCTTTCTCTTTAGTCCGTTTCATTCTCATCTTTACGGTCTGCTTCTAAGATTATAGTGTATGGTGGTGTGGACAGATGGCGCGGATTCATGTTCAATGTAAAAAAAATATTACTCGTGAGGTCTAGCGCGCTGCGAGTTCGACGGATCGCTTGGTGTCCCTCTCTCGCAGCCACAGCAGTAGTAACGTCATCAGCCTTGGAAATCTTATGGACTTCCGCGCGTCACTGTGGCCTTTCTGCCTGTGGCGTGTAGGCCTCTATGGTCCCCTCAATTCATCTCTTCCTTCGGGGAGGGAGTAGCCACAATAAATGTGCGTAGGTTGCAATGAGCAGCTGTCCCCTTTTGTTGTCTACTCTTTACCTTTAGGGCCCGTTTCATGCTTTAAGGTTAAACTTCCAGTCGGACTTAAATGTGGGCTTAGATTGCAGTAGAACTTTACAGAGCGTAATTCAAGTGATAAGCTGAGCTTACACGTGACTGAAACTGCATCGAGTTGTGATTTAAGTTAATGATTTACCATTTTATCTGAAGAGGATGGTATTAATGATGAAGTACAAAATATTTTAACGCGTATGCAGAACAGAAGACGGCTTAAAATCTTTAGTTTGCTTCCAAGCATTCTCACGTATGGGACGACCGAAAATTTTACGAGAGATTTCGATTAAGTGAACAATCGACAATTATGCTAGCAAAAGTTATATATGGTACAACGAAACATAAAACCGGTTTGTAAAAAGCATTACTGCATTGCGAGTAAATACTTGATATTTCAGTTGTATACATCGTTGCACTCATTACCGTCACATGCATAACGTATTGCTTTATATTTTAGTGACAAAGCTCTGAGAAGCAATCCTTCTCTTAACTTTAAGGTTATGCCATATGGCTCTACGGCCCCGAAACTTATATTAATTTTAATTTTATTTATTTGCGCCTTTTAACTGCAGTGGTTCTTAGCGTGCCATTCTATACTGGGCGTGAAAAACCCGATTAATTTTTATTAGCAGCCGCTTTATCAGGCTTGAGGTTATTTTGCGTGTCGTAAATCTATGACAAGGAATCGATTGCTTTACTTCCCTTCCGAAGGAAGCCATGCTAAGGATTTATACGCCCAAGAACATCTGCCGCCCTCCGCTGGTTTTGAACCCACGACATTGGGAATCAAAGGTTAGTCTGTTACCCTAAGAAAGCTACTGCCCCGTGTTTGACGTGTGCAGTATACCTTCGTGCGTCAAAGGAGTTGCAGAACTCAGCGAGGCTATTTCAAGTTAAAACCCGCCAGTGGGGAACTGGCGAAAGTGACCGTCGATCTTCCGACTTGCTTATCAGAGTGGGTAGTGCTCATTGCGAGGGGTAAAACGAACTTACGGTATGGTTAGTTCGTCACTGCGGGTTTAACTTTAATTAGCCCGGTTTTGGTTCTGAAAATGTTTTAATGTGCCAAGAGACATAGGTATGCACACGTCTAATACGGGGCAATTGGTCCACCTGGTATTCAAGTGGTAGCATGCCAATTGTAGATGGATTTGTTTCCTGCGTACCAAAAGCAATAGCATCCAGAGCTGTCAAAATGGTTTTATGCCCTTCTAATCCACCCTGCGTATCGCCTTTCCCGAACTTTTGCTCCATAATAACTTGTCCGGTTACTTTCTCTATTTATACACTTATCCTGTTTCACCATTTCTAGAAGCATGCTGACTTTTGTGAAATACAGTTCCCTATATGTTTTGACTTTGATTTTCCCGCCATTTTAGTTTGTATATCACTGAATAACGTAAAAAGGCTTATTTTAGGAACATTGTCGTCATAATCAAACGATGGGAATTCACTGGATGCCCATGCGCAAGAGTTACCACATTTACGTTCCATGGAAATGTTTAGCTTTTAAAGTCAAAATTGGTTTCTTTACTGTGAAGGATTAGGATTACTATTATCACGGAACCAGCCCCTAGTTGCTGGGGCAGAACCCGCTTATATCCCATCGTGGCCCTTTCCGACGTAAGAGACAATGGGAATGAAATTTCAAATTTATGTAGATTTTTCTGAAAATGTTATTGTTATTGCATTGCTGTTATGTTAAGCAATGACAAATTTAATGAAAATTGGATAAATACCTAATAAGATAAACATTAGTTCGTACATTTTGTTATGTAAGTAAATTGGAGACTTAAAATGCTCCACACTCCTTAATATTTTCGAAAGTTGGTTGGAAATTTTGGATTGGATCCTCGAGCCCTACAAAAAGCTATAGGCGTTGATATTTCAATAACTTTGGTTACTAAACTATGAAAATGCAATATTTAAATTACTCTCAGTCTTATAATACTTTTGTCGTCTGTATTACTACAATAAATATTCTGCACATTCTAGGAAATGCTAGTTGTATTTAAATAAAAACTGAGACTGGAATATTCTGAAGGTGTGAAAATGTAATTTTGAGAAAAACGCTGTTTTGTAAAATAGTATGCCAATAAGCAGGTGTATTGCAGGATCTTTAAATGACTGTAGAGCCCGAAGGAAGGTGGGGCCGCTAAATGTTGGTTCTCTATTGATAACAAACGTTTCTAGCAACTATTTGATATTAAAAAAAAAAACGCTTTAGATTTTTGAGCCGATTCTAATTAAAATTTCACTCACATTGTGTCTTAATTGACCCCTGGGAGGAAGGTATGACACTAGATATCTAAAGGGACACCATATCTGGATGACGAATGGCTAAGGCATGGACGAAGTCCATAACGCGGCCAGATCGAAAGCTCCAGGCATTCGGGGTTTCCCTAAAGGGCGCTCGCCCAAAAGCACCCGAAGGTGAGTGTGGTCACACGACGACGCCAGGAAAGAGCGCACGCTTACTGCCCAGCCACAACCCATCCTGGTCCTTGAACCCGAAACAGGTGGCAAGAGCAACCCAGCATTCGCCTGGCGACCCCGGGAAACCACAAAACACTCACAGAGCCGGAAACCCCGTAACACCCCCCCCCTCAAATTCAGGTTAAAGATGTTGTTGAAGTTTGAGCCATAAAGCACGATCATTACTGTGAAACGCGCAAAGCCTACATTGCATCCTGAAGTTCCTAGAGCCCAAACTAGGAGCGCGTTTCTAGAAATGTGGTGTCTTCCGTGTGTGAAGGATAGCACTGCTGAGATGCGCGTGGCCATGGCTGCATACTACCCCCGATGTTCTGTGTGGACACAGGCAGAAGAGGCAATACCTCTGCTCTGGACTCTTGCGTCAGGATTTGCCTAATATTTGCATTATAGTAATAGCCATTTAGTTGCTTACGTAATTTCCAATTCTATACAGGATGTTTCAAAAATACGGGGCATAATTTCAGGTATGTATTTCCCACATGAAGACAATCAAAATAGTTCATTATAACATGTGTCCGGAAATGCTTCATTTCCGAGTTATGGCCTTCACAACATTGGAATTCACTGGAACGTTTTTCTTTCCGCAGGTATTTGCCGTCAAAGGAGACATTAGGAGGGCGCTCTGATAGTTCATTCTGAGGAAGGTTACATTCAGTGTTCTTTAGGCGTTAAGACTGTGCGACATGTATTCAAATCAAGAGCTGGCAGAGATACACTTCATGTACGGTAAGGCGGACGGCAATGCTTCGCTGGCTCGTCGATTGTACCAGGAGAGGTACCCACAGCGACAATGTCCTGATCGGAAGACATTTGCACGTCTCCATTCCCGTCTGTGCGAGTATGGAACATTCACCTCTCCTGGTTTGGGAATGGGACGACCAAGATCTACAACTCCAGAAGTACAGGAGGAGATTCTGGAGGCTGTGGACAGGACTCCTTCTATCAGCACACGACGGTTAGCGTTGCAAGTCAATGTTCTTCATACGGCTGTCTGGAGACTGTTGAACGAGTATCAATTGTATCCTTATCATTTGCAACGTGTACAGGCCCTGTCACCTGCAGATTACCCAGCACGAGTTAGGTTCTGTCAGTGGTTCTTGCAGCAGTGTGGTGTAAATCCGAACTTTTCTGCCGTCGTATTATTTACAGATGAAGCACAGTTCACAAGAGATGGCAAAACAAATTTCCACAATCAGCATGTATGGTCGCATGAAAACCCACGTGCAACTGTTGTATCTCATCACCAGGTGCGGTTCTCCCTCAACATGTGGGCCGGTATCATTGGTGATCGATTAGTTGGACCCCATGTACTTGTAAACAGACTTACGGGGCAGGCGTACACAAACTTCCTGGAAAACACCATACCTGACGTTTTCGAAGACATCCACTGATCAATCATCAACACATTCACTTCTTGCATGATGGCGCTCCTGCACACTTCAGTCTTATTACGGCTCGCCGGTACTTGGATCGAAGGTTTCCTGATCGCTGGATAGGTAGAGGTGGCCCAATTGCTTGGCCTCCACGCTCACCAGATCTGAACCCTCTCGATTTCTACTTGTGGGGCCATTTAAAATCATTGGTTTATTCGTCTCCGGTGCCGGATTTGGAATCCCTTCGGAATCGAATTGTGGCAAGTTGTGAGGACATACGCAATACTCCTGGAGTTTGGGATCGTGTTCGCAGGTCAATGAGACATCGATGTGAGGTCTGTATTCAAGCAGGAGGTGGACATTTTGAACATCTTCTGTAATGACAACAACCTGCGGAAAGAAAAACGTTCCAGTGAATTTCAATGTTGTGAAGGCCATAACTCGAAAATGAAGCATTTCCGGACACATATTATAATGAACTAATTTGATTGTATACATGTGGGAAATACATACCTGAAATTATGCCCCGTACTTTTGAAACACCTGTATAACTCTGAAATGATGTGGAATATATGATGTGGAAGTTATACGTGATGTTTAGTGTAGCACATAGCTCATAAAACCATATTAACATGAATGATGAATTAATTGATTCTTCCTTACTAGCGGTGTATAGGATAGGAGCTGGAAAGTGAGACGGTAACTCTTCAATGTCCGCGTGAAAATATCGAAATCATGTTACTAACAATAATATGTAAAAATAAGATGTATTGTGCAATGAACCGATAGTGATAATTACACTTAATTAAATAGATAGCATTTGTATATAGTAATATAGTATTAATCATAGTAAGGGGAATAAGTTTTGCTTTAACTATTACTTTATTTGTGAATATTTGTATTTTGTTAGTATTTTACACGCTAAGGCGACAAGGTATGAAACGTGGTTTTAACTGTAAATACACAGATTTCCGTTAGCAAGACCTTAAAGTATTGTTAATGGCGCTTTCAAAAGGAAACATTCTAAAAAGGTTATTGCTCTGTCATTTGTCTTTTGTTGAGTTACTTTAGGGAATAGAGGCATAAGTACATGCAACCAATAGAAAGAAGGGACGCTATTCATACAGAAGGATGTTTAAGTTCAAAAGTTCACAACCGTTTTGGGCAGTTCTACGCCAGATTCCATGGGCGACACTAGGTCGGTCGCTGGAGCAAAATCGCGCCACATTGCTCACCGCGGTTGAAACCAAGAAGTCATGGTTTTTGCGTTCCCCAGCTTTATAAGCCTCACCCGCATGTTTGTAACGTTGCAAACTTTGGCAACTAACAACGTGGGGCTAAAAACGAATTAGAAGGAAACCTAAAAAAACGTGAACTTCAACTCATTTGATCATCACTGCACGCCTTGACGACCACGGCTACCACGCTGCGCTGACGAGGAGAACTTCAGTAGCAGCAGACGCTTATTTTTAAGGACCGGGGCAACCTACAACAGTGGATCTTCACGTTGCACCGAGAACTTCAAGTCCAGAGGAACGCCAAGTCGACGCTGGAAAGTGAAGTGAAAGTGCTGAGTAAAAGTGTTTCTCCCTTGCTAAACCAAAAGGCAATTTAAAATCAGTCTTCCCAAATTCAGTGCAAGTGCTACAAGAAACTTCAAAATTAACAACAATAAAAGGCCAGAGAACGTATATAATTGTAGTTTTAAGTAGCTATTTTAGATGTATTTCTGTTAGCTGTTAATGTTACTTAGGAATCAGAAAGTCATTAACAGAAAAATGTCTGAAACGAACGATACATATGTTGAGAGAGGGGAGGGGAGCTCAGGTAGTTCGCCTATAAGGTGCTTACAGAACCTTCCTTTATCTCCAGAGCGTTCCCAAACCCCCGACCACAATTTTTTGCACCAGCTGAATCCCAAACAAATGTTCAGGTCAACAACCTTACCGACACTCCATCCATGTCAGTAAACCCACAGAGCCTGAGTGAACTTTTCAATATGCTTGTTGTTAAGATGTCAGAGCAAAAGGCTGAAATAACACAACAGAATGACAGACTTAATAAGCAAATTAATAAGAAATTTGAGGAACAAAACCGTCAGCTACGACAATCTTTTGATGTACAAGTTTGACAGTTTGACCAATTTAAAGTAGAAACATCAAAACAGGTTGATAATATCGCCAAACAAGTAGAGTCCAAATTTTTACAAATTCAGGGTGAAATTGCCAGCAAAGAGAAATTAATTTTAAATAATGTAGATCAAGCATTATGCAACCAGGCAACAAAAATCTCAGACATGGTTGAAGCAAATAGAGAGGAAATTAATATAATTCATACTAGCCTTAAGGGGGATGTTAATCTAATTAATAGGCAGCTCGATAAGCTAAGTACATCTTATGTTCAGGTTAAAGAAAATTGTGAAACCAGCTCAAAAAACGTTCAGGAGGAATGGGAACGGAAGTTAGCAGAACTGAGAGCGGAAATGTTAGACAGCAATTCTAGTCTGCAGAAAAGGCTGGAAACTTGGCATAAGGAGTGAAGTGAGTCACATAGTGAACTCTGTAAGAAAATAAATAATTCCGAGTTCCGGAATGCACCCGAACTCAGTGAGCACGCTTCCAGACCCACGCCTCGTAGTGAATCTTGTCACATGTCACATAGAAATTCATAGGTCAGAGACGCAACAAGCCTAACTAATATGTCAAACCCAGGACTCTCACAAACTAAATCCTGACATACCGTGCTCCAATGTTTCTAGTTGTTTCAACAAAGCTTGTTGTCAGTATAATACAAACAATATTTATACAGATATACCTCTACTGAAATTTAGTGAAGCAGAAGAGAACTCGTCGCTCATATTTTTGGAACAGCTAACTGAATATTTCAAACTTAGGAATGTTCCGGAAGCATTAAAAATGACTATAACCAAGAAATGCCTAGATTAGAGAACACTCGACTGGGTACATTTAGCTGTGTCTCCTCAGGATAATTTTGAATTATTTCAACATCTATTCCTGATCAGATTTTGGAACGCAGCTAAGCAGCAGTGTATCCGCTCACAATTGTGTTATGGACAGTACACTCCGAACAATGAGTTGACCATGCCAGATTATGTACACTCTCAGGCAAAACACATAAAACACCTGAAACCGCAAATATCCGAGGTAGAATTTATTGAACTACTCACCGGACACCTTCCACTGAGGATACAGAATTATCTCCTAATAGCGAAACCCTAAACCATTCTAGCCATGGTAGACTTACTTTTTGCGTTAGAAGCCCAAGAATTTGAATTATGCAGGAATTCTCCACATCAACACAGAGGTCAAAGTCACCGAGAGAATCTCATGCTAGGAATAATAGGGGATTTACTAGAGACGACATACCCAGGGAGCGATTTGACCGTAATCTTCCAATATTTGAAAGAAACAGGGGCACAAGACCTTCCCGGACAGAAAATATTAATCAAGTTAGTTTCTACCGCGAAGACAACAATGTGGAAAGTAGAAACAGATATGGAAATTCGCCGCGTAGCATACAATCTGGAGGGAGAAGAAATGTTAGGAAGAGTTCCTTTAGAGGAAGGAACAGCCCGCACGTATCTAATAACGAAAATATGCGTAGTGAGCAGTATAACTCGCATGGCCGCAATACTAATAGTTGCAACAATGCGCATAGCGACGGCTACCATGAAATTCATGTGGAAGCTGTGCAGAGCTCTCGCGTACCGGAAAACCTATAAGTAACTTGATGAGGGGTGATGAACACCAAGTTACTGATCTAACCAGCGCGAGTCACCATCCCAATAATGTCCTATTGTTGACCGCTTTCACCAACAACAATGCTGTAAATAGCAAGAGAAAACTTGGAGATTTTGAAGTACCATAAATATACATCACAATTTTCGGCAAGAACATCAAGGCATCTATTGATACCGGAGCCTTAAGTAGTGTTGTGTCTCACGCATTATTTCAACAATGCAAGCTAGAGGGTACAGAAATCATGGATCTTCCTACGTCGAATCTCATCTGTAAACTAGCAGTTGGTCAGTGAACACAAACAATTAAACAGCAATGCTTCATTGAATTTGAAATTGGGTTTAAACGCTTTAATAGTGTATTTTTGATAGCCAAAAGGCTTAACAATGTTATTATATTGGGCTCCGACTTTATGAATTGGAAACGAAGTAGAGATAGATTATGCACTGTACGTGGTTAGAGTTAAGCATAATAGTGAAACAGTGCATGCCTCTTTTGTATACGAAGATAATGAGCCGATTAACCTGACGCAAGAAGAAAAGGATTTGATGAATAGTGATATTTTTATTCAGCAAGTACACACCCATTTGAAACGTTAAACTGCAAGTCCCCAGGTACCACAATACACCACCGAACCGCTAGAAAGAGAGGAAAGATGTTTGGAGGAACAGAAGAAAGCTTACCCTGCCATTACGGACAATATACCCTACGGTCATACGCCTTTGTTAATGGTCAGCTGTGCTTCAGGGTTGACAAAAGACCATCGGAGACAACTTCATAATGCATTATTGTATAACAAAAAAAAAAAAAAAAAAAAGTCTTCTCAACCATTCCGGGAAATGAGAATGAGCGATCAAATATATTGGTGTATACTTAAGCATTTTTGTGAATAAAACTTACTCACGCTGGTTAGATTATGTAAGAAACACCAAGAATGAGGTGAAAGTAAGATGAACGAGGGCCTTCGTCATCTGGAAGAAAAGGCGTATACTCAGTAGACGTAGACTTAAGATTTCATGTGACATTTGGCTATCTCTCTCTTGCTGTCAAATGATTCGATGAATTGTAATTTGTGCTAAAATTTAGTATAATTGTGGGTATATCAGTCAGGTTTGAGTATATTTCTGCTGGATGCAATTAAATGAATGTGTAATCAATTGTTATTGTGCAATTTTAACTGCATATCTCTTTGTATTTTATCTGTGTGTAAAGTGAATCATAACAGAGTTTATTTAAGTATTTTAATAATTATGTAATTGCACTAATAATTTTTATGAGTAATTGGCATATACACACAATTTGTAAAGTGTATTTAATGAAAGGTGCTGTAATAAGTATGTCATGTTAAAGAAACAGGTAAACTACATTATGTTAAAAAAAAATCATTTTTAAATCAAGACATTGGAATTTAACAAATGTGTAAAGACGCTCATTGTAGAAATCATTTACTGAATATTCAAGCATACGCTTTAATGAGCATAAAATAGGACTTACGTGAACCTTATAGCTCATTAAATTATATGTGGAGTCAGTTGAAATGCGTGTGCGCAAGCTTGTGTATAATCAAAGACAAGAAAGACAAGATTGGATGCACACATATATTTATAACCAAATCAACAGGAGGACAGTGAATTGTGAAAGATGTGTATACTATGTAATTTTGTTTTGTGTTTTCTGTCAATCATAGTACTTATTCTTTTGTGTATATAATGTTAAGCAATTTGTTCGTTAAAAGCAACCAATGTATTCACATCCAGGTAGAACCGTGACAACCAGTGACTACCTATTTATTATACTTTTAGATATTTCAGTGAACATGGTTATTTGTGAATATTTATGTGTATGAATGTTGAAAGTGTATTTCTTAGAAGTGTGTGTTGTTCTCAGAGCAGGTAGAGACCTAGGTTAGGAGAAGAAAGATGGGGAGAGTGTTTTTCTTTTATGCATAAATTGTTTGAGCAACCCAGGTTTTTCTCAGGTCATAGACTTTGAATGACCAGGTAGCTGTATATGCTTGTAAACAAACCCAATTGACAGTGAATATTGTGAAAGGAAAATTTCTTTGGCAAGGAAATTCATATTCTAAATAGGGGCAAAGTATGAGACGGCAACTCTTCAATGTCCGCGTGAAAATATCGAAATCATGTTACTAATAATAATATGTAAAAATAAGGTGTATTGCGCAATGAACCGATAGTGATAATTATACTTAATTAAATAGATAGCATTTGTATATAGTAATATAGTATTAATCATAGTAAGGGGAATAAGTTTTGCTTTAACTATTACTTTATTTGTGAATATTTGTATTTTGTTAGTATTTTACACGCTAAGGCGACAAGGTATGAAACGTGGTTTTAACTGTAAATGCACAGATTTCCGTTAGCAAGACCTTGAAGTATTGTTAGTGGAGCTTTCAAAAGGAAACATTCCAAAAAAGGTTACCACTCTGTCATTTGTCTTATTTTGAGTGGCTTTAGGGAACAGAGGCACAAGTACATGGAACCAATAGCAAGAAGGGACGCTATGCATACAGAAGGATGTTTAAGTTTAAAATTCACAACCATTTTGGGTAGTTCTACGCCAGATTCCATGGGCGACACTATGTCGGTCGCTGGAGCAAAATCGCGTCACATTGCTCACCGCGGTTGAAACCAAGAAGTCATGGCTTTGCGTTCCCCAGTTTATAATCATGTTTGCAGGTGTCACTTGGTTGTCAACGGTTAGGGTTTATACACTGTAATATTATACCATGCAATTTTCTTCAATAATATTTACGAACCAGTGATTATTGTTATTTTCTTACTACCTCTTGTATTTCCTTCTGTACCACGCCCTGTACCGAGGAATTCATGTTCGCCGATGAAGACGAAAACCCTGAGCTAACACCGGATTAGCAAAGACATCAAAAGGTAGGGAAATGTCACTAGGTTCCACCCTAACCGGACCAACTGACCCACACAATAACGCCGACGCTACTTTGTCATTACCATTTAAATAATATTCAGGACAAAGTCCCACCCCATAACGTTCCAAAAGGTAAGAGTCAGACTGAAAAATTCAATGCCATAGCTGAGATTTTAACCCCAGATGTTTTTCGCCCAGTTTCTCTAACCATTGCGCTACCATGGCAACATGCCAACAAAACATTTAATTCCCCAACTGACTCGAGATTTTCCCGCTAGACTATAAAGAAATGCCAATATAAGTAATTAGTGGCTGGTATCAATAATTTGAGCTTTCCTTGTGATTTACCGGGGAAATCTAGAGTCGGTTAGAAAATTAAAGGTCGTGTAGACTTTTTGTTATGGTAGCAACTGGACGGAAACCAGAAGATCCTTGCTTCAAATCCAGGCTATAGTACTAAACATTTCAGCCTGGCTGTACTTCTCTACCTCTTTTCTATCATACGTCTAGGTAAGAAACAATTTGTTGACAACAATTGACCTAATAGCTGGTTAAAGTATGAATCCCGTGACTTAAAATACTCAGAACATTGTAATTCGTCAATTCAGGTACGTCATCTCAAAATAACTTATCATCTCCTTGTAGCTTAATGATTTATTCTCAAGTCAGTGTGAAATTAATTATCGTGTCGGCATGTTGCCATGGTAGTTCAATGAGCAACTGGACGGAAACCGGGAGATCCGAGGTGCAAATCCCGGCTATGGCATTGCATTTTTAAGTCCAACTTCACGTTTCTATGAATGATAACATTTGAAAGCAGCAAAGCTAAACACCGCTTAACACTAGCATTAAAAGCCTCATGTTTGCTTAGATTCCTGTTGATATCCGTATTCTCACAACAAATAAGAATGTGTTTGTATCTAGCATTACATTGAGTAAGGATCATTCGGTTAGCAAAGAAAATGCGAAGCATTACCACTTCTACCTCCATCTTCATATAGTTGCAAAAACAATGTGGGTAAATTTACAGGAAACAATTCGCCAAAAGTATATGTACAAAGCACTCGTTATGAGTGAGGAGAGAGAGAGTGTCATTTCGGAGGGGGGTTCCACACTGCAGCCACCTTGAAATTATTGTGCGTCTGATCCCGAGAGGATAGGATGATGGAAGAGTAGTGGTCCGGAAAAGAAACCCGAAAAAAAAAACAAGGGTTAAAGAGGGTGGCCCGGGAATCGAACCTACGACCCCCCTAATGCTAGTCCCAGACGTAACGCCTCGGTGAGGAGTGGGTGTACGCTTTTAATTTTCTTTGAGAACTACATCTAAACGAAGAAGAAGAAAAAAAAAAAAGGAAATACTTTAGTAACGGTTTAAAAATGGACAATACTACTCACGGAGCTGTTGGAAAATAAAAACCCACCCACAGTAATTTCAGAGAACTCCTCCCTATGAATTTCAGTGACCCCAGTAGACTCAAAATGTTCTAACACAATTTGGTGGATACAGAAGAAGTTCCATCGAAATAATCTTAAAATATTTTCAAAATTTCGGAAAACAGAACATTGCTTTGTTCTTGTTGCTACTTTAGCACACAGTGTAGTCATTTCTGCAAAGGATTTATTTGAGTGGGCTTTATAGATTGAATTGTAAAGACACAGGAGCATTTTTTTTGCATATTCAATGGCTGTTAAAGAATGCCATGTAGAGAAAGTCTGTAAACAAGTTGTGCGACACAGTACACATATAAACACAAGTTGGAACACTTAGGTGCTTGTATCTGTATTACGTGCCTGGTGTCGCGGCTTCTAGACAATGGCTCACACAGAAGTACCACCTGATACTGTCACATGCTGGTACAGATAAATAAGTAGTAATTAGCATAACGATAAAATTACTTGAAATATATAGCGATAAAGCATGTACGTTGAAATAGTTTTGTAACCTTTATCTGCAGTACGCGCGCACTGTCGTGGTTTCTCAATGCTGATACAGCTTGACATTGGTACATCGATACTTAAGATATGCAGACACAGGGTTATGCATGTGCTGAGTTCGCTTCATCATGTCAATGATAGAAGCAAGTCATTATACATATCTCATCGAAAGAGTAAGGTTAGTTAGTAACCATAACGCTACACAGGGTGCTCCTGAATCGGCATCCACTTTTTTCAATTAGGCAACCAACATGACAATGAGAAAGGTGGTAATGGACCAATATTGTAAAATCATTTATGGTAGGTAGCAGTACTTTCTTTCGTTTCACCTCCTTTTTTGCAAGGTTTATCGTATTACTAACACTATCTCTGCATATGACACCAGTGATTTTCGTATATCATAATTTAGCTTTGATCATTATTTAGATTAACACAATAATTCCTTTTTATTAATAGTTTTAGTGGTATGGTATAATGTTTATAATCTCGAACGCTTGTTTAACATTCCATAATACCAGCAGTTAATAATAATAATAATAATAATAATAATAATAATATTAATAATAATACAACTACTACTACTAATAATAATAATAAAAATAATAATAATAATAACAATGATAATAACTATGGTAAAAACAACAATAATAATGATTATAATAATAATAGTATGCATTTCGGTAATTATGAATCAGAAATATCAACATTATTTTTTATGTTGAAGCTTTAACTTCCATATCCGCAGCTATATTTTATATACGAGTGGTTAGGACGGGAGTTTTCTAATCAAAACGTTCTGAGCTTGAATCCTATTTCCTTCTGCAGGTCCTTTTGTATGTAATACATATTACTGTACTGACTATGTCCCTATTTCTAGGCATTTCGAGAAACGTTTTGTTATTTTATTATATTTGCTCTTTCTCCTCCTATAGGTATAGGTTACACTGGGTAATGTTTTCTCATTAATAGAACCAGCTAAAAGTTCAATGGCACAGCCAGAATTTGATCACGGTTCTCCTGCTCTCCATGCGGGTGCTCTAACCATTGAACTAGAGTGAAAATATGTCGGAATAACATCCAATCCTACAATTGAATCCTATGTCTTTTACTTGGTCAACCAAACGGTATATTTCCCCTTAGAGAACTACCTTAATGGAGAGTTACATTCGTAAGAATTTAATATCCGGGTAAGTTGATATAGCTACTACAGTCAACTATCAAGCTATTCTATTATATGGGCAATCATCCTCCTAGGTAGGCTACATTGGATAATGTTTATTATTATTATTATTATTATTATTATTATTATAACCAGCTTAAAAATTCAATGGCACAGCCGGGATTTGAGCACGGTTCTCCCATTGTGCGTACGGTTAATCTAACCATTGAGCTACTGTGAGAACATGCCGGAATGACTTTCAATGCCCCAACTGATTCATAGATTGGGTATATATTGGATTCATTAACCGTGTAAAAAGATATGAGTTTTTGGAGGATTCGATGTCATTTCGGTATTTGTGATAGTAGCTCAATAGTTAGCGCAACCGCACGGAGAGCGGGAGAACCGTGTTTAATTCCCGGCTGTGCATTGAATTTTTGAACTGGTTCCACTCAAATGGCTTTATTAGTCCAGACGAACGAACATGTTTCCAGAATATTTCTTTCGGGTATAAAAGCGTGCCAGGACGTCAATCAGCAGTCAGGTTTAGGAAGATATGCGATAATCACGATCACGAACAATCGCCGCTTGCCGTACTGCGACAGCACAGATCTTCGGCGGGTGCATCAGGCGTCCTCACCAAATGCATACGCATGAAGGCAATGTGAAGTTGAAGGCTGAAGAACTACAGCACCAAGGCCTCTATTACACAAAATGGTACTCCATTGTTAATAATAGATTCGGAGACGGAAGGTCCAACAACAAATGCATATATATTAACTAAAAACATTTATTAGTTGGACTAAAAATATAAAATGTTATAACAGTCATGCTGTGTTAGGGTACTAAAACCTGCCTTGAATTTTCGTTGCGTAACAAAGCATTTGGTTCCAGTAACTGATTAATTTAATTAGGTGAAAGTATTTTCATTAGTTCTTACATGAAACATCGCAACCTTTGGTGACGAACACATATCCTACACTTTAAGGGCCACAATTCGTAACTGATTGCAGAATACCTTGCCTGCCTCTTAAACACCTTTAACAAGCAACGCACAGTTCCAGAGTGCCATGCGCGTTTGCGACGTATACCTTCAAGTAGTGGACCGCCATTCGAAAACACCGGGATATTGCATTCTTTAAGTGTTTGAAAAGTCAAACGCGTAATAAGTATATAATTAAACTGAGCAAGTTCTGAACGGCTCTCTTCCAACTCCGGGTAGACTGAGGCTAATACTGCGGTGCACACATACAGATAGCAAGCACATTGTTGAAATATTTCTCAATGTTTTTGTTGGTTGCCAAAGAATGTGTCATCTCAAATGAAGGATCTAGTATTCCGGCTTTAAAACGAATAGTAGGGGTTAAGTGGGCTTAATAGACATGCAGACCTAGCATAATGAAAATTACTCCTTCATTATTGTTTATCACGATCACTTGACCAAGAGAATTCAACCGAGTGTCTTAAGTTCAAAAAGAGTAAAGAAGCGTCAAGTCGCTTCATTCGTTTATTTTGTATTTTGATTCTCCTACAACTTTTTAGCTAGATAGTAGCAAGAAGTACATTCAGCGTTGCATTGTGAAACAAACCACGGATCTGTCAGAGCATAAAGCCAGCTATCAACAACATACAAACACCTTCGTTAGTGTAACAGATAAAGTAGAATTATATTCTGGTCCCTTTAGTTGTCAATACAGGTTTTACTTTATGGAAGCGCAGAGATCAATGAATGAAAACATAGTTGATTAATGCTAATGTGGGATATACATTTTCCGCTCTCTTTTTCTAGTTTTCTTCTAAAGCACCGCTGAGAAACAACTGCCTATAATGGAATTCGTCATAAAAATGCAACTTTTTTTTTTTTATTTTTAAGTTTTCAGCCAGATTGGCCAAAATTTTCTTGTAACCTTCTTTTGAAAATACTATGAAGACGTATAATGTCATTTCAAATTCTCAAATTTCAACTTATAGCTTTTCAAAAATGTATTCTGTTATTCAAAACAAATCATTCATAAGCATACATTTTGAAAATAATCGTTATTTTAGCTATAATATATTATTCGATTATACATCCCCTTGTCCAGCTACTCCCACTTTCAAATTTAAAATAGGACTCCTATAAACTGAAAGAAAATCCATCACACTCCGCCGGGTTTGAAGCCGCAACCTAGGGAACTATTTCCCATAAATAGTTATTTTTCTACATTAGGGCCATAGATGATGTTGTGGTTGTCTCCCCGTGGGGGAGAGGTTCCGAACTGTTCAGTTGCTCCGATGTGGGCACTGCGAACCCCGAGCATCTGTGGTACTTCTGATTTTACTAGAAGTAGTCAGGCCGAATATCTGGGCCCCTACCGTAATAGGACTGTTCAGATTGGGTAGGTCTCGACGTGGCAATGGTCCGATATCCGTGGGAGATTGGGTTCGTTTGTGGTTACGCCTGTACGAGGTTGTGAGACGCCTCAATGCCCTCCAGCACTAACTTGGAAAGTTAGTAGACCCAAGTTGGTAAAGGTCGTCCATAGTCTTCCCCTTTGAGGTTGACGAGCTAAGTGGCGTATCCACTTTCTCCTTCGTTGTAAGGGGGCCGGTTTATATAATAGGTACCGACATAATGAGAACGCCCACGGACTTTTAGCCCGGGTCACCTGCATACATGGATAGTCAGATTAATGCTTGCCACATTAATATTGTGGTTGTCTTCTGGATCCCGAACTAAATGTTTTAACCGCAACAAGAGTCCAAAGTGGATCTGGAGAACAAACACAAGAGCACAAAGAAACCACTTCTACAATACCCAGCCTACTTGTTTAGGTGCACATGTCACAAAGACAACACAAAACAGGTGGTCGGTGAGATTACATGAGCATGACATATGCAAAAGGTACGTACCAATTTCGGAAGGCAATTGAAATCGATTTTTTTATTCTTTCACAATGATAAAAATTCTGGTGATTTATTGTACCCTTAGCAGTTTTCTTCCTAATAAGAAGTCATTGTCATATTGATGTAACAAATTGAACTGGAAGTTTTTGGTGAAAGTAGATCAAAAATGAAAAAAAATATCACTCTCTTCCATAGATCCAAGTTTGATAAGATTAGAACTACTTGCTAATGATATTTAATGTCTTGCATATATTGAGATATAAAATATTAAACAAGAGGACTTAGAAAAAAATGAGTAAATTTTATCTCCTTGGTTTATTTTTTATGGAGTCGCCAATTACAGGGAAGAAAATGAAGCTATATGTGGCCGATATTCTCTTCCCTAAATGAACACCTGTGTATAGGTTATCCTTTGTGCGGTCTTGCGCGCAGATACTTGTGGCCCTAATGTGGACAAAATTCATTATCAGTACCGGGATACTATCAGGTAGTGATCAATGAGCAGTAGGCAGACCTAAATCAGCCGTTCCAGCTTAAAACAACCCCCCCCCATATATTTCCCATAAATATTTATTTTTTCATATTCGGGCCATAGATGCTGTTGTGGTTGTCTCCCCGCAGGGGAGAGGTTCCGAACTGTTCAGTTGCCCCGATGTGGGCACTGTGAACCCCGAGCACCTGTGGTACTTCTGACTTTACTAGAAGTTGTCAGGCCGAGTATCTGATATATGATTATAAAAGTTAAAATGACATTTTTAGAAAAACAGTAATACAGAGTGCTCCCGAATGGAAGTCCACTTCTTGAAGTTATGCGTCGTAAGTGCTCACGGCGTGATTGTACATTTGGTTGTATGTACAGGACATACAAAGTACATTGTACTTACAGTTGTGGCTCTTTACGTGGCGAGTGTTTATCAAAATAGGTTGAGAAGATTCGTAAAAATACTACTTGTGTCAGCTGACCCTCCCCGTATGTAGGACTGACACCACGCTAGGACTTAAAAGCGGGTGCCTAGGGGTTCGAATCTCAGTACCGGCATGGAGAAATTTCCCCCGCTGGAGCAACTGGTTCGGAGGGCACTGAGGCTCGTGAGCTCCCTGGGGGGGGGCAATGGAGCTACTTGTTTGAGAAGTAGTCGAGAAAATCGCATCAAAGCGTCCGGGAGGAACTCGAGGCACTGATCACGTCTCACCCTCCAGCACTGTACCCCATTCCTGACTCATTCAGGCTTACATGACGGATGCAGCGGCCGGGCGGTAGGCTCCTGGTCATTATGGACTGTTGTGCCATGGACTTACGTTTTACCGAGGAGTCAGAAGCCTGTCGGGGAGCCAGTGGTACGTAACCGCAGAACGAAGGACCTGGAACGAGTGGTCGGTCAATAGTCGGGCATGAACGTGAGAAAGTGGATGACATGAAATGAAAGCAAAATGGATGATAAGAAAGGATGGAGCAATTGGTGAAATAAGTGATGGGGGAAACCAGAGGACCTGGAGAAGACCCGCCCAGACGCCGTTTCGTCCCCCACAAATCCCAAATGGGGACGCTTGTATCGAGCCCGGGCCGCCTAGTTGGGAGGCGAGTGATCTATAAACTCTGCCACGACAGCGTCGTAAAAATAGTAAAGAAAACATTTTAATCGAATTCAATTAATTTGGTACTGAAGATAGGGCAATGTTTTGTTTTACGCGATGAAAATTTAAAATAAAGTACCATTAATATTTGGCAAAACACACTGGTATCCCTAATTCTAGTGTAGTAGCACCACACGCCCCCTACACGCCTAGTAAAGCTCTATATGATTGTTAATCAACTAATAAATCTGTGTTATTTACATTCCGTCTTCTCCTCTGATTGTATTTGAAATTCAGGTTATTAAACAATAGAATACCAGGGTGTGAAACAAGGCCTTCAGGCCCTTTTATTGCGGCTGACATTCTCGCCATACTTATGCAGGGCGGAAGACAACGCTCTGCATCCTGGTGTACCCGAAGCATCTCCGGAATTTGTTCGTGCAAAGAGCCGGTCTCCGTGCCTAGCTTTGTGGTTTCGTGGCACAGGGGATGGTGGTCTCGAGACCCGCCTTGGGCATGGATGTTCATGAATGTGTATGTGTATATGTCTGTGTAGGAGTAAGTAAAAAATTAAAACGGTAATCACATAGGTCAACAAAGGAAATGTAGGAAGGAAAAAAAGAAAAAAGGATTACAGCGGCGGAGTCCTTACAACGCTCTGTAACAAAGGGGGGAAAATGTCTACCACCTTAACCAGTCGTACAAAAAGTACAGCCGCGGATATCTAGATTAAAGTAATTATCTAAGAGATAATATTCAGATTTCTATTTTATAACGGATGGAATGTTATTATTATTATTATTATTATTATCATCATTATTGCTGTAGTTTTTATTGCGTAGGATCTTATGGAATATTAAATTGGTATTCAGGATTTTAGGACACATATGACTGAATGTTTGTAATTGCAAACTAATAATGCTAGTTTTGTTGAATTTATACCACCGATGTAATATTATACAAATAAGTTATATTAAAAATGTCATCAATTTTCCTCCAATGGTTTGGAAGTTATGGGCAAATTTGTTTATGTTTTTACCACGTCACTACAAAATTCTCTTGCAACAAAAAATTTAAAATTTTGGTCTAATATTTTAACCCTGGGCTCACAATACATTTAATGTTTATAATTTACCTGTGAATGTACTGTTTTTTTTTTGTTATAAAAATATACTTTTTGTGTTTGAAAATTAAAAACATACGCTCAATTGCTTCTGACAGTAAAACCTAGAGCAATTCTTATTCCTTCTACTTCTGTGAACATACACAGCATATTTTATTTGTTTAACAGAAACCTGCTCTGCAAGGAGCATTTTACAGGAAGTAAAATGCAGAAAATATAAAAGCCAAAAAGCAAGGAAAACCTGGAATCCATGGCTCATATTAAAATACACCAGGTTGGTAGACTGGACCCTCAACTTTCCTTTTCCTCTCCTCTGCTGCTGCCTTTTCTGTCCCTTTCTTCTTGCATTGCTGCTTAGCTCCTGCACAACTTCGTTTTTTACTTTGTATGATGCGAATTTTTTTCTTGCCGAGTTCAGTTTTATCTCTGATGCTTTGCTGTAGCTCTAGTGGCTTAAGGCACTTAGGAAAGGCTACTGGTGGTAAATTGTAGGAACTTAATTTGTATTCAGAAATGTTTAAATTAATTTATGGAATTAAAATTAAACAATGGATTTTAGGTGATTTTCGTGAAACTTCAATCATACATACCCTTAAATTTTTATCTTGCCTTGAAAGTAATTAACAATCATAACAGGGCATCGGTTAATGGAAGTAACAGTAAAAAAATCTGACGTGTTCTGGTCACATGTCTTTCTTCTCCTGTTCTGCCAACAAACCATTCTCACAAAAGTGCATTCCTTTATCTCTATCACGCTAGTCGAGATAAACATTAGCATATATTGTCCTATTACTTGATTCCTTCTAAGCATAAGGGAAATAATTGAATACACTAGGCTTACCATTCGCGGTAACAATAGGTTGCGCGGTTCAGGAGGATTTTGGCTCTGATTATTGGGATTTTCAATATTACTGCGAGGTGTAATTGCCTAAAACAGACATCTTGCTAAAACAGTTCTTCACATTACTCCAGAAATTTTGTCAGTTTTAGCACGGGAAAATACTTTTGAAAACAAAAACGTATTTACATCCGTTCAAATATTGTAATAAAGGAGTAGATTTACTTTTGCATGAAATAACTATAATTTATTTTTAATAAACCATTGTTGATATTTCAGAAACTTGGTATGTAGGAATTATCTGATCCACAATGGATTTGCGATGCTGCCTTTTTGACAGATACTGTGAGATATCTCACTGAGCTGAATCTGTAACTTCAAGGGAAAGAGCACATCATACTAGGATTAGAATTCCTAAACACTGGGGCAATGCACTGCACGTAGACCCTGGAGCCCAATACGACTTACATGATCCCAGGGAGGGAGGAGTAGAAAGATTCAAAAGGCGACCAGATAAAGGTGGGACGGACACAATCATAGATGGTGTCTCTAACGGTTGCAGCTTAAGCTGCCCGGGAAGATCCCACCAGCTTCGAGCCTCCATGTGTTCCACAAATTGCTCCTAGTGAAAAGTGGATCCCGGTTGAGCGATATCGGGTGAGATCAGGATAAACTATACAGTCCACCGCAACCCGCCGAACACTGTCACCTGGTCCTCCGACCCTGTACCAGATCACAAAGAAGTGGGGGAACAGGAAATGATGGGCAGGAAAATTCGGGGATGTAATGAAGTTTCCCGGTATTCGCCTGGCGAGCCTGGGAAACTCTGAAGAGAACCCTTGGATCA
This sequence comes from Hymenopus coronatus, assembly GCA_030762935.1. Taxonomy (NCBI): domain Eukaryota; kingdom Metazoa; phylum Arthropoda; class Insecta; order Mantodea; family Hymenopodidae; genus Hymenopus; species Hymenopus coronatus. The sequence continues at coordinate 231,234,013 of CM060900.1, read as the reverse complement.
GGAATCGAACCCACGACCTTCTGAAAGCGAGTCGCACACGTTAGCGCGCCGCACCTCGCACGCTCCAGCACTTAATAATAACTGATTGGCAATGTGATGCAAGCAAGTTTTGTCTTTGTCAGCATAAACTAACACGTGTGATCTCATACCGTTCTCATCGTTTAGATAACCTCTCAATACTCTGTGTATCTGTGTGTGTCAGAAATTAAGTCTGGCTTTCTTCAATTAGTGTCAGATATATGTATCAGCCTTCTATTTTGGGCTCCTAGAAATGAAAAACTAAATTAAAGAAGGAACGCTGCAAAAACCTTGTACTCGTCCTACAGAGTCTGGTGCCACCAATTTTGTTTCTTCGATTCCATATTATGTTGTCGCCATAGTTTCAGGCTACATTTTACCAGCCTTTGCTGGGACGCACACAATAGGAACGTGTATGGTGGTTGGCGGGTATTCCGCTATTTTGTTCGAACGAGTATGATTTAATTGTGGCTCACGCAACGTAAATATATAAACATTTCGTAGGTGCATCGTGGAAGAACTACTCAAAGAATTATTCTGATATATAATTACATTTCTAAAGCATGTCTCAGTGAACGTTGACGGAATAACTTTTACCCGGCGGTCTGTGGATCTGGTGTGACAATTCCCGACCTTGCATGCCGCGAGCGGTCATAAAAGTCGTGCATTCTCGACTTCATCTCTGGCTTCCTCTGCTACAAAAGGAAGCCAGCGTAAGATTAGAATGAATGTGTATATTTGCACGTGTTCGTAGTACAGTAGTTCTAAATTTACAACACGAGCGTGTATGTATGTTAAAAGGATTTAACACAAGTTAGGTCTATTACTGTAAAAGAACTGATAATTTCATATGAAGAAATGAAAAATGTATGAGAAGATGGTCAGAACTTCCAGAACCTTCGAGATAAAGATGAGTAACACATTCTGTATCCAATTGTTGGGTGCAATTTTTACTGAGCGCTCACGGCACACGAGACCGGCAGTTTTCGCACCAGACCCACAAATCGACGGGAACAGTTATCCCGTCACTGTTCGCTTGAGAAACGCTATATTTGCTACAGATGTTCAGATAAAAATAGCATATCACTTACACGGAAAGACACACATAATCACACAAATACACACTAATTCATTGTTATTTAAACCTACGTACAGACCTATGAAAAGTAGGTAGAGTTTCTTCTAAAGTTGAGAGTATGGTAGATATAGAAGTCAGTGCAGCACCGTTCCGAGAGGGCAGTCAGTCACAGCGGTCTTGACTACTATTCCAGCTGAAATGGGAATGACGCCATATTACTCCCACAACCAGGGCTGGTATAGGGATATCCAGGAAGAAATTCTCTCGAAATTGATAATAATTGGTTTCTAAGAAATCAACTTGAAGCGCAACCAGCAGGAAAGAAATTCGTAACATCCTTGTGTGCCGTTAATGTAATCTGTCAACTCTAATTCTCGTTCGTGTTACCTATATTGCTGTGACGTAGACACCCTGTTCCTTTTACCGAATCACGGATGATAAAACGAACCTATCAACGGAGTAATGAAGGGCATGATTATGGTGATGATAATTTATTTAAGGGAGCTCTACTGAAGGGTCATTAGCGTCCTAAATTAATATGAAGGCTTCACAAAAAAAAATGTTTCTCTAATTCATAACAGATGTTACAAACTATAGACTTGAAATACCCAGATCAGTAACCGTATACCACTGAATAGAATTTCTGGTAGTACCTCTTTATATACTGTGTTCTCACTTATTTATCTTCTTTTTAAATTGCCTTGAGTTCGTCTGTTTCCTAGGCTTTTGATGAAGTGTGTTATTTCGCGAAGACCTTTGGTAGATTTTCAAAACCCAGCATATAATTTAATTTCCTTTTATACATCATCATCTAATAGAGCTCATTAACCGGACAAGGATATTTACTGGTTCACGGACCACTTTCCCACATATGACAGAAGATGTCGTTGCTAAAGTTCGGTGCACATGACAGGCATTTATCCATGTATGACAAAACAGTGTCAGATGGCGAAAAGATTACAATTGGGTAACTCGTCATGGTAGATTCTAAGCTCTATATAGTTATGGGTGTTGTTGTTGGCAGCTACCTCCTGTAACTCGGTCTTATGTCCTGTTGAAAGGAAATTAAGATACTAATAAATAAACACGTCAAGGAGCTCAGCCAACACAGAAGAGCTTAAAATATAATAAACAATTTCTTTTCTTGACACTCCTTTGCAATGTCTGCAAAACACAAATGCTGGATTCCAGGTGCAAATTGCAGATATGTATTCATATACATATATGAATATGTATTCCCTTTTGGTCACTTTAATCGTTTTAAAATTTTAGGCTTTTTTTTAATTCTAAGGCATTTTTGTCGTTTTTTAAATTTTAAGGTTACTTTACCGGTTCTCAAAACATTTATACATATTTGAAAAACGCCATTGATTAGTGAATGCGGAAATAAAGAATATTTACAAGTTGTCATTCTTAACAAGTACCTACATTCCCAATATATGGCAATATTGCTGCTGACTTATCAATAAGCTGTGATGGGTTCCACCTGGGCTGCATGAAAGGAGAAGTCCCTACATGTATCTGTTCTTCGCTTCGTGTGTCTGACTGCCTCAGTGAACAAACAGAAATCATAGTTTAAAGACTATATTTTCCGTGATTTCACGATAAATACTTACATGCAATAATGAGCAAAATGAAGTCTAGTGAGGTTACTAGTTTAAGGAGCATTATTAGCAACTTTGGGGAGGAATTTTCTTTTTATAATTTCCATACGAAGAACTGCAGCCACACGTACACTCAGAACCCAACTCTGATTGGCTAGTACAATTACACTAGTATAACCTCCTTGATTCTGCTCATTGACCTTAGTGCGTATGCTGCGGAAACGATCGTTCATTCAGTAGCTAAAAACTACCAAACATCTGGTAGATTATTACAAAACAACAGACCACCTGAAAAAGAAAAATGAATCCTGAAGAGCCGCTGCTATCACTCTCTCTCTCACTCTACATGAATCTCCAGCAGTGACTTTACTACTACTACTACTACTACTACTACTACTACTACTACTACTACTACTTCTACTACTACTACCACTACTACTACTACCACTACTACTACGACTACTCCTACTACTACTTCTACTACTACTACTACCACTACTACTACTACCACTAGTACGACTACTTCTACTACCACTACTATTACCACTACTACTACTACTACCACTATTACCACTACCACTACTACTACTACTACCACCACTACTACTACTACTTCTACTACTACTACTAATTCTACTACTACTACCACTACTACTACCACTACTGCTACTACCACTACTACTACTACTACTACTTCTACTACTACTACTACCACTACTACTACTTCTACTACTACTACGACTACTACTACCACCACTACTACTACTACTACGACTACTACTACCACCACTACTACTACTACTTCTACTACTACCACTACTACTACTTCTACTACTACTACTTCTACTACTACTACGACTACTACTACCACCACTACTACTTCTACTACTACTACCACCACTACTACTACTATTTCTACTACTACTACCACCACTACTACTACTACCACTACTGCTACTACCACTACTACTACTACTACTACTTCTACTACTACTACCACTACTACTACTTCTACGACTACTACTACCACTACTACTACTTCTACTACTACTACCACTACTACTACTTCTACTACTACTACTACCACTACTACTACTTCTACGACTACTACTACCACCACTACTACTACTACTACGACCACTACTACCACCACTACTACTACTACTTCTACTACTACTACCACTACTACTACTTCTACTACTTCTACGACTACTACTACCACCACTACTACTACTACTACTACTACTACCACCACTACTACTACTACTACTACTTCTACTACTACTACTAATTCTACTACTACTACGACTGCTACTACCACTACTACTACCACTACTACTACTACTTCTACTACTACCACTACTACTACCACTACTACTACTACTACCACCACTACTACTACTACTACTACTTCTACTACTACTACTAATTCTACTACTACTACGACTGCTACTACCACTACTACTACCACTACTACTACTACTTCTACTACTACCACTACTACTACCACTACTACTACTACTTCTACTACTACCACTACTACTACTACTTCTACTACTACCACTACTACTACCACTACTACTACTACTTCTACTACTACCACTACTACTACCACTACTACTACTACTTCTACTACTACCACTACTACTACTACTACTACTACTACTACTTCTACTACTACTACTACCACTACCACTACTACTACTTCTACTACTACTACGACTACTACTACTACTATTACTTCTACTACTTCCACTACCACTACTACTACTACTTCTACTACTACCACTACTACTACTACTTCTACTACTACCACTACTACTACTAACACTACTACTACTACTTCTACTACTACCTTTACTACTACTACCACTGCTACTACTACCACCACTACTACCACTACTACAACTACCACTACTACAACTACCACTACTACCACTACCACCACCAACACTACTACTACTACTACTACTACCAACACTACTACTACCACTACTACTACTACCACTACTACTACTACCACTACTACTACCACTACTACCACTACTACTACTACCACTACTACTACTACTACTGCTACCACTACTACTACCACTACTACTGCCGATGCAATAAAGCTGGTCTTGGAAACTGCACAGAAAGAAGTTAATGAAAATAATAGGTATGTAGTAATGGTTACATTAGACGTTAAAAATGCTTTTAACTCTGTACAGTGGCTAGGAATTATAAATGAATTAATAAAAAAGAAAATATCTCCATACATGATTAAATTAATAAGTAGTTATCTACAAGATAGAAAGATCCTTATTGAAGAAAACTCTGAGATGGATGTAACCAGTAGAGTACCACAAGGATCAATTCTAGGCACCACTTTATGGAATATATACTATGATGAAGTGCTTCGAAAGGTACCTGCAGCAGGTGTAACACTGGTGGGATACGCAGACGACCTCGCTCTGATTGTGTGCAGCACTTCAAAACAAGATATAGAGGGGAAAAAAATACAGTGGTCCATCAATAGGGTTGAAGTCTGGATGACTAGTAGAGGACTTAACCAGGCTCCGACCAAAACCGAAATGGTAATCCTCGGAGGGAGAAGAACTCTCAAAGAAGTGATTGTACAGGATGGATACTTAGAACTTAAATCGCAAAAATACCTAAAATATTTAGGTATCTTAATTGGATACAATATGAGTATGGTTGAACATCTGATATATGTATCTGCAAAGGCGGAAAAAGTGGTCGCAACTTTGGCAAGACTGATGCCAAAAAGTAGGAGGTCCTAACCAACAAAAGAGGAAATTGCTAGTAAATGTTATTAACACCATTATACTTTATTGTGCTGCGGCTTGGAAGCAACGTATGAAGAAAATAACACATAGGACACTTATAGAAAGCGTCCAAAGAAAGATCGCTATAAGAATAGCAAGTGCATATCGCACAACACCCACAAAGGCTATACAAGTGATTGCAGGAACAATACCGCTCCATTTATTAGCAACCGAGCACTCATTTAAAAAAGAAGAACAAAATAGAGCACAAAAAGTAGAGAAAAGGAAAATTACAATGAAAAAGTGGCAGGAAGTATGGGATGACGAACTTGAAACGGCCCAATGGACTAAACGTCTTATTCCAAAAATTGAACCATGGCTAAACAGGCAACACGGAGAAGTTGACTACTTTTTTACGCATTTCTTAACAGGACATGGCCGATTAGGGACCTACTTATACAAAATGAAGGTAATTGAGACTGAACAATGCAGATATTGTAAAGAAATAGACACACCAGAACACACTATTTTACTATGTAAAAGATGGAACGCCATAAGAACAAAAAATTTAAACGTTATTGAAATGGAATTATCACCAGACATTATAATACAAAATATGATACACAAGAAAGAAATATGGTACCTCATTACAGGAATGATTAAGAACATCCTACAAGCTTAGGAAAAAATGAAGGATAAACTTAAATGCTGCACTGTGAAGAAATGCTGAGAGGCGGCCCCGCAGCGCTGCAGGAGACGGAGGTGGTTTTTAGCCGGTAAGAGTCCGACAACCAGGGCCACCTTCCCTGGCGTCCATGAGGATTTCCCCCTCCTTAAAAAAACTACTACTACTACTTCTACTACTACTAGGACAACTACTACCACTACTACTACTGCTACTACTACCACTACTACTACTACTACTACTACTACTACGACTACTATTACCACTACTACTACTACCACTACTACTACTACCACTACTACTACTACGACTACTACTACGACTACTACTACTACTACGACTACTACCACTACTACTAACACTACTACTACTACTACTACTACGACTGCTACTACCACTACTACTACGACCACTACTACTACGACTACTACTACGACTACTACTACCACTACTACGACTACTACTACGACTACTACGACTACTACTACCACTACTACCACTACTACGACTACTACTACCACTACTACTACTACGACTACTACTACCACTACTACTACTACTACTACGACTACTACTACTACTACTACTACGACTACTACTACCACTACTACTACTTCTACTACTACTACCACTACTACTACTTCTACTACTACGACAACTACTACTACTACCACTATTACTACTACTACTACTACTACTACTACTACTTCTACTATTACTACTTCTACTACTACTACGACTCCTACTACCACTACTACTACTACTTCTACTACTAACACTACTACTACAACTACTACTTCTATTTCTACGACTACTACTACTACTACTACTACTACGACTACTACTACTACTACTACTATTACCACTACTAATACTATTACCACTATTACTACTACTACCACTACTACTACGACTACTACTACCACTACTACTACTACCACTACTACTACCACTACTACTACTACCACTACTACTACGACTATTACTACTACTACCACTACTACGACTATTACTACTACCACCACTACTACTACGACTACTACAACTACTACCACTACGAGTACTACGACTACTACTACCACTACTACTACGACTACTACCACTACTACTACGAATACTACTACCACTACCACTACGACTACTACTACAACTACCACTACTACTACGACTACTACTACTACTACTACTACGACTACTACGACTACTTACCACTACTACTACGACTACTACTACCACTACTACTACAACTTCTACAACTGCGACTACTACTACTACCACTATTACTACTACTACTACTTCTACTTCTATTACTGCTACTACTAATTGTACTACTACGATTACTACTACCACTACTACTAGTACTTCTACTACTACCACTACTTTTACTACTACTACTTCTACTACTACGACTAATACTACCACTACTACGACTACTACCATTACTACTACTACGACTACTACTACCACTACTACGACTACTACTACCAATACTACTACGACTACTTCTACCACTACTACTATTACGACTACAACTACCACTACTATTACTACGACTACTACTACTACGACTACTATTACTACTACCGCTACTACTACGACTACTCTTAGTACTACCACTACTACTACCACTACTACTACTACTACCACTACTACTACTACTACCACTACTACTACTACCACTACTACCACTACTACTACTACTACTACCACTACCACTACTACCACCACTACCACTACTACTACCATTACTACTACGACTACTTCTACTACTACTATTACTATTACCACTACTACTACCACTACTACTACTACGACTACTACTACCACTACTACTACTACTACGACTACTAATACCAGTTCTACTACAACTACCACTACTACTACTACCACCACTACTACTACCACTACCATTATTACCACTACTACTACTACCACCACTACTAGTACTACTACTATGACTACTACTACCACTACTACTACTACTTCTACTACTACCACAACTTTTACTACTACTACTTCTACTACTACGACTAATGCTACGACTACTACGACTACTACCACTACTACTACCACTACTATTACTACCACTACTACTGCCACTATTACGACTACTACTACCAATACTACTACGGCTACTACTACCATTACTACTATTACGACTACAACTACCACTACTATTACTACGACTACTACTACTACGACTACTATTACTACTACCAATACTACTACGACTACTACTAGTACTACCACTACTACTACGACTACTACCACTACTACTACTACTACTACCACTACTACCACTACTACTACTACCACTACCACTACTACCACCACTACCACTACTACTACCATTACTACTACGACTACTACTACTACCACTACTACTATTACCACTACTACTACGACTACTACTACCATTACTATTACTACCACTACTACTACTACTACTACGACTACTACTACCAGTTCTACTATAACTACTACTACTACCACCACCACTACTACTACTACCACTATTACCACTACTACTACCACCACTACTACTACTACGACTACTACTACCATTACTAATACTACTATTACTACTACTACCACTACCACTACTACCACTACTTCTACTACTACGACTACTACTAACACTACTACTACCACTACTATTACTACTACTACCATTACTACTACGACGACTACTACTACTACCACTACTACTTCTACTACCACTACTACCACTACTACTACTACTACTACTACTACTACTACTACTACCACTACTACCACTACTACTACCACTACTACCACTACTACTACCATTACTTCTACGACTACTACTACCACTACTACTATTACCACTACTACTACGACAACTACTACTACCACTACCACTACTACTACCACCACTACTACTACTACGACTACTACTACCAGTATTACTACAACTACCTCTACTACTACTTCCACTACTAGTATTACCACTACTACTACCACTACTACTACTACCACTACTACTACGACTACTACCACCACAACTACTACTACCACTACTACTACTACCACTACTGCTATTACTACGACTACTACTACCACTACTACCACTACTTCTAATACTACGACTACTACTACTTCTACTACTACGACTA